>MNCI01014240.1:0-33686 GCA_015680685.1 Gnetum montanum
AATCATACCTTTGAGCTTCACAAGTGTAATTGGGAAGATAATAAATAACCTTAGGGCAAGGTTCACTACCTAGAAGACTAGTGCATCAAAAACTATAGAGTTCATCGAATTCGACTAGATTGTGTGTGAACGCTTTGTGATTTATATGGTTGGAAGTAGGGGTACCTCACTACTTATCACCTAGGACACTCATCAAAGAAGCTAAAAGCTGGTACTGGTCCTTAGAACTGAAATCTATTCAACGATGGAGTATAGTGCTGGAGTTATTCAATGACAAATATTAAACATACTCTATAGTGTCTAATCTATGAAGGAAAATCCAAGGATGGAAATAAGGCAATCATGAGTCCTTGGATGTAGCCCTAGGTAGGTACTACTCTCTGTTGCATGGATGCCCAGGGCATGGATACACCCAAAAGGACTAGTTGTGCCATATCATTGATGGGCTCAAAACTGAAATAAGGAGAACCATTGGGATCTATGCACAAGGAAAACTTTCTAAGCTAAGGAACCATAGGATCGAAAGGCTCATAGAATAGGTGGCTAAAGAGGAAGGAGAGCTAAAGAAATGGGAAAGTGCATAGAAGTATAATAGAGATCCATCCATTCACATGAGGTAGGTCTGTTTCCATGAAAATGATGAGGTAGGTCTATTTCTGTGAAAATGATGAGGAGGCACCACTTGATGAAGTGGTGGAGAGGAAAACCCTATTGATACAAAAATTTGTTGCTGAAATATTGACTAAGGTAGATAAGATGTGAGACTCCTTGGATGACAAGTTCAAAACTACTCTAATGATTGTAAAGAAACATAAATATTAAGGATGTAGTGTTCACAAACAAAGGAAGAAAAAGGATGATGAATGGGAATATCACAAGGATAAGGGTAAAGCTGTAGTAGCACAAGAGGTTGTGGATTCAAAGACTAATGATGATGCTTGTGACATTTATCAATATGAATATCCTAAGGAATGTTGTCCTGGGTTGTCACACATATAAGAATCTGGGATGTACACTTTAAATCCTAGATTGGTAAAACAGCAAGCACCCAGGAGGTTGCCTTATCCACAAGTCAACTATTAGTAGCAGTTCCACCAACAAGCATACTATTTGAGTGGAGAATCACCTCAACATCAAGAGTATTACCAATAATGGCAACACCCACAGTCACAAGGGATGCCACCTCAAAGGCAACAATACCTTATCGTCAACTAGATCCCTATGGTTACTATGTTTAGCAATTGGTATCTCCACATGACTCTTCTAGTCACACTTCCTTCCCATACTAATACTATCCTCTAAAATACTATAGAGCACCTTCTCCAAGAGGGGAGTCTCTATTTTCCTTTTATCCTCCTCAACACCCATTCACTCCTACACCATCACCAACAACACCTTTACCACTACTCTATCCATGCAGGATGAAATATCTACCCAACCATAACAAAGAAATGCCACAAGGGCTATAAACTTGCAACCATCTCCTTAGACAAGTGGTCCAAAACTCAATCCTTACAAGGGGTCATTCTTTAAAATCAAGAGCTCAATGAAGCCCTCCCTAACACTTGTGACTACCAACCTTGCTACTTTAACGTCTAAAATACATATCGAACAACCTTCAAACCAAAGTGCTCCCTAGCTGTATACTATCATGTTAACCCATGTAGTCATAGATTGGATCAAGGCCTACCACCTTCCCAGGAAAAGATTTAATTCTAGGAGTCCTCTTGTTCACTTGCAAATTGCCAAAAAATGAACTATGCAAGGCTCTTTAGGATTCAAGTTCTGGAGTTAACTTAATTTCACAAGAGATGTACAAAGCCTGAAACCTACCTCCCTTAAAAAAAAGCAACATCATATTGAAGCTGGCAAACCAATCCATGACTATTTCTTTGGGATTGGTGGAGGACATTGTAATCACCATTTGTGGGTGATCCTATCCTACCAATTTTGTAGTGATCCATGTGAAGAACTATATAGGGAGCTTCCCTATCATCATGAAAAGAGCATGGTCGAGCACCATTTATGTAAGGTTAGGGATAAGAGACCTTTTCTTGGAGATTTCCAAGGAGAATGAATTTGAAAAAATAGAGAAGAAGAGAGTTCCATGCATTGCGTAAAGTAACATAGGGTGCCATTTCTTGCAAAGACTATTGACCATTAAAGGCACATCACTTTAGGCATGCAATCAATATCCATAGACTACTAAAATTCAAAGGTTCCTATATGCAACAACCACTAATAAGAAGGTACTCAATGGCTGATAATAGATAATGAGGCTAGATCAATAATGTGCATGGAACCACATTAAAGCCTCACTAGCTCCTATATTAAAAGCATGGATAAATTGAAGCAACTCCATTGCCAACTCTCTGATGCAAAAAGTGAAATGGATTACAAACAATTGGAGATCCCTAAGACTTTTAAGTAAGAGCACCTTGAGTTAAAGGCTCTATCAGTAGGAATGAAATATGCATTTTTCAAAAGTGAAAAATTGGTAATTATCAATGTCACACTTACTCCAGAACAAAAAAAAAGAAATTATTGGAAGTTATGAACAAATGATCAACAATCTTCACCATGTCATATCATCTACCCAATTGCAAATAGTAAGTGAGTTAGCCCACTTGTTATCATACTAAAGAAGGAAAGATAGTGGAGAGTCTATAGACTTTCGACTATTAAATATGGCAACTAACAAAGACCATTTCCCATTGTCATTTGTGGACCAGGTGTTAGACACCATTGTAGGGCATTTTTACTACAACTTTTTAGACTATGATAGTGGTTATAACCAAATCTAGATAGCATTAGAAGACAAGGCCAAGACAACATTCAAAACTCCTTAGGGGAATTTTGCATACAGAAATATGTCCTTTGACTTGTGCAAAGCACCCACCACATTCCAACGATTTGTCCTAAGCATCTTCCAACAATAGATTGGTAGTAGAGTAATAATATTCATGGATGACCTCTCTACCAATGGGGCTACCTTTGAGCAAGCCTTGGACCACCTTAAGCAAGTTATTCAATAGTATGTGGAGACAAATCTAAGGCTCAACTAGTAGAACAACCATCCAATGATCTAAGAAGGCATTGTCTTAGGGCATAGGATTTAAACAAAGGAATGGAGATAGACCTAGAGAAAGCATGGGTCATCTAGGGAATAACCAGGCAACCAAAGATAGTAAAAGATGTAAGGTCATTCCTTGGTCACATTGATTACTAGAGGTGCTTCATTAAAAACTTCTCAAAGATTGCCAAACTATTGGTGAAGCTTATAAAAAAATGCAGCATTCATCTAGACTAGAAAATGCGAGAATGTATTTCAACAATTATAGCAAAAACTTGTAGAAGCCCCAATTTTATGAGCACCATACTAGTCCAAATCATTCCACATCATGACCAATGTAATAAATTATGCTTTTGGGGCTCTGCTTACATAGTTGGATGTTTAGAAACATCCATACTACATCCACTATGCAAGTAACGGCATTATGGATGCACAATCGAACTACATCACCACTTAAAAGGAACTTGTGGTAGTGCTATATGCCATAAAGAAATTCAGACATGCTAGGCTACTAGGTTTTTATGCAAACCAACAACAGTGCTATCTGGTTCTTGATGAACAAACCAATAGTAAGTCCCTATGTCCTACGATGGCTAGTGATCCTACAAGAGTTTAACTTAATGATGATTGACCAAAAGAGAACCAAAAATATGGTTGCTAACCACTTATCTTGATTAAGATAGGACAACAAAGAGGATGAGGGTCTACTATCTAATCAATTTCCTAATGAAGTCCTCTTTGCTAATGCTATCGATGTTCAAGATTTCAAAGAAACAAACTTGTATGATCACATCCTTTCTTATCTACTTACAAAGGAGATGCCACAGGAGTGGAAAAATAAGAAGAAATAACATTTTCCTCATCAGGCCAAAAACTTCATGGAAATCAAAGGCAACCTCTACAAGAGTTGCACAAATGTCCTAGTATGATGATGTGTTCCTTATGCATATCGACTTTCAGTCCTCCAAGATGCACACAAAGCTCCTTGTAGAGGCCACTATGCTAGGAGGAGGATGGTCATTAAGATCCTCATGGCAATGTATTATTGGCCCACAATCTTCAAGGATTTCCATCACTTCTTCCATTCTTATGATAGGTGCCAACATGATGGAGGGATGACCATGCAAATGGAAGGGCCTCAATAGTGGATTCAACCACTAGAGCCTTTATACCTTTGGGGGATTGACTTCATGGGGTCCATCAACCCCATGTCAAATGGAAAGGCATACATCATCGTGGTGGTTAATTATTACACCAAGTGAGCTAAAGCCACTGCCATCACCAACTATTCATCTTCTACAACAACATAGTTTGTACAACAAAATGTTGTAAATAGGATTGGTGTACCACAGGCAGTAATTTGAGATAATGGAATACACTTTACTAGTTCCACTTTTTAAAAGCTCATGCAATGCTTGGGGGTTGAAAATAAAGTAACAACTTCATACCACTCACAAGCCAAGGGTTAAGCTCAGGTCACCAATTGGGAAATCACCAAAATACTAACATGCATAGTTAATAAATATAGAAAGGATTGGTGCAGTAAACTTAATGATGCTCTTTGGGATTATTGTTCAACATGGAAACTTCCTATTGGGTATTCTCCCTATGAGTTAGTGTACGGAAAACTCTCAACTCTTCCCATCCAAATTGAGCTCCATACACTTTCAATGGCCTATGACCTTGACCTGAATCTAAGTCTAGCCCAAAGAAAAAGATTGATGAATCTCAACATGGTAGACAACAATAAATTAGTGGCCCTATCATTAAATGAAGTGCACAAGGTACACAACAAGCAATGCCATGACCTTAGAATAAGGAAAGTGAAATTTCAATAAGAAGATAAGTTACTATACTACAACCCCACACATGTACCTCAATGTACAAAATTTCAAACATTATGGGAGGGCCCTTCCATTATACATTAAACATTTTCATTTAGGGTGATGATAATCTACCATCTTGGAAGTCCACACAAAAATTTATTATTCAACATGCAATAAATTAAACCTTTCTTGGAGACATGGGAAACTGGTGGTAATAATACCTTAACAAATGGCCAAACACCGTCAATCTTTTGGATCTCTGCCTTCCAACTCAGTGATGGGGGAGATAGCCATCCATGCTAACATCCTATAGTGACTTCTTAGATTTTCAACTTTTTTATTTTACATCATTTCTTATATGTTTTTCATTGTCTTGGATATTCTACAAGTTCTTATATATTTTTCTTTATTTTGGTTTTCTTACATGTCTTTTTCTTCTCTATTATCATCAGGACTTTGGTTTTGAATACTGCTACTAATTGATGGTGGTTTATTAAATTATATTAATTAACTTGATTTCTTAATGAATATATTTCACCATTGAAGTCTTACATAAATTAATAAAACATTGATTTTCTTATGATATCAGGTAGTGAGCTTACATCATCCACCTATTCCACTTAATGCCATGGTGTTTACTCATGTTTGGAGAATGAGGTCCTTTCTTAATAAAAACTTATAAAGGACCTATGACATCAGTACTTTGTAAATTTGGAATGAATTAAGTGGAATTAACAAGGTTGTGGCTTCAAGGGGATTTTTCACCTTTTGTACTTGCCTACTATTAAGAGTCTTATGGGTATTTGCATTAATTCCTCACTATTTCTAACATCAACCAATAACAAGAAGTACTGTCTTTACGTGGTGTGGTTCCCATGGAAAAAAACATGGGAATTTAAAGCACATCCCTTAGATGAAATAATGGGCTATAAACACTAGTTATGGGGCTAGAAAGAGAAGTTACCCATGCTAGAAGATGCCCCTCTAACTAATGCCCTCTTCACATCATCCTTCTCTTTTCTTTTCTATTTGGAATAGTGAATGATCTTTGAGGTTGTTCATGGACTCTAGGGGGTTGAACTGTCTCAATATGCTAATGTGAAGTCACTAAAAATGGATGGACTTGATTCCAACTAAGGATGGGACAATATTAGGTCACATTAATTACAAAAAACACAAAGGACCTCATGTGACTAGGATGAGAAACTCCATTCCATACTCTCTCTCATCATCAATTCTATCCATCTACCATCTCATTGCCTCTTATCATGATTAATCAATGTGTCTATTTTGGTCTATCTTAATTCTTTGATGATCTCTTATGTGATTTGATCTTTAACAATCCATTATCATTAATCATCATTGGTGCCTACCAACTCCTAGGTATGAGGACATGTAAGGGCATTAAAGGCATGAACCTACTATGGGAAGGACCCATTACATACCCCTTCATCTAGATGGTTATACTTCCTATCCCATTGTCATTTTTCCTTCAAATCCATTGGTTTCCACCTTGGAACATCTAGTTTTAACACTTCTTGGTAATCAATTTTCATCCAAATATCCTTTTCCCAACTAAATTTCAAGCCCTCTTTGATAATTCGTCCTTATTCTAGGCTTTTCTGGCTTCCTTTGGATTCCAATTTCAACGTCAAACTCTTCTCCAACACTTAGTTTTTAAATGTCAAAAATTGCTTCAACAGGATGCGTCGACACATCCCCATTGATGTAGCCCGATACGTCAATGCATCCCCATCAACATGGCCCAATGTGTTGACCCATCCTCATTGACACACCACAAAAAGTCTATAAATATGTGAATACACTTAGTCATCTTTGCACATTTGCTTCACAACACTATGGGAGCTTTTGTATTTTTTCAAAGCCTAAAGAACCTTCCAAGCACTATAACTTACTAATTTCTTGTCCAATTCACCTCATTCTTTGACCCTCAAGTTATTGGAGATGAGCTTTTCATCTTGGGGGCTACAAACCCATGGTTTAATATGGAAATGATGGAAAAATTTTCAAAATTCTTCTAACTTGCAAAGGTTTAATTAATAAAATAATATTTAAAATCACTAATCCATACTAAGTTAAACCTCATCAATAAAATTGGGTAGCTAAATGAATAAAATAATCAATATGCCTTGATCACAAGTAACCTAAGTATAACTTACCCAAAAGAAGAATGGTGTCAAGAGCACTAATAGTTACACATTAAACACTAATCCTTGGTTATGTTGTGATCATAGATAGCACCAAAGAAGGGACCACAAACAAAAGGACCATTTGAGCCGAGGGAGAAGTGATCAAGAGGAGAAAGGGGCAACAACCATAGCAACCCCGAGAATAAGAAGCTGAAACCCATGCAACAGGCCCTCTTTAGGAGGAGCATGAAGTGGAATCTATCCACCAGATTCCCACCACAAAGATCAACCAATCGTGGTAGGATGAGGCACCAAGGCCTAGGCCTAATTTAAAGGTCATGCTAACTAATGCCTACCTAGAACAAATTTGTTCCAAGGAGATCCAAAGTTTGATTCTTCAGGAACTTAACTTTGGTTCCTTCTTGGACATGGCATTGGAGGAAGTCTGCACTCAATTACTAGGGTCTCCCATGTGGTCCATTCTCTATTCTAGCTAAGAATGGTACATGGGAGAAAGCTATCCCTTCTAGAATAACTGATAGGAAGATTTCACCATGAAGATAAAAGACATAAGCATCTCCTACTAGCTTGAGGCCATTGTAGAGGCCCTTGGCTTGCTCGACACAAGGGTAATGTTGGCAAAAATTTCAACTTAGGCACACCCAGATGCAAAAACAAATGGGTCCAATGGTGCTATGGGGTAGAATGCAAGAAGTATAGTGCACTCACCAAGGTAAAGAGAGCCTATTTTAACATCATAGCCTATTACCTAAACCCAACAATGAGGCCCAGCAAGGTTACTACCTTCTTAGCCCATTCATGCATTGCTCTTAGCAACAAGTTTCCTATAAACCTCCCTTAGCTCATCTTTCCTGAGATTAAGAAACACTTCAAAGAAAACAAGTGAGGGAGGAAGACACTCCCCTTCTCATGCCTAATTTGCAAACTTTGTACAAGTGAAGGCATAGCCTAGTACGCCAATGATCAACTCCATCATGCTCCTACTGCATCCTAGTAGGAGATGATGAAGGATAAGGAAACTGCAAGCTACTAGAGGAGCAATAGCCACCACCACCACCTGCTGGTAACACAAAACCAAAGGCCCATGTACCTGTTAAATGCATGAGAAAACTTTATGAACAAATGTTGCAACAATGACAAGGAGAGGTAAGTGATGGGAAGCCATTGATCTATTGGTAAGCATTGAGCCACCTCAATGAAATTATGAAAGCTATCAACTGGCTGAAGAACACCACCCCCACTATTTTCAACACAATGCATGTAGACATCCATGAGAATGAATCCAAGTGCCTAAGAAGTTATGGTACCCACCCCTAGACAACAAGAGTTCCCAAAAATCTCTAAGAATGCTACAACTTTCTCAGTGTGCTTGGAGGAAGGCGAGGGGGCTACTATCCTAGTGATGCAACATCATCATCAAGAAACAATGGCAAAAGTGATGGTAGATTAGGTGGCCAAAGCATTGAATGCTTCTATGACAATAATGCCTAACATAGCTACACTCAAAGATCTATAGGCTTCAGCAAGAATGGAAAGCAAAAGATTGAGCATAGTCCAACACAAGGAGGTGTTGGACTGACTGGTGGGAATTCAGCAACTACTTATGAAGATCTTTGATCTTCCAAAAGAAATTGTTACTACACAATCAAATTTTCTTAAGATGAAGGGTAAGCTCATCATTGTAAATGCCCAACTCAAGGTAGCCACCACCAAAAACTATCAATTGGCTACCAAGGTTGTGAAATTGAAAGCCCATCTCACTAAGCTGTCACAAGAGATGAAACTTTCCTATAACTTCAGTACAAACTCAGCGAGGCTGAGAATGTTCAGGAGATGACAGTCTTTGATGCCTCCTTATCGAAATCTCTTGTTATCAACACCAATAAGAACTTTGCATAAGTCTATAAGGAGAACTTGGTCCTCACCAAGGACATCCATTGCCTACGTAATGTTGAGGAGCAAAATGACCAAATGGTCAAATTTGTGAGATAGTAGTAGAAGTAGCTTGTCAAGGTGAACTTGGATCTAAGGAGGTTAGTAGCCAAAAACAAAAACATATTTGTGAAGGAAGTCCAAGCGCTTCACCAAAAGACAACCATCGAGGTATCCACCTAGAAAAATGAGGCCCTAAAGTTTGAAAGGGTGAAAAATCATTATAGGAACTAGGTAGGACTCCTTAAGGATGTGAACAAGAAATAAATTCAACTGACAAAGTAGAATATGAACAAGGCCCTCTAGCAACTCCAACAAAGAGGGGATGTATGAAAATCGATCTTTGATGGCTTGAATGCCTACAACAAAGTAGAAATCCACCTAAAGGAGTTGCAGATAGAGAAGATGATAGATTACATGAAGCTCACAAACCTCCAATATGCAAACTTGGCAATGTTAATAGCAAGGAGACCAAGGAAAAAACTAGAAAAGTAGGTGGCTAGCTCATACCTTCTTTATGAAGCTAAGTTCAAGAATCACAAAGAGACCAAGCAAAAGTTGGAGATAACAAATATAGAGCTTGAAGTTATTAGGAGTTGTTTCACATATCAACAAGTAGTTGCTGAGAACCTACCCAGATAAATGAACAACTACCACAAGTTGTAGAAGCTAGTAAAGATATTTGATATTGAACAAAAATAATTCACAGTATGATTTATCAATGTCAAGGAGTTATTCCTAGCAATGCCTTGTCTGTGGGACATTCTTATGCCAACCCACATTGGTGAAGCTGTGTGGACTATGTACTACCCATGGAGTAAGGAGGAGAAGATGAAATCTTTGCTAGATGCTTTTCATCTTCCACCAAAAGTAGTAGGATAGCCTCAACCATAACCACCTTTACCACCACAAGCACTAAAGCATCACGAAGGCCCCTCAACACTCCAAGAACCTTCACCTTCTAGCACTATTTCATCTTCACCTCATCTTTGGCAACCATATGGTTCGTACCATCCATTATTGTAAGGGTATCCAATTTTGTTGTCAAGAACTTCCATTTTTGTAATTTTTATAATTCCATACAATTTGACACTTAGAGTTAGTTAATTAAAGTCAATCAGTTAATAATCCCATACCTTCCCAATTTTGTGAGAAGCTTGATCCTACTTTTATTCACTTGAGGATGAGTTTTTACTCAGTCATGGAGGTACAATGAATCATTCAATGAGCATGCATCAATGTAGCCCCATTGATGCATGGTTTGATGCATCAATGTAGAAGTGTTGATGTAATCTTTAGTCTAGCCTATATAAATGTGTGTGTCCACTACATTTATGGCATGTTAAGTCAATAGCATAGTTAAGATCTTGCAGTTTTCTTAGCCTTGAGTTAGAACTTCAAGACAACTTCAAGAATTGCATAGATTCTTATTCGAGCATCAACATACCTAAACACTTTGATGTGATGACAATAAAGACAAGATTCTTGGAACTTCTTACAGCACTTTGAATAAATTAATGTTTATTTCCATGCATTTTATTATTAATGCACTTTATATTCATGTGTTTAGTTAATTAATATAATTAAGAACAACACATAAGTACAACTGATTAAGGCTTGGTAATCCCAATGATGGCTATTTGCTATGCCCAACAATAGATACCTGGTAACCCACTAGCATTAAGATAAGTTCAAGTTACAAACAAAAAATGGGCCTGGATGCTTATATTAGGATAGTTACATTAAGATTCATTAGATAGTTAAATAGTTAATTTCCAATTAATTATCTTTATTTCATACTTAAATTAAATAATATAAAATATAAACAAACATCATGTACCTTAGCTTACAAATAACCATATAAATAAGCTTACAGAAGTGAACCCAGGAAGACAACAATCATAACTCTCATGACACTATCTCTATCTATCAATACACTTACGGGCTAAGTCAACGAAATTCGACCAGATCACTAGTGAACACTTTTGATTCATATGGTTGAGTGAGGGACTATTCACTACTCATCACCAACAAAATGGCTCCACTAGCTTATATATATATATATATATATATATATATATGAAGTAGTTGTGTGTGTGTGTGTGTGTGTGTGTGTGTGTGTGTAATATATCTATGAAGTAGCAGAGACAATCTTATAAATTAACATTATTTTTTACAAACCTGATTGTTGGATGAGGTAACTTTTGCTGATAGAGGCTACCATGATAAATACAAAAAGAAGCTAATAAAAATGTAGGTATCATATAGATTTAATCTCTATTTACACATCTTTAAAATTTTTTGCACATCGTATATTTACACATTTTCAGATTCAAAATTCTTTTTATTTTCAATGGATTATTATGGTTATAGTTCTTAGGCATTTAAGACTTTTATTTGTGAGAATTTCTCTGTTTCAAAAATAATAACTAATATTCTTATTTCTTTTTATGTGAAGCTAAAAACATGTAAAACCAGTAAATGAAGGATTGTGGATAGGATGTGAATTTAATGGACACTGATTACTATTAATCATTTATCTCATAACTTGCAATAAAAATTTTTACCAACAAACTAGAACAAAACCATTTAGAAATTTTTTATATGTATGTACAAAATAGTAGTGATAACTTTTTCTCACCAAATAAGGATATTGATGGAGCACTTTATTCAGGTTTGATTTCCTTTGATCTGTTATTTGCCAAATCATTATTGCATGCCTATTTACAATTGCCTCAACTATCTAATCTAATTATTCAACTTACTATCAAAGATAAAAAGTTCATTTTTATCCTTGAAAGTGTGTATTTTAGTGTACTTAATAAATAAATAAATAATATGGATTCGAAGTAATAGAGCCTTTACTAAAATTTAAATCCTAATGATTATTTTTCACAAGAAATTTTTGTTCTTAAAAAATTTGTAACCTTAGTAGGAGCTTTGAAAAGAAAATATACTCACAATAAGCTTAAAATTAGCTGAAAAAACTCATAGGGCCTTTGTAAAGAAAATCTATGGAAATAAAAATCAATATCAATGCCCTTAGAAAGAACTTTTTTAATTTGTACAATAGTGGGAACTTTGAAAATAAAATCTGCAAGCTTAAATAAATCAACTAAAAAAAATCATAGACTTTGGAAAGAAAACCTATAAAAAGAAAAATTAATCTTAGAGCCTTTAGGAATAATTTTTAAAGATTTACCATAGTGGAAGCTTTGAAAAAAATATTTACAAAACTTGTAAGAAGTTAGAAAAATCAACCAAAAAAATCTTTTGAACCCATAAGCCAAACTTTGCTTGTCCGTAAATTTACCACTATGACATCACATTGGTATTTGCAAATTGGTTCTTGAAATATGTATTTATATGATTATACTGATCCCACCACTACTAAGTAGTGGTGGAATCAAGAAAGTTACCAAAATACTAAAAGTGGTAAGAAGATATGATACAGGGTTTAATCAACTTTGATATTAATTCCCTACAAGGAAAATAAACTCTAGTATGATACTAGGTTACCATTCAATGTCCATCATCTTCATCTTGTTTCAACCAAATAAGGTTGAATATATGTTAGCTGTTGTCAACTACTCCTTTACAATATCCAGTTATTGTTTAACCACTATATTTGCATAATTTTTTAACTGCATTTATAATATGCTTACTTTAGCTTTTGGTAATGTTATAGTTTAATCCTAAACATCTTATTTCTTATTCTATTCTACTTTACCATGTGATGCTTGATTTAAAATTTTTCCAAAGTAATGTCTTTGAATCTTCACAAATGTTTTCCCCATTCATAACATTTTCATAGATATGTAATTGCCCTCAATAGAAATGAATGTCTTATATGAGCTATCCCAAACTTTACTTGCCATTTTTTAATGCACTTCAATTTTTCTATCCATGAAATCATCCTACAAGTGTACTTTTGATTTATAGTTGTCTAGCTTTGCTTCCATCATCCAATATTATTGAGATGCACTTCTCTTTTAGCTTCGTCCAAATCTTCATTTCTTAAAGAATGTTGATTTGACACAAAACTAAAATGCAACCTTTCTTCACACCATAGCTTAGTTTAAATCATTCTCTAATTTTTAATAATGTCTCTTATACCTTGTACCCATCATCAAAATGACATGTTGAAGTAAATTCCAAAATTACTCTAGCATCCTATAAAAATTTTGTAACACCCTGCCCTAGCTAGGGTAGGGTGATGCCTAGGATCACGGAATCATAGAACGGAAGCATGATAACTAGAAACCAATAATGTAAGGAAGGTCAAATGATACAAAATTTCCTACCATATGAAAAACTAAACATACAGTTCACTTTATAAAAATGCATGTCTCTACATAAAGCAACTATGCACTGCTTTGCTAAAATGAAAAAACACATAAACATAATTATCGTATATATAAGAGTACAAAGAGTTTTATACAATGATATCTAGTCCACACTACTATACATGAAAATATACATTAACCAAGCACTAAAGATTTTCCCCTCCTCTACTCTTCCTCTCCGTGCTCATCTAGGCTCCTATGCCTTCCAACTGTAATTAAATAAAGTCAGTACACAACTGAGTGGGAGGCCTTACACTTCCCTTACTAGATGGTTGACAAGTGTTGCACTAGAGAAGAGAAGTGGGGTACAAGGTAACTTGCAACAACTGTTAGTCTTACGCATGCTCAAAACAACACACACTAATGAGAGACAAGGTACTCCTACACCCAACCATATGAATCACAAATGTTCATGCATGATTTGGTCAAATTTCATGGATGGAACTAGTTGTGGTATCTAGATCATTAGGCTTTCATCATAGTTCATTGTTGATGACTAGTGAGCTACCCCTACACTCAACCATATGAATACAAGCGTTTCACGCACGATCCAGTTGAACTTTGCAGACAGGCTAGTTGTGGTATCTAGATAGTTACTCGTTGATCATAGTTCGCTATCTTCCCACCTAGACTAGTATTTGCTTTGTCACGTATGGTTTAGTCCAAAGTGAGGTGTATGATGTGTTCCTACACTAATGCTACTCCTAGAGGTGACAGGAAATAATCTTAGCTAAACTAGGAGGAAAAGGAGAGAGAGAGTTAAGCTAATATGAGGTAGGGAGAGACAATCTAAGCTAGCCTAAGTGCGATGAGCATCCGTTCCTTAATCATCCGTACACACCTTGGACCTCGTGCATGACTACTACTGGGATTACCAAGCGTAGACCCTAGGTACGCTACTAGGTTACAAAGTAGTCACACTTAAATGCTCGTGATTAAGTCGTACTCATTCCATGTTAAGGAGTTTAGGGTGAAGAGATATTAACTATGAAAGCAATAAATAACAATAACAATTAAATGATTAAACTAAGTGAATGCTGCAATTATGAAGTAATCTCAATCTTTATTTCCGGTCATGTACATGTCCAAGTATGTCACACTCAAATAAAAGATTTTGTACAATTACAATCATCTCACTACAAGCATGCAATGGGAGAAAGGGTTGAGAGGAAAAAACTGACAAAAAGATCCTACACTAAACTAACTCTCCAAAATTGACCAAAAAGACTCCCTTCCCATGTGCCTTCATGTGTATTTATAGGCTCACATAGGAACCACAATATCGCATATCTGATATCACTGCTGGATGTAATATCACATACCCGATATCGTGTATTCGATATCATGGATCTAATATCGCAACCCGATGAATCATAATTCATCATACCCCCATGATTGAATGAAAACTTGTCCTCGAGTCAAAATGAGAATAAGCCCCATTGATTACACAGTGGATAGGTATGGGATTATTGACTAATAGGGGATCTATTCATGCTGTAGTGAAGAACTCAATAGAACAAGATTTGACACAACACAAAAAATGAAAAATTCCTAAAATTACAAAATTGGGTGAAACTCATGTGGTTCCTGGTGGCAGTGGCTCCTTCATGGGTTGTTGTGCTCTAGGTTTTGGGATGTGATGACGTTGAAGTAGTGCCTAGAGATTCTCCTCTTCAGTTCAAGGATCCCGTGCCATCCATGTTGATGCTCCAATGTTTGATGGAGTTGACACCTCCCATGGGCATGGTAGTTGCGGAAACATTTTGTTTTCCTTGACGTACCAGGCTCCAAACAACCGTTATTCTTCCTCATAGGCTTTGGCTTTGTCTCTATACTCCTGAAAATCTGTAAGTCATTGAGCCAAGTTTGTTGCGACATCTTTCTGTCCTTGGTAGCTTGCTTTAACCACCTCCAATTCAGAATCTGTGACTTCTAGCTTCTACAACATTTTCTTGTGTTTTGCAAATTCTGCTTCATACTTGGCATAGGTGCTAGCTACCTGCTTCTCTAGCTTTATCCTCGAGCGCCCTTCTGTCAACATGGCTAGATTGACATATCATAGATTTGCCAATTCCATGTACTCTGTAAGATCTTGAATCTGCGGGTCCCAGCTCTTAAGTTCCACCTGGTGGGCAAATGCATATGTGTCCAATATGGCCTACCAATCAGTGTGTGGTGCACTAAAAGCGTTGATGTGGGCCTTGGCCATATGGATTTTCTTTTTGATGATTTTTTTGTACATTCCCATCTAGTCTTGGAAGTGCTCTTTTAAATTTTCATGCATTTGGCCTCGTTCTGCCACGCACTTATTTCGATGGCCGTCTTCTAACAAATGGCACGTACCTCCTTCATTGAGAGGGTTCGATTCTCCCTGGTGAAGTGGTTCATGTCCTGGTTGACCCTAATCAGCTGTTCTTGCAGTTGCTAAAAATGTTCTTCAAGAACATTCTTTTGTTTTTCCACAGAAGTTAATCGAAGATTGTCAGCAACACGTTGTTTGTTTTCTTCTTGTAAGGCCTTGAGTACCTTGGCGTGCATGTAAGTTTGGGCTTATGCCATGGAGGCATTCCAATCGGCCTTCTCTTTTTCTTTTGCCACCTTTTTATTTTTCGCTAGTAATTTGTTAAGTTGGTCAGTCCTAAAGATGTCCAACTAGTCTGTGGGAACGAATTGAGAGGGATCCCGCTATGCTGCTTGTAGGGTTACAAGCCTTTCTTGTAGTCTTGCAACTTCTACTTCTACGTGCTCAGCCCTTATTTCTATCATGACCAGCTTTCCTTTGGTGGAGATGAGGTCTGATTATGCAGCTATAACATCCTCTGGGATGTCAAAAAAGGACATCATTACCTATCCTGTTTGTAGTAATCGATCAAGCACATCGTCATGCTTCGCAGGAGTCATTGAGGGACTGGCCAGAATTTGAGCATCTCATGCTCCTATGAAATCTACCAATGGCACAACAGGGATGTTAAAAGATTCTTTGATATGGTCTGTGACCACCTCTGTGGCTCCCGTTGTATCCTAGTGCTACATGACCACCACTGTGGCCCCTTCACTAGTCTCCAGTTGCACCTGAAAGGATGCAGCGTTCCCTGAAATCTATTGCAACAAATGACTCTCCTCTCCTCTTGTCTGAATGGACACCTAACCCCTTGCATGATCTACAGAGACAGTGGGTAGTACGGTATCATCGATGACGCAAAAGAGATTTGCATCATCACAACTTCACCAACTGACTGTCTCAGCAATGGTCCTGAGATGGCTCATCGACGATTGGTAGTCCTGCGGTGGTGGCGTTTGATCTTGTTGGCTTGTGCTAGGTCCTACTTCTTACTATTGATTGGGTTCCATGCTTGGAGGTTGGCTGGGCCCTACAAGTTGAGTTGCAGTGGGCCTCACCATCCGTGCTTGCTCTTGTTCTGGCCCCAGCATCTCACCAGCAATCTTCCTTGCAGCTGGTGGCTTTAGTAGTTCAGCGTATGAAGCATTTTGGGCTTTCTTGAGGACATCATTGGTGTAGCCTTGAATACTAGCATGCTTGCACAGCTTCTTGATGAGACAAGGGAAGGGCAACGCAAACTTCCCTGTCTTACGTTCTTCAAATTACCTTAAGATCTCCATGAAATATAGATGAGGTAGGTTAGCATTAACATTTCCCATCAATATCGCACATCCTCTTGCTGCATATGTTGAAATTCTATTTAACCCTTTTGTGGGGAAGGTGTGATAAGTTCCAATTTTAAAGTAGATTTTCTCTTCCAATGTCAGCTCTACATAGGTCTTATCTTCTTTACCGTACGTCCTATCTAACCAAACCTTTCATACATCAGAAACAGAGCAAGTGGACAGACGAGCAACCTTTAGCCCTGTATTTGGAAGGTTTAACACCTCTGAAATGGCTTGGATGGAGAAATCAATAGATACCATACAAATGTTAATAGTGGTTCCTTCTTCTTTATTGTGCCATAATTGGTACGTTTCTCCTAAGTACAAGGCACCACTTTCGGAGAGCATAGGCCATAATGGAAACCCCTTGAGATGGTCCCTAACGACCTTAGGAGTGAATTCCCTAAAAGGTCTGAAGTTCAATTCCACAATCACTATAGCTAATGTGGACCTTTCATGGATGGCCTGGACACACTTCGGGGGCAACGTGAGGTGTTGTCCCTATTCAGGCATTGCAGTAGCTCCTCCTTCTTCTTGTCTCGATTGTACAGTGGTAGGACCTTCTTCTTGATGGATACTGAATGAGTGTTCCTCCTGCTCTACGTGCTATTCGGTAGGCATCTATTCTTCACCTCTCCTAGGTTACTTAAACACACCTTGAGAGGGACCTTCATGTTGTCTATGCTTTGGGGCCATCTACAATCACACGGGGCCAAGCATTAGAAAGGTTGTTACCCAAGTTAAGTTATACCTTACTTCTTACCTTAATGAGTTTGTTTTAATTCTGTGTGATTTTAAAGTTAAGAGTTTTTATGGAAATGTCCCCAAAATATTTTTATATTTGGTCCACTTTGCTTAGGTGGTTTCAAAGTTTAATTTTCCATTATAGGTAAGGAGATGTCATTGTTTATGGCACATATATTATTATTTTTATGGATAATTACCCTTGATTGTGTCCTTTGGGTGATGAAGAATTTCAAAAAATTAGTATGCAAATTTTGTGTGTACCCCTCCCCCACGACTAAGCTGAACACTCCGGGTTTGAGTAGGTTTAGACGGAATGAAAATCGGAGCACTAATGAGCAAGTTATGGTTAGCAAAACAAGACGTGCGCAGACGCTGCATGAACAGTTGCAAATGATGTTGATAGGCACAAGGCGGCCCATATATATATATATAAAGTGAGGACGCAATATCACGTACTCGCTAACAGGGACCCGATATCATGTCGGACTCAATATCGGGGACTCGATATCGTGTCCTATCGAAAATGAGGCACTTGTAAAATTTAATAAATTTTAATTAAATTTTTAAATCTTTAAAAAAAATTTCAAACTCCAAGGTATAAACTAAGGATGTGTAGGTCAATGTAAAGGGGTCCAAGGCAATACAAACTAGTCCTGAAGGCACAAGGAGTATAATGGTGTAAAATATGTCAATGAGAATCATGAAAAGTAGGGGGAAAAGGACATGAGTTAGTTTATAAGAACGTTTGAACTTGAAGGATGATAAGGGAAAGAACATTGGTAATGCTTAGAGGGTATAAGATGATGTGTGAAATATGTGTTACAAGTGCAAATTACAAGGGTTACGCAAGTGGGTCCTTCCCAAAGCAGGTTTCTACCTATAATGCCCTTATGTAACCACACCTCAAAATGTCCGTAGGCACTAGAAGGGTTAAATGTAATCCACACCAATGCAACAAAACACACACATGCAGATACCACCATGATGAGGTATAAATTCAATGCTACAAAATTCATGAGTTCCAATTACATGAACAATGAGGTGAGGTGAATTTTAAAAGGGATTATAAAGATTGGAACATGAGGTAACTAACTCTGGGCACAATGAATCTTGAGTGTAGGACATGATTAATGCGTCATTCGCCTGTCACTCCAAAATCAAGACCAAGTCCATTCCTCCGATCAGTGACATCGCATTATTTCATCCAATAATGGACAACCATAAGAGCATCATGACAGCAAGGCATACAATCACTTGGCATTTTGTTCAAGGGAGGAGTGATTCAGAATTATTTTACGGCACTTTGATCTTTCATCTTTTCTTTTTCTTTTTGTGTGGCCACTTTGGCACACTCTTCTTACTCTCCTCTCTTTTTTTTTCTTGAATACTTAATCCAGAGAAGCTACCTACCTTTAGGCATGGGTGCATGTCTTTCCAATGGGACCCCCGAGAATAGCATTATTTTTCCTTGATTGAGTACCTTTTGATTACTCTTACTCCCATTTTGCATTAGATCTACAAGGATCTTAGTATAACCAAGCTACATGATAACTCCCACAGATGTCACCAAGGAGAATCCACAAGTCCCCTTGATGTCACACCCTGGCCATTCCCGCTTAGTCCATCATTCTTCACTCTGGGCATAATAACACATGGTTACTTTAAGTTTTAATGATTAAGAATATCATTGTACCCAGGGTAGAACCTCTTATTAATAGAATGGGTGAATGGATGTTGTGGGCTCGTTGTTCAAATAACTAGTCCCCTGACACTTAATAGCATAGAATAACACCTCGACCAACGAGTCACATGAGTGTTTTATTTGTAGATGAGATTACTCACAAAAAGATAAAAAGACAATAAGTTGAAAAATGAACAACTGAAAAAAAAATTTCAAAATTAAAGAAATCAAAAATATTAATTAATCCTGCTTGTTATTAGAATGGGGGTATCCCCCATAACTAAACGGTTGAGGATGGCAAGGATTAATAAATGAAAAGTTGGAATCCTTGCATGTTGGACGTATTGGGATCCGGTCATATTTACCCCATTGGGGTTCACACACTTAACTATAGTGGTTGACCCACTATTGCATCTTTGATCGTAAGATGATATGCAAGGATCGATCTATCTCCCTCAGTGGCTATATTCATTAGGCCCCATGGTTGTTGGAGTAGTGGTTGGTGGCCCAGAAAAAGTAAAATGAGGCATTGGGTTCGAGGAGGGAGCTGCACTGCAGTGTTGAACTTGTGCTGAGTTGGAAGATACAGTGGGCTCAGAATTGTGTTGTCCCTTCTTACGATCATGTCAAAAAAAGGGGTGTCTTCAATGTTGAGGATAGTTCCCATTGATGTTGTCAGCAAAAGCACAAGTAATATTTGTGGGTTGCTACTATGGTGCAAGCCGTTCTAGAACACTTGGTGACAATGTAGAAGGAGGCGAAAGATGAGAATTTTGAAATTGAGGAGAAGTGTAAGGTATCTAAGGTGGTGGTTGTGTTGGAGAGGATACAGATTGATGGTATTGAGGAGAATGATAATAATATGATGAGATAGAGTATGTTGATCTAGTTGGGGAAACAGGATGTTGGACTTGATAAGCACTTAGATTCAGATGGTATGAAGGGTGTAACCAATTTGAGGGTGGCCTCCCCCACAACTGGGATTGTTGCCACTGTGATCGAACACAGTATCTCTATACGAACCCTGGATGTAACCCTCTTCCCCAAAGCTCCTGTAAATGTGACAAGATTGGACATTGACCCTTGGGGTGATCGTACAGGCAAACGTTACATTGTTACGTATAATTGGCAGTTAAGTTCTTATTCTCTTCTACCCTTCTTTCTGATTGTCTAAGGGTATTTTGTCTTGCTTCTTGGTTCTTCATGATTCTATCTCCAATAATGTTGGCATATTCTCTGCGTTTTTGATGCTTCCATTCCATCATATTATTGATCTTTGCCTCAATTTCGTTCAATGATTGCAGTGTTGGCAAAGATGGTTCCACCTCCTTGAGGTGAGTTCATTTCTCCTCTTCATAATCATGGGCCCTTATTGATTTTTGGGCCTGTTGAGATTTCTCAGCATTCTCCCATTTAGCCATTTCTCCTTCTTCTTTTGCTACCCATTTGATAAGCTCTTGGAGTTGGTGCGTTCGTAGCTCATATAGTTAACCTTGGGCATACATACCTAGGGTCTCCCTTGTTTCATTACGCAGCCCATCTATGATATGGTACATTAGCCTCTCCTCGGAGAACTCATGACCTTGGTAGTTGTTTAAAAATGCATAATATCTTTCTAAGGCCATGTCCAAGGGTTCATGTTGCACTTATTTCCATTCTTGGATTTGTTTCCTCAAGGCTGACACTCTTGCAGTTTTGATATCTTTCGTTAAAGAGTTCTACCATTGTTGGCTAATGTTGGATTGATTTTGGTTTTAAAGACCTATACCATACTTTTGCATGGCCAACGAGTGTCATAGGAAAGAGATTAAGTTTTACCATCCATTATCAATGTTGTTCCATGCACATGCATCGTATAAGGCTTGTAAATATTGTTGTGGATCTAAATCATAGCCTCCTGAAAACTTAGGAAAGTTGTTTAAGTCAAGCTTGGGTAGACGGCTTTCCTTATGATGCCTGTGGGATATTCGAATAGCCTCTTGTATTTGTGTTAGGCTTCTAGTGGCCAGTAGGGGTTGATCATCAGTGGGTAGATTATACATTCGTGAGTTGGAATGATGTTATCTTTGTTTATGTTTATAGGAAACCCCTACATTAGATTGGGTACTCCAAACCTCATCTTCATCATCATATAATTCATTGGTTCTCCAATGAATTGCCTTACTAGTTGTTACATTATTATAGTCTCGTGAGAGAGACATGGTTGTAAATTTGTATGTGATTTAATTGAAATTAATTTCTTTCCTAAAAGATGTATCGTGAATACTTTATTACAGTGATCTTGTATGATGTAACTAATCTAAATAACTAGCACCATCCCCAGCAACAACGTCAATGATGAGTGGTGAGGTACCCCTACACTCAACCATACAAATACGAGCATTTCACGCATGATCCAGTCAAACTCTACAGATGGGCTAGTTGTGGTATCTAGATAGTTACTCGTTGATTGCTGAAACACCACTAATTTTGGCCTAGCACTCTGAAATGGGAACGACCCAAGCCCTCCCCGGCATTTGGGAGGCAAAATTTGACTAACGCATGCAACTCATGCTGGATTTTCCTGACAAATCATGCTGGAAATTGTAATTTTCACACTCACGCTGTAGGGAACGTTGTGGTCACACTACAGCATGAGTCCAGCGTGACCAGATCATAAGCCTCCAAACCGAGTAGAAACAATCCACCTTCCAAGGTGCAAATCATCCTTGGGCTCAGCATCGACAATCTCCAGTTCCAACCTTCAAAAAATTCCAGTTTCAAAATTCAAAAATTGCAGTTTTTGTAGGTCACGCTGTGGTCACACTACAGCGTGAGTCCAGCATGACCTACCCAAAAGTGCTTCCAAACATGTCACATTCAAGCCCATTTTTCAATTGGCAGATCACCCTCAAGGTCACAAGGCAGGCAGCAGTTGCACTCAAAAACCCAAGCTTCAAAACTCAAAAATCTATGTCAAAAAATCTCTTTTGCCTTACTCATGCTGAAGGTCACACTAGGCGTGAATGTAGCATGAGTGCAGCATACGCACACTGTAGAACTCACGCTGCACATGCACGCTGGGACACACACTGAGACACACGCTGGGCATGAGTGCTGTGTGAGCACACTAACGTGCAAATCAAGACACACTACTACATATCAACTCATGCTGGAGGATCTGGCAAAACAGAAACACCTCAAATAGCCACAGAACCATTCGAATGAACACCCTGCAGCAGTCAATTCAAAGATCTAGAAGTTTCAAGCGAGCTAGAGTCAATTTCTCTTGTTGTCATTTCATTTCATTGTAAATCTTCACTTGTGGGCTTGTGAAACCCTCACAGTCTAAATTGTATGTACTCCCATGGGCTTGAGTAACCCACATGTTGTAAGATACAATGTACCTGGTCAAAAACGTAGCTTGCCCTTACACGTCCAACTCACATACAGCTGTCCATTGGACATGTGTCACTTGATCCATTTTCCTGTTAAATCTCAACCGTTGATTCCATTCTTGGAATTCCACACCTGAGCCCAGTGCAACCCTATAAATACCCTATCAATTCACATAAACGGGGTTGGCAATTTTGAAGGTTGATGGCTTGGGAAGCATCGACCAGCAACCTAGGACGCTCAGACACACTTAACTGCTAGCATCCGAGCACTTCACACATCATCTCGGGGCTTAGTGCTTGACCTGCCATCCACACACGCAGCAACGCTTTGACTGGTGCACATTCTTGTTTAAACAATACAATACAGTTCATTATTGCCTACCATTTACACTGTTTGCTCTATTTACACTCTATTTACAATACATTTCTACGTACATTCTATTTAAATTTTATGCGTCATCATTTACATTTCGAATATAAGTTTACGATAACCCAGCGTAAACCATAGTTTACGCTCAGGGAAGTCCTTGGTTGATTTGTGTGCAAACCATCCAAGGCACTCTTCCTTCATTTCCTTTTCTAGCTTGCCCTCACGTGAAGGTAGGGTAAGCTGTGTCTGCCCGATGATCTTTCAGTGTTTGCTTTCCCTTCCAGTCTTGCACCGACGATTTAGCTCAGTACAATAAATTAGCGCTAGAAGGAGGGCCATTAAAACATTGATCCCGCTACCTGTCCAAATGCGACACAGACAAAGTGCTGAAGCTAAAGCGCAGATTGTCCAGTTAGCTTACATACGGTGGCTTGACTTACCTCGATCCACTCCGTCATCCATCTTGATACCTCACGCTATAATTTGGTTACATTGTTGGTCACACTGGTCACACTACAATTTGGTCACGCTGTTGGTCATGTTGGTCACGCCATTGCTCATATTCAACATTTTCTAGCCCGGTCTGCTCACGTTCACTACGGAATCCTCCCAAATTAACCCAGTAATGCTGTTGATCTCAGACTTTGGGGCTGAAACCTCGAACCCTATGACTGTTATGGAATCCATAACTATTACTAAAAAGATAAATCCCCAAGGCCCTACATGCCAGTCACTCAGGCTATAGGGCAAAGGCCCTACTTATGTGACTCTTACACCCGAACAGTATAACTTTATCTGTGTCAAAATCCAAGCCAACTTACCTATCGACCGTATAGAGAGGGAAGCGAAGCGAGAACATGAATTTATTCACAAAGATGGACGTGAGTTCATCCCTTTAGCATTTGACATAATCCTGCTATCTGAAAACCATCATAAACTCATATCCTAGCTTCTTATGTCAAGAAGTCAAGCCTTACAGCTACCTCCAATAGAGCCTCAAGATGAGGAAGATGACTTTGCAGCCCAATCTAAACATGGAGATTCCTACCATACCGTTAGTCCCCATGCCTATACAAACCCATTATTCCACCCTTTCCTGGAAGAAACTGTGCTTCCTCCTTCATCCGCAAACTCTTGAGCACTAGTTTCCCGACAAGAGGTACCTACTTCTATTCCTATCTTCTCCGTACTCAATAATATTCACTCTGATGTGTCCACTTCCATCATTCTTCCACAAGTACAATCCCAAAAACTCCCTCCCCAAACTAACGTAGAATCAATCTTTCAACCTCAAATGATTAAGATGCCATCTGTCATACCAGCTTCCACATCCACCCATTACATACCTCAGGTGCAGATCCATGTAGCACCATTGATTACTCCAACCCAACACATTCAGGGTGTTACTTCACGACCTGTGGGTTCCATCGGTTGTAGTCTCAGTCCCGAATACTATCCCACCACAACAACCATCAGCCCAACAACCTCTCTTTCCCCAAACAATGCAACAATTGAACCATTATCAGCCACAATCCGCTCAACCCATTGGTCTGCCTACCGCCCAAGAGTGGGCAGACACACAAAAAATGATGCACTCATTGGCAAAAGAATTAAAACGCCTTAAAACTGTGAACATTGAGGAAGTCAAGGTACTAGATTTCTATCAAGATGATCCAATTGCCTCAGTTCCACCCTTAACCTTGCTAAAGGGAGTCTCATTACCCCAGTTGACCAAGTACAATGGAGAGGGAGACCCAAATGCCCACCTAGTAACATTTCGAATAGAATGTCTTTTGCTTCAAGAATGGCCCCATGTAATTTTGCATGTATTTGCTATGTCTTTAACAGGAAAATCCTTAGACTGGTACCAAGCCTTACACCGTAACTCCATATCATCTCTAAAGGATTTGTTGCACCAGTTTGTCACCTGTTTCAAATACACTCTAAAGCCCAAGGCTACTTTAGATAGCTTGATCGAAATTAAACAAGCGCCGCTTGAGCCAGCACAAAAATTTATCCAAAGGTGGAGTGCAGCCTTGAATGAACTTCACTAACCCATCCCTGAAACATATCTACTTACCATCCTTAAGGCTTCTGTGAATGACTTTATTAAGTTAAAGCTTTATTATCTGAAAGGCCGCACATTGAGCCAAGCATTCGTGCAAATCAAAGATATAGAAGAGGTGGCACAAACAAGTAATGACCCAGCTTACTCAACCTTTAGGAGCCAACATACGAGGAAAGATAAATCCAAAACAATGGTAGCAGCAGTGGCCGAAATAGTCCAACCTAGTCATCTAGGACAAAAAGGAAAACAACCTGTTGTCCCAAATAGCTATAAAAGAACCACACCCACTCCTACACCTGAAAATTCCTCAAATAGAAACAACAACACAGTTCATGCCCGTACATTTGAAAGGAAAGACCCCACTTAATACACACCATTGTCCATGAAGCCTTCACAATTGCTTGATCAACTTCTAAAGGCCCAGCTAATTCAACACAAACAAATGTCTCCTGCGGCCTCCCAAAGACACGATCAATTTTGTGAATTGGCCAAAAATCTAGCCTTAGTAACAACCAACGAATCCCCCATTCCAAAAGGCTTTAGGTTGGATAGGTTTTGTGAATATCACCAATAGTGTGGTCATGGGACTGATTACTGCTTTACATTAAAACAAGATATACAACGCATGATTGATAGGGGTGAAGTAGTATTCGACGAGGCAAACCCAGTAAGACCCCAAAACCAATCCATGGGGGTCTACAAGAATCCTCTCAATACCAATGATGCACCATATGTGATTAATACTATCCATGTGGAAGATAGAAAAGACGTTCCTCGAAAACCTTTTGTGATTCGCAGGCCTTCAGAAAACACACCTACCCTAACACATCCTCAAATCCCTTTCATCATGCACACATCACCCACACCACCAAAATCATTCGTCATTCGTGTACCTCCTTCTATTGCAGCCACGACCACACCATCTGAAAATTGACCCATTCCCTTTGTGATCCGAGTGCCAAAACGTCCTAATACACAACCCACCTTCATTCCCCCATGACCTCTGCGAGAACATCTTACCGATAAACTAACAAGAGAATGCTTGGAAAGAGAGAACCATCAACACAAATTGGGACCACCAAAGCCAACACCGCTAAATGTTGTTCCCATGAGTCTGCCCATTAATGAGCCTAGTACGAGTCATTAAAACAAGGATAATGTCACGAGTCATGTCCCAAACCCAGCATCCTCAGCTACTAACGTAGAAACCCCTCCACAAGAAATACGAATCCTGGGTCAAATGGACCAAATCTCTATAAACAAGGGTGCCCCAAATGCTAAAGACCTAGCGAATGCGTTGACCCAAGTCACACAAGCTTTGAAACAAAAAAATACTTCTTTAAGCCGATATGATCTAGTAATGACTTCACTAGTACATCAAGAAGCTCTTGCGCATATGTTAACTTCAGTCCCTGTTAGTGAGGACCTTCCTGTAGATGAACCATCCATTCATGTGGTATTGTCCGCGCAACCTCAGGAATTGAAAACTACATCCCTAGAGTTTCACGCTAAGGACATTAAGCTAGATGAGAAAATGGGAGAAGTTACTACAACTCCTATGTTCATAACAATATAGGTTAATCATTTCAAGATACGTAGGGTGTATCTCGATGACGATGTGGCAACCAATGTAATACCTTTTTCCGTCATTGAAAAACTAGGACTTACTGAACAAATACAGCCCACGACAACTTCTTTCCTAAAATCCTTCAGTGGTTCCTGTGTTGGAGTGAAGGTATGCTTACCTTGGAGTTCATAGCTGGGGACCAATTCCCCACATTTGCTGAATTCATAGTGGTCAATGAAATGCCAGGATTTAATATGATTCTAGGACGTCCTTGGCTGGCTCAACTTAAAGTCGTATCCTCCCCAATCCATCAGGAGATCCACCTACCTTATGAGGGAGGTGAGATCATCATATATGGGGATGCAATAGTACCACCTACTTCATCACATCCTAGAGTAGATCAACAGTTGAAAATTGAGTTCATTGAGCCTAAGAAAGGAACTATGAGCATACTTCAAAAATCCAACGTTAACTCCCAATCCTACTGAAACTGAAGAAACACCAGACAATACAAACATAGGCATCATCCCTACTGATGTCTCTTGGTCGGAATTATCCTTTGATATCACCAATGAAGGGGAAGGTGAGTATAAGATCTTACCCACATGCCCAACCCCCCACATGTTAAGCTACAAAGGATCAAGAAGCAACTCAACAAACAGAACTAACTAACAGATGTTTGAAATGATGTTAAACTACAAATGTCTGAAATGACATTAAACTTCAACTACCCGAAATGACGTTAAACTACAAATGTCTGAAATGACATTAAACTACAGCTGTCTGAAATGACATTAAACTACAGCTATCTGAAATGACATTAAACTACCGATCGTCCAGTATGACGTTAAACTGCCAACAAACATCCGCAATGACATTAAACTAGCCATGGTCAAAAATGTCTGGTTCCATTTAAAACTTTCTGAAAATGTTACTACCTTTGGCCCACCATGGCATAAAACTGGTAATCCTTCTTTCTTTAACAACAGATGCAACAGTCCATCATGACTTTAAACTAATGTACCCAGCCCGAAATGGCTTTAGACTAGAGCCAACAAGTTACAAATTCACAAACTCCTGTCATTTTACATTAAATTTTCGTTTACAAGTTACAAGTTACAATTTAGATTCATGCATGGTCGCTGCCTTCTCTTTCAAATAATTTCCTTACATTTCGATTTACACTTTAGAAATTTATGTTACATTTAGTTGCACACATATGTTCACAGTATACTTGAAAAAATAAGAAAAATAATGAAAAACATGAAAAATAACAAAAATATATAAGTATATACATGGAACATCGAAGTAACAAAGAAATGCAACCATTTTATACCAATCCAGGTCATTACACCAGTCTTTATACATTCCATCAAACATCCAAAAATCTAAAAACACTTAACGGCTTAAGTCTGATTAACGCAAAGCTCATGGATGGGGCTGATCCCCAAAATCCTCTTCATCATCCGCTTCTGCTCCACTAGGACCAGCTCCATCATTAACATGTCCCTACAAATAGAAAACAAAAAACAAAACAAAACAGGTAAGGGTAGTAAAGCAAATCATAAACACAAAAAGCAAAAAAAAATGGTAACACTAGTAATGAAAAAAATAAAATCATACAAAAAATAAATGTCATAATAAAGCACTCACAAGTGAGGAAGGCCCCAAGTTGGTCTCCAAACACCATAAAATCTCCTTCTTGGGCACATTTGTCCAATCCTCCTCCAAGCCAAGATCAATGCCAGCGAGTGTTTTGCCCTTGTCCACCGGGGTCCAAGTAGGATGCTCAAGAGAGAACATGCCTGTCGCAGCCTCCCCAGAGGTGGTAGTAATTATTCTCTCAGGAGATCCCTCCACCTCAATGCACTCAACAAATCTATCATAAGTAGACCACAAACCTAACCCATCAATGAACATCTCCATCTAGTGATGTTCAATTGACTCCTCCTTCAACCATTTCTTGTACTGATGCTTGTGGTCCTTTTGGTCTTGGCCCCACTTCTGTACTTTGGCAACGAAGTATTTCCAATCCTGACACTTCATGTTCAATAAATCTATTTGTGCTCTTTGTTCTGCTAAGTCCCATGTAGCCTGCACTTTACTGTTTAAAATCATCCAATAACGTGTGTAGGTGATTTTGGACGAGCACCATGTGCTATCACCAAAAACCCTAGCAGCAACAAAGTCATAATAAGATTGGAAATCCCTTTTCTCCTCTCTCTCTTTTGCTAGTGTCTCCTTCAATGTGTGAACCTCATTCCATAGATACTCAGTCGAACACCTTAAAGTCCAAACTGTCCTGGCATTCTGTACAACGCAACCAAAAACGGCATCGTAAATCTTTCTTGGAACTTGCTTAATATCCCCTAGCAACTCAAGGAGAGCATAAATGTGGGTAGCTTCAGAACGATTCCACTGGAGTTTGGCACCTGCAGGTGCACACATAAATTATTCATGATCAAAGATGAACACAAAAAAAAACATAGTAAAACCAGACACTTAGCATGACATGTAATGTACACACACCTAGTTCTGGATGAGCTTCTTGTAAGCGAGTGACCACATCATTAACAATGCCCATAACAAAATCCATTTTTCTAAGCATCTCAAGCCATGGCCTTAACGGGTTAGTTGATGTGTGATAAGCAGGGGAAGTTTCTTCAATTGGAACATGCGATCCTAACGCCGCTTCCCAGGACATAGGTGCCTCAAGAATTTCAGCATCTACCCCAAAATAGTCAAAATAATCAAGAACAACACATAAAAATCAAAGGACGTAGAATATAGATTGAGCTAAAAGGAACATACCAAAAAGACCTTCACTGTCAAGCCTGGGTGGATCACCAAGCTACAAAGATCCATCAAAGAAACCATCAAGGACATCCCTTTCATCACTTGAATGCCTAAGTGCATCCAAGGCCTCCGCAAGCTTCATCCCCACGTCACTTGTCGCACCCTTCTCTTGTGGGGTAAGAATTTCTCCTTTCTCAATTGCTTCTTCCTTTTCTTTTCCTTCCTCCTCAGGTATTGGAGCCATGACCTCCCTCTCCTTCTCCAGAATTTCCTCTGAAATAACACCATAACCTTAAAGTTAGTATGATATAGCACATAGGTACACCCAATAGCGTATAAAACAAAAAAGCAAATATATAACAATGAAACAAACCACTTACCCTCCACTAGTAGTATAAACCGAATCTTCTTTGCCCTTAGGGGTCTCACATCTAGGGCAGGATCCTTTGAACGTTATTTCCTTTTCACCTTTGCCTTGGACTTTCCAACAGTCTCACTAATCAAGTGTTCAGCCCTTTTAACAGATGCGTGCAGCCTAGGTGGTTCCAATCCCAAGCTGTCATGGGAATGATGAGAACGGCTGGCCACACCTCCACTAGTAATCGATACGGACTCCTCAATGTCTTCCAGCAAGCCCTGGGATCTAGTGGTGCTATATAAGTGGTGAATCCAAGGGTGGGATAGTTGCGAATGGTCTCTCAAAATGTAGTGGTTATCCTCATGAACTACTAGGAATTCAGCGAACCTGCGCAGGTATACCGCAAAGAAGGCAAAGGTGAAGTGGGATTTTTCATGGATGCTTGAACGTAACCTGATGATTTCCCCACGAAGCCCAGATCCCAAAAATTGTGCCCAACTGTATTGCATACCTTTCTCCAAAACCACACGCATCACACGCGCAGACTCGATCCCAAGATTTCTCCCTTGAGAAAGAGATTTGGGGAACACCCGTGCCTGAAAGAGGGGATATAAGAAGTTCACTTCCATCGATCGGGTATCCTCTCACATGGAAAATCCCTTAGGTCCCTTAGACACACTTAACCACTGCTCAAGCTCCATTATGACCTATCTGTCTTTAGTTGCTTTGTCCATAGCTACCATGGCACCATTCATGGGAACGCTAAAAAGATCGAAAAGAAACTCAGTGGTTAGGTGGAATGATACCTTTACCTCCCAAACCCGTGTGGAAAAATGAGAAGCATCACCATTGAAAGTTTCAACAATCGTAACCATCTCAGCAGTCAGAACGCTAGGAGTCAAGGCTATAAGCAGGTCCATCAAACCGGCCCGGGTGAGGCGACCGATAATCAAATCAGAAGCTTGCTTCTGTAACCAGTTTTGTGATTGCTCTACCTCCCCATACTTCGTAAAAAGCGTGGCCTCAGTACGCCCTGCAGTAATAGTAACTTCTTCGAGCGGGATGGCTACTATAAAAGAAAAACATAGAGAAAAAAGTTAAAAAAGGGACATGACACACAATGATGCAACAAAAAGGAAAATGGATTCTAAGGTGCAGTCACTTACCATTTGTGACTAGTGAAGGCAAGGTGGGCGCAGGATCAATCCTTTGAGGAAGAATTTGCCCATTAGGAGACCAATCCTTATGTAACCAACCACTAGCTTGACAACGCTCAAAGGCTCTTGAAAATTACCTATGGGAGGCAACAAGGGCCATCTTTTTCTGGTCCAACACTGCAGCACGAAGAATGGGGCCCACCATAAATGTCTCTAGTGCTATGCGCATTAAAGAAAGCCCACCATCATCATTGCACATCCCATGTTCATCAAAACAAGGCCTACATAGGAAAACAACATTCACATTTAGATGATGACATAAAATTCAAAAGAAATCACAAGTTAAAGTAAGACACAAAGGAGCATACCTATCCACTTTATATACTGTCCCGGGTGGGTTCTGAAATAAAGTATGCACACGGAGGGCTATGAAAAGTGTGTTGCTACTGTTGTAATGACTACAGGCAGGCAACTCCCACACACAAGTTAAAGGATGAGTGGATCTAGGACCCTCAGTAGGGCCTCCCTCAACTCTAAAAAGTCCCTCATCGATATCAGTGATAAAGTTTAGCATGTCTTATGTAGATCTGGGCAACACGGTCTCAATAATATCACGAGCCATCTGTTCACTTAGATGAGACCATATAACAACACTAAAATTTTGCAGTATAAATGACAAGAACAAACTAGCGCCGGGATGGAACCACATCACATGGGGCCCGATTTGCATGTCATAGGGAGGTGTGGCTAGCCCAAAGGGGCCAAACCAAGCAAGTACACCAACAAGCTCAATGACGAGGAGAGAAGATTTGGGTCCCCTGCATATAACCGAAACATTGGGTAAGTAAAAAATCCAAGAACTAACAATAGATCAACATCACATAAAACCAAAAAATCACATAAACAAATATCGCACCCCACAAGACAAGGGCACTAACATCTATTTAGTGTAATCTGACACTTACTGGGGTACATTGAAATCAGTTTCAAAGCAAATCCATGTTTAAATCATCAATCCCAAAAAAAATAATAAACAATATAAAATTTAGAAATCAGTGAACATCTTGGCAATCACTTTTCAAGCAAGGAATACTTGACATTCACACCGCAACCTCCCAAAGGCAACTCACACTAGAAGGTTATTCCAACAAAGTCACGTAGTCCTCCCTCAACACTCATGTTAGGTGCTTACAATCATTGTCCAAGACCTAGCAATCATGTAGCGGCCAATGGAGAAACAGAAAAGAGAATAGGCCTTCTCCAAACGAGTCATGCTGGGCCCCGGGACCAAGTCACGTTGGGCCTTCCCACCACCAAGTCACGCTGGGCCATCCCACATCCCGCATTCTAGCTCACGCTGGAGCTGCAACTTGTTCTAAAAACCTGCCCACGTTCACGTTGGCCATGTCCTCCTTGAAAATCCTAGGGACTAAAATCCAAAAATTGCAAGTCACGCTGCCCTGGGCAAAAAACTCAAAAATCACAAGTCACGTTGCCCCAGGGAAAGACTTGAAAATTTGCAAGTCACGCTTTCCAGGGACTGAAACTCAAAATTGCAAGTCACGCTGCCCAAGGACTGAAATCCAAAAATCGCAAGTCACGCTAGGCCTTTCCAAAAATCCAAAATGTGCAGTCACACTAAAATTTCCAATCACACCGCCCACAGAGGGTAAGATAGTCATGTAGCCCAAAGAGGGAAAAACAAGCATGCTGTCGAGAAGGTCAGAATGCTCACGCTGTAAGAAGCCCAAAACCTTACAGCCTGAGATGCCCAAGAAAGCCCCAAAAGCCCAAATTCGTAGCTCATGCTGCCTTGCCCCAGAACCCCTCATTTGCAGCTTACGCTGCCCAAGACACTGGCAACCATGACAAAAATTGACACCGAAGCTTCCCAATAATGTAGCAGGCAAATAAAATATCAGTCTTCCCCACATTCATGCTAACTCCTGCTGTGACCCGGAAACCCCAAGAAAACCAAAAACCCTACAGCCAGAACGCCAAGGAAATCAAAAACTCATCCCATGAACTTGTGCCCCAAACTCGCATTCACTCAAAATTGCAATCCCAAAACCCAAAATCACAGCCAAAAATTCTCACCCTAGGTAACGCTGCTTGCAAAAATACCAGAGAAAAATTGGGGGCAAAGCATTTACCTGTGTAGGGCCTTCTTCCACGTCGGAATCCTGACTTGGGGGAGACATTGGAGGAGCTCTTCACTCTCCTCCACAAACGCCAGGGCTGCCTACTTCCTTCCCTTACCCCCGATTGCCTTTTCCTTGTCCTTGTCTTTCATGATCACGCTAACGCTGACGCTAACGCCTTGGCTCACGCTGCACTCTGGGTAGGTCACGCTATCCTTCCAAGTTCCAGCAACTCACGTTAATAGAAATGAGGCCTCCTATTTCAAAAATTCCCTTTTCTATTCCTCCTGGTAATTTAATTTAATTTATTTAATTTTTGGCCTTTTATTTTAGTCCTCTTCTTATTTTAATTACATGTTGTTGTTCAAGACATCTTTGCCTTGTGCTTGCCTAACTTTCCTTGTCATTCC
>MNCI01014240.1:34444-46341 GCA_015680685.1 Gnetum montanum
AATAACCAATATGCAACCACCAAGAAACCTCATCAAACTACATGGCCTCCAAGGTAGATTGCAATTCATCAGATGCTTTATCAAAAGACTAACAGATAAGTTGAGTCCCATGCAACATCTATTATGAAAGAATGTACATTTCCAATGGACTCAACAATGCCAGGAAGAGTTCAAGAACATAAAACAAGAGTTGGCTCAACTACCAACTTTTTATCCTCCACAAAGTGATAAACCTTTCTACATCTACCTTGCAACTTCTGATTCCTCCATTGCATCGATGCTTTGTCAAAAATGTGAGGATGGAGTCGAAATCCCTGTATATTACCTGAGCCATGCATTAATCGCCTATGAACAACGATACAACGACGTAGAAAAATCATGCCTCGCCCTCGTCTTCTCCTTGAAGAAATGGCGGCATTATCTCTTCCGTAATTAGGTTTACATCATTTGCAAGGATAATGTACTCCGTGCAATCACTAATAACATCTATGAGTCGAATAGGTTAGCTAGGTGGAAAGCGATGATCGCAGAGTTTGACTTGCACTATGTCACTCAATCTTACACAAAAGGTCAAGCAATAGTCACGCAATTAACCATCCCGCTGATGCATGATCAAACGACAATAAACTCTGAATTCCCATATGAGAATGTTAATAGTATAGACACCGTACCTAATAACTACGAGGCAATCCTCTACTTTGATGGAGCTTCAACCTCTTGAGGAGGAAGTGCTGCAGCCATTTTAACATACCCCTCTGGAGAAATCCAACCCTTCACCTACCGCTTAACCTTTCCTTGCACCAATAATGTCGCAGAATATGAAGGTCTTCTTAGAGGCCTTCAAGCAGCGTTAACTTCAAGAATCTCACACCTTATAGTTCGAGGGGATTCACAATTAATCATTAATCAAGTCACTGAGCTTTACGCATGCAAAGCTTTCCATTTGCAACCATATTTTGATTTGACCAAACATTTGATGAGGCAACTAGTAGAAGTGGATATACAACATGTCCCTAGAAGCAAAAACACAATTGCCGATGCACTTGCTACACTAGCCTTAAACATGACATCCAAAATGTTCCACGCATTGCCTAGCTCTATAACAAGTTGTGCCAAACCTATAATTAATACTCTTGATGGAATGCCTATAGCATCCGTTAGTACAACAAGCATGATGGAATGGTATGATGACATAAAAGAGTACCTTCTAAGAGGCGAACCTCCACAATACTTGACAAATGCTCAAAAGGATGCCGTACAGAAATGTTCCTGGCAATATGCATTAATAGGAGACACCTTGTGTCATAAATCTTACGAAGGTATTCTGCTAATGTGCGTTAGTAGCATTGATGGTCAAACGATCATAGAACAACTCCACGAAGGACTTTGTGGAGGACATATAGCACCTAAAGCAATGGCACCAAAGATTAGGCGCTTAGGCTATGACTGGCCACACATGGAATACGATTGCATTTCCAAGGTCAGAACATGTGGCATTTGCCAAAGGCATGGTAATCTAATGCATGTGCCACCTAACAAATTACACGCAACGCAAATCACATGGCCTTTCCAAAAATGGGATTTAGACTTAATTGGACCAATAACGCCATCATCCTCTGCCGAACATAGCTTTATTATCACGGCAACTAAATACTTCACAAAATGGGTAGAAGTTATCCCCCTTATGAAGACCACTTCAAAACACATTTGCACTTTCATACTAGAAAATATCGTGACCCATTTTGGTATTCCAATGACCACCGTTACCGACAATGGGCCACAGTTCAATAGTGCAGATACTAAAGGCTTCTGTGAAAGTCTGGGCATTAAACATGCATTTTCATCACCTTACTACCCACAAAGCAATGGTCAAGCAGAGGCTACAAATAAAATTTTCATCATGGTGCTCAAAAAGATGCTAAATCAGACCAAGAAATGATGGCATGAACAATTAGTCTACGCATTGTGGGCATACAAAATGACACATTGAACATCTACAGGTAAAACTCCATATAGCCTTGTATACGGATCTAAAGCTATTTTACCTTTAGAGTTGCAAGTTCCCTCATTGCGGATAGCTCTTTCCTGCCTCCTCGATGAAAGTCAAAACAATGAAATGTGTATCAATAACCTTGACTTGGTAGAGGAGGAACGTGTGCGAATGCTTGACCAAATCAAATGGTACCAGAAACAACAACAACAATGACACAAACACAATCTGCACAAATGCCCCATTAAAGAAGGAGACTTAGTCCTTAAAGCCATATGTGAACACTCAGATAAATTCTTAGCCAATTAGGAAGGGCCTTACTTAGTCACCAAGGTGTACAATAACGAAGCAGTCAAACTTGCTGACATGGACGGGAACAAGTTCGCTAATCCTACAAATCATTTGTACCTAAAACAGTACTATGTCTGATAAAATTGAGGTATGTAAAAGTCCTAGCATCATGACTTAAAACTGATATCACAGAAAAGTCCTGGCATCATGACATAAAACTGATACCACAAAAAAGTCCTGGCATCATGACTTAAAACTGATACCACAGAAAAGTCCTAGCATCATGACTTAAAACTGATACCATAGAAAAGTCCTGGAGTCATGATGATAAACTGACACCACAAAGCTCTGTCCGGTATGATACTAAACTACTACATCTGTCCACCATGGCGTGAAACTAGCATCCAGAGTTCACTAAGACTATAAACTGGTTTGCCTCTTTACAGTCCTCTACGACTATAAACTAGCAATGCACCGTCCACTACGACGCTAAACTGGCACCGTCCAAGAGGTTATGACATGAAACTACCCTGCAACAGTTCACCAAGACTCTAAACTGGCAACAATCATCAACGACTAGGAAAAAACTTGAAAAGAAGTGTTACTGCAATTGACTATTCCTATTTCACAATGACTTGCTACATGATTTGTCTCATGGATACTAATGAAGCTGATGTTGTTCATAATTCTGCTTGCTTTGAAAATTGCACGCAGTGGCTCCATCTCCTTGTTTAAAGTGCTTAGCTAACCATTTCATTTGTGGTTTTCTTATCTTCTTAGAGTTGTGTTTGTAGGATGACACTCCTGAGGCGTTCGTGCATGGATGCACTTCATCATGATGACAAGGTATCACATTCTTCCTGATGCACGTAACTGGGTTAATCAATCCATTCATAAGTACATTCCCAACTCTTGATACATCCCCTATTTCCCCATCATGTCCCAATTATCCTGTTCAATTACACCCCTAGATACATTCCACTCAACTCAAAACTCTTGATACACTGTTGCATACTATGACTCTCCAAGCAGTTGCGATGCAAAGCACATAACACAGTACATGATGCAAAATGCTAGCGCTCAAACACGAGCACGACACAAAAAGCAAGCTCTTTCAAAAAATAAAAATAAAAATAAAAGTAAAAAAAAAGGAAGACAAAAACAAAGAAAAAACAAAATAAAAGAAGAAACGAACAAAAAGAAAAAGAACAAAAGGGTCAAAGAGAAAAATACATGGAAAAGGTGTTCATAACCCCATTGACATCATGAACCAAAGACTATTGGCCATTCTCATACAAGCCCCAGTTGAGAAGGCAATTATCTTGGAAAACAGTTACACTCGTGTCTCAAAGAGACCATGTTGCACACCATTGCGTGGCTTTGGCTGCTTACAATGGGCCCCGTAAACACTCTATAAAAGTCCTGTTTCTCCAAAGAATGCACCTCCAATGTCTTGGCTCCAAGTCTGCTGAAAACCAGTTATTGACAAGGACCAAAGACATAGCTTGTTCACTTGAGAGCATTCCTCTCCCACAACTCTGGCAATACTTATAACCCTTAACCACCTTTTGATTTCCTCGGTTACAGCCAATCCCCTTGCATCTTGAACTACATTCCCTTAATCCCATGCACTTTTGAACACGGTGCGATGACGTCCAGCTAAGGGCCAATAATTAATGCTTGGTACTTGCTTGTTCATGGTCTTTTGCACTTCTTTGTCGACACCTCTCAGGCGGATTCCTCCAGACGTCAACAAAGAGGGGCCAATGAAACACCACTAATTTTGGCCTAGCACTCTGAAACGGGAATGACCCAAGCCCTCCCTGACATTCGAGAGGAAAAATTTGACTAAGGCATGCAACTCACGCTAGCTTTCCTTGGTCACTCACGTTGGATTTTCTTGACAAGTCACGTTGGAAATTGAAATTTTCACACTCACGCTATAGGGAACGCTGTGGTCACGCTACAGCATGAGTCCAGCATTACCAGCTCAGGAGCCTCCAAATTGGGTCAAAACGATCCGCCTTCCAAGGTGCAAATCATCCTCGAGCTCAGCATCAACAATCTACAGTTCCAACCTCCAAAAAATTCCAGTTTTAAAATTCAAAAATTGTAGTTTTTGCAGTCACGCTGTGGTTTCAAAATTCAAAAATTGCAGTTTTTGCAGGTCATGTTGTGGTCACGCTGCAGCGTGAGTCCAGCGTGACCTACCCAAAAGTGCTTCCAAATAGGTCACATTCAAGCCCATTTTTCAATTGGCAGATCACCCTCAAGGTCATAAGGCAGGCAGTAGTTGCACTCAAAAACCCAGGCTTCAGAACTCAAAAATCGATGTCAAAAATATCGTTTGCCTCACTCATGCTGTAGGTCATGCTGGGCGTGCATGCAGCGTGAGTGCAGCATACGCACGCTGCAGAATCATGCTGCACATGCACGTCGGGACACACGCTAGGCATGAGTGCAGCTTGAGCACACTGAAGCTCAAATTAAGACACACTACGATACATCAACTCACGCTGGAGGATCTGGAAAAACCGAAGATTTGCCCATTAGATCCACTCAACTAGATCCCACAACATTGGGTTAGTGTGAAAAATTTGACAAGTCGGCTCGAAAGTAGGGTTAACCCCCATTGCATTAATTGCTTTAGTCCACAAATGGGAACCAAGTGCTGCAACCTAACTAGGGAGAGGGAGATGCTTAGACCGGAAAACCAAAGTGTTATGTGCTCTCCACAAGCATGATAGAGTCACCGTCTCCTTAGAGAGAGAGAGGAGGAGTTAAGGCTGAAGTGCACCAAACAGCTTGAGAAAAAACACATTGGTAAATAACGTGCAAGGTGGTCTTTGGTGTGTTCAAGCACATCGGATAGGTGTCAACAATAGGCAGCTCTCGTGCATGCAATAGAGAATGAAGTGGGAGCATGCCCTGTAGCGCAAGCCATAGAAATACTTTAATCTTTTATGGGAGTCTCCTTGCCCATATTTTGGTCCACCCTTGAATCGATGGATAAAAAGATGCTGGAGAATTTCCAGCAGTTGCACATCTAAGTAGTTATTTTGGATCATATAACTGGAATGCTGGCATAAAGCCTGCCAGATATAGGAGTCCCTATTACCCACTCTTCATTGTTGATATTTATTCTGCATAATCATAATCCATTGTGCTGCATAATTATGAGCTTGCATGAAAGGGTTAAGTAAGTTTTGGAGCCCCATGGTAATGATATCCTTGAACTTTAAAGTGCCAAGTCCACCAGCTACCTTCGGCCAGGCCATCTTGTCCCAACCAAGGAGATGGATGCACTCATTCCCTTTTGCACCAAACCAAATGAAATTCCTCATCAACTGATCCACCTGTTGCACAATGGCAACTGGAGGGTTGGCGACAGTCGCCATAAAATGGGCAATACCTGAAAGCATCGAAGTAGCTAGAAGAAGATGCTCCTTCCTAGTTAGGAAATGATTGGACCAATGTCCAATTTGTTGTTGGATTTTTTGTAATAGACTAGTCCATGAATTTATGAGACTCTAGTCATACATGGGAGTTCCCAAGTAGGAATCTGAAAAAGCACTAGGGAGAATACCCAAAAACCTGACTATTCAATCCCTTCACCCAACCATTGATATTGAAAAAATGTAAGGTAGATTTACCTTTGTTAATTTCCAAACCCACCTCCATGGCCATTCTCATGATAGCCTGGTTGAGGGTATGTGCTTGAGGCATTGCTGCTTGGGAGAAGAGGATGGTATTGTTAGCATAATGTTCTGATAAGCACTCCACCCTTGCAACTTGCAGACTTCGCACCCCTTCCATCTTGTGATAAGTGTACATTAGGTCCATAACTAGAATGAATAGATATGGCGAAAGATGATCCCCTTGATGAAGTCCCTGCCCTAGGGATGAGAACCCCCACAATTGATGAAGTCCTTGCCATGAGGATGAGAACCCCCATAAATGACCATTAACATCAAAGGAGTAAACCCTAGACTATTGGAGATGAAGGCAAAGGTTGATGAAGTTTTGGTGAAGAACATGCGCGCCCACCCACCNGCATAAGCCAGGATACTAGGTTTCCTTCAAAGTATGTAGAATTTCCTACAGTAGAATTATCTGGTCTTGTATATAGTGACCTTTAATGAAGGCAGACTATTGAGCCCTCACTAACTTAGGCATGAGAGGGGCCAGACACCGAACAATAGTCTTTGTAAACAATCTCAATAGTGTATTACCCCAATCAGTTGGAAGTGGGAGGGGTGTGTGGGGTTGAGAGTTTTAGGGATGAGGAAAATTCTAGAACAATTAATTTTGCATCTTCCTTGTTGCCATTGTAGCATCAGGTTAAAGGCATCAAGCAAATTGGGATCAAGAATATCAATGAATTCCTTAAAGAATTCAATAGGCCATCCATTGGGGCCAGGGGCACTAGTATTTTTAAGTGAGGCTAGGGCCAATTCCAGTTCACGCATAGTGAAAGGTGTAAGTTGTTGGTTTTTCTCCATCCTCACCACTAGCTGAATAGGGACAGAGACCGGGGATTCTCTCTGAACCTCCAAATATTAGCCCAATATTGTTGTATAATCTAGACAATATTAGCAGTTTTTGAAACTATTTCGCCCTTGTGGTGAAGCTGGCGGATCATTTTAGTGCTAAAATTATCCTTTGTCTTGGCAAAGAAAAATTTAGTATTCCTATCTCCCTCCTTAAGCCATTGCACCCTAGACCTTTGTCTCCAATAAGCCTCTTCATTAGCAACCATCTCCTGAAGATCCTTAAGAACTACATGTTCTTCCTCCAACAGAAGTTCCCCCTACTCCTACTTGGCCTGGATGTCAAAGAGCTTCACTCTCAAGAAGGGCTTGAGAGCATTGAAGGAGTATTTGTCCACCATCTTCCTAGCCCGAATCATGTGCTTTAGTTGAAGCAGCCCCTGCTTCAAGAAGTCACGAGGGTTTGAACCATTAGGATGGTTATCCCAAATCTCTGTGACGAAAGGTCTCAACCATGTTTCTTTGAACTTGAAAGGATTGCACCCATCTGCAACATGGGTGCTCACCTGACACACTAAAGATCTATTTTTGGTTGCCAAACTTAGTATTTTTGGCACTTTGTATATAAAAACAAACATTACTTGAAAAGTGTCCTTTCTTTTTCTAATTGGAAAATAATGGTAAGAGGGTACTTATATTAATAAGGTTTTATAAAAAATACCACTTGTGGTAGGGTAACTATTGACAGCTATGTCAACAGTTCATGAACCATGGATCAAAACAAGGATGCATGTTGGGGTACATCTTCTTGCTAGTTACTGGAAGCAAAGGATTTATAGTAGGGTACCATAAACCCCACCTATACATATTAATGCTTCTTTCAAACTTGTTTAGGTTCTATCCCATTCATAAGTGGGTAGTAGATCACTTGATATTATTTGCAATTTAGAAAGGATAAGTTTTGCAAGATTTTGTGTGTGGAGGTCGCTATCGCCAATGGAATTGGTTAACGAGGTTGTTATTGACCTTCCTTTGGGGAAGGACAGGGTGATTATTGAATATGAAAATGTGGTTGTAGAACCCTAGGTAGCTAAGAAGTCTAATGGTGCTTGACATTGTGATACCTGTGGCAAATCGGGGGACCAAACTACAGATTGCAGGGTGGGTTAGAAGGTGGTAGGCTTGAAGAAAGGTTTTTGCGGGGGGAGGGGGGGGGGGGGGGGGGCAGGGGTATGATGGACAGTTGTAGCTCGGAAGGGGAGGCCACCCAGGGGGCTGGCTCAGGGTGTGGGCCCTTGGGGGTAGGGACTTTGGGGTCCAAGCAGTAGACGCAGGGTTAGTGCTCTGTAGAGGCAGGTGCCTTGGGATAGCACACACAAGGGGTTGCTGTATAGGCAACAGTGGTTGAGATGAAGGAGGGTGATCCGGTTGAGGCATAGAACTTGTAGGGTGCTTTGGGGGTTTGCCAAAATTGGCAGTTTCACCTAGGTTGCTGAGATCGCTAGGGTCGTCAAGGTCTCTGGGATCACCCCTCAAGGAGGGGTTGCGGTCGACGATGATATCTGATTGAGGGTTGGGGGGGGGGGGGGGGGGGGGGGGTGTGTGTGGAGCTCCTCCCTCTTGGTAGTTGGGTTTTGGTGGTTAAGGGGGGTTCCTTACCCTCCTTGGAAGAGATTACGAAGGGGGGTGCCGTGGCTGAAGGACCTTTCCTGGTTTCCTTGGATGTTAGCAATGTGGGGCATCCATTAGGCATTGTGTCTTGAGCCAAAAAGACATAGTTGGAGGTTGCTTGGGGGTTCAGCCCACCCTCAAGGAGGTTTACAAGAAACATGCAGTGAGCAGGACATGAGGATCCTCTCATGGAATTGCAGGGGGTAGGGTACCCCATATAAACGAAATACCCTTAATGAAATTGTGAATAGGGAAAATTGTGATGTTGTTTGCTTGTAGGAGACCAAACTCAAGTAGCAGGAGGCCCATTGGCTCAGGTGGTTGGGGTGGCAGGTTCAAGTTGTTGCTTGTCGTGGAAGAGTGGGAGGACTTGCTTTGCTCTCACGTGGACATTTTGAGGTCGTTGATTGCTCCAAGTGGAGCCTTATGGTGTTTCTCATGAATCTTGGAATATGGATAACAAATTTTTACGGTGCTCAACATTGGGAAGATTGGCTGCAGAAGCTTTAGAGGATTGCGCCTTTGGTTCAGGATTGGAGGTTATGGATTATACTAGGGGATTTTAACTAAAGACTATGGGTGGGAGAAGTTTGATGGGGGAGCCCAAGATCCCCTTGGTGCTCAAGAGTTCTTGTAGTTCCTTGAAGCGCATGATCTTGTTGACTTGGAGATATGAGGATGTTAGTTCACTTGGAGCAATAGGCGGAAGGGGAGTGAGCGGATCATGAATAACATAGATTGTGTTTGGGTTAGCTCCCATGCCCTCATGAAGAGGGGGGCGGTGGTGACAGCACAGGAATGTGTGGCATCTGATCACAGATCTATTCTATGTTGTGTGGGTGATGTATCATTGGGGAGGGTTGCTCCTTTTCACTTTGAATGGTTATTGGATCCATTAACCTTGGTTGCGGCCAATGGTGGAGGGTATATGGGGGTCATATTCACGGTAGATGGAACCTCGGGTCTTTCTGAAGCAAGGGTTGGGTCAGCTCAAGCAAGCTTTGTGAAGGCTTAATGTTGAGGAGAAGTATTCGTTGTGATTTGTTTGGGGGAGGCTCATGAAACGATTGGTGGAGATTCAAGTGGAGCTGGAAGTTAAGGATTTGCATGTGGTTGAATGTGAGGTTTTAGCTTAGATTTAGGCTATGGACAGGGAGGCTGAGGCATACTGGCGATAGCGAGGGTCGAGCATGGTGGTTGAGAGAAGGGGATCAGAACACATATTTTTTCCTTGTAGTCGCCACGTCTGCGAATTTGTCTAAGAAGATCCATAGTCTCACCTTTCAAGGATAGGAAATCATTGGCAGTTAGTGTGTTGCTTAGGCTTTGATGGATTTTTGGTTTGACATTTGGACAAGGAGGCTGGTGAGTCCTCTATCGGTTCCTATTGATCCTGTCCTGCATGAGGAGGATAACCGTCGTCTTTTGGCACCTTTCTTCATATTGGAGTTAGAAGAGGCCTTGGGTTCGATGAAGCCCGATAGGGTGTTAGGGTTGGATAGGTGGTCGATGGAATTTTTTAAAACTTTCATTGACATTCTTTGGGAGAATATCTTGGATGCGTTCAATGCTATGCCGAGGTGGCAACAAGTACATAGGGAAATCAATTGCTCTGGTATCATGCTTATACTGAAGTCAACTAGCCCAATGGAGCCGTTGCATTTTCGACTAATTAGGGTTTGCGATGCCCTTCTCCGTCTTTTCATGAAGATGCTGGTGGCAAGGATGGGACCTCTTATTTCACGACTGGTAGGACCCAACCAGGTGGGTTTTATTCAAGGCAAGTACATTCAGGACTAGCTTTTGTTGGTGCAAGAGGTTATGCATTCTTTGAGGCTGTCAAAGTATCTAGGTATGTGCCTTAAATTAGATATTTCTAAAGCCTATGGTATTGTGTCTTAGGAGGTGCTGCAAGAGATAATGCTAAGGAAAGGTTTCCACTTAGATTTTGTAAAGCTATGCATATATATTCAATCATTGGGGGCTTTTTCCTTAGATCCGAATGGGAAGCTATGGGGGTCTTCTTTGTTGGGTAGGGGATTAAGACAGGGTGACCTGATGTCACCTTACCTTTTTATTTTGGTTATGGATACTATGCAGGCATACTGTGAGATGGAGGGGGTTGGAAATAGTGGGGGTTAGATGCTTGGTTGAAGGCTACGTGGATGACATTATTCTTTTCTCTTGGGTGGCGGTCCCCTAGGCTATGGTGATCAATTGGGATTTGAAGCATATGGTGGGGGAGATTGGTTTGGAAATAAACAGAGGCAAGTTTGCAGTTCACTTGTTGAACACTGAGGCTAGGGTGAAGGGGTTGATCAGGCAACATTTGTGGGTTTTACCTAGATCGCATGAGGATTCGTACTTGGGCCTTCCAATGTATGATTGGCATAGGCAATAGGCTTGGTGTGGGCTATTGCAGTAGCTATAGTAACACGTGGGTCATTGGATGTGCCATTTTTTTGACCCAAGTTGGGAGGGCTTTACTTTCTACATCAGTGTTATTTGCCATGGCTAGGTATGCGGCTTTTGTTGCTTCTTCCCCAAGTGGTATTGTCAAGGGAATTGATCAGATTGTACGTAGGTTCACTTGGATAGGGGGAAAAGGGGGGAACAGGGTTGCATCTGGTGAGGTGGGATGTTGTGGCCCATCTATAGAATGCTGGAGGCTTGGGAGTTCCCAAGTTCCAGGACATTATTGACATGGGATATCATACCTTGGTAAATAAACTCATTAGGCCAGGTCCTGATCATGCTCAATGGATAAGTATGATAGAAGGTAAGTACCAACATTGGGAGGATAGTCGCCTGCTGGATGCCCTGCATAAGCGACTCGCGCCGACCCCTGTCCTCCTGTGAGCACCCTGCATCAGGGTGGTACCGCGCCGAAGTCCGGCGGATGTGACGTCTGAGCTCCGCCTAGGAGCACTCGCAGCTAATGCCCAAAACAAAGTATGGGCACCGCCCCTCCCGTAGCTACCGTCGGGCGTTATGTCCATGGGCGCGGTCGAGCTGGATCTGCCTCTAGGCCTCCTCCGCCTGCAGTCGCTCCTGCTCCGCCCTCTCCTCAAGCTCGCGCCTTTTCTGGGCCGCCGCCTCCTGCAAGAGCTCCTCCCGAACCTGAGCCCGAACCTCATTGATGAGGCGAGCCCAGGCAGCCTCAGCAAGGAGCTCCTGTTGCCAGATCCGCTCTTGCTCGCGCTCGGTGACCTGGGCCTCGATGTCGGCCCGGGCCTGCTCAAGGGCCTCGTTCCACCTGGCCTCCCACTCACCCCGCACCTCAGCCGCTGCGCGCTGCGTAGCCTGTTGAAGCTCCTCCTCCCAGTTTCTCCGACCCGACGTCTCCGGCAGGGGGGAAGGCAAGCGCCCGGGGGAGCGCCGCGCTAGCACGGTCCTCGGTCTCCGCGGAACCTGGGAACCCCAACCGGGCCAACCACCCCCCGCCCCAAGCACCC
>MNCI01014240.1:46693-59711 GCA_015680685.1 Gnetum montanum
CATGTCTAGAAGGCAATTTGTAGGCATGCCAGAATCGTGTTGCAATGGGGGTTGCTAGGCACCTGCCTGCAATAGTTAATTAGGCACAAATGCCTGGAGGTGTGGGGTTGTGGAACAGAAAACATCCCAAAAAAATAAAATTATTTATTTGGTTAATTCATCATTTAGCTTTATTGGTGAAAGATGTGCTTGTGCGGTGGGGGGTAAATGTGGTGGCTACATGTCCACTCTGCATGGCCGCATTCGAGTTGATAAATCACTTTATATTCAATTGCAAGTTTATGTGTTGGGTTATTCAGGTGGCGAATCTTTGGCAAGATTTGAAAATTAACAGAGATTCAAAGGTGACACCGATTTTGTGGGTACTGTGGAAAGCTTGGAACTGTTGTGTTTTTCAGGAGCAGTTGTTGCTGTTGCCAATGCAAATTGCTGCTCAAGGGATTCGGTGGTGGGTTGAGGCATAGGTAGCTATGGGGGTGATCCCTACTTTTGAATTGGCTTATGATAGGTATTCGGCCTGGTGCTCTAGGGAATTGTGAGCCGTGTGGGATGGGTTGACTTGCTTCCTTTGCTACAAGGGGAGTCAGATTTGGCTGATGAGGCCTTCTTTACGGATTGGATGGGGGATGTCATGCTATTTTGGGGGGTTCAGATCATGCTCATGGAGGAATCCATTGCAAGGTTGCTGGGGGTGCTGGTTGAGGGAGAGGTGATTTTTGTTACGGGGCATGGGCTATGGCAATTTTTTTATTGGGCTAGTTCCCAAAATTGGGAGTGGCCAGGTGTTAAAGTTGACACTTTTTGAGCTCTAGCAGGATGCGGCGAAGTTGACGGAGTGATTTTTTGTATGGTCCAGCAATGTCTCAAAGTTGTAGGGGTTGCACTTCACTTTTATGTGTTGCATATGGCTCGGTTGCATGGTCAATTTGCCTTGCTTTTTCTTGGATATGCTGCGGAGACAGCATCAAGGCTAGCACTCGAGTTTGATATTGGCTTTGTGGTGGGTGTCGAGGTCAGGGGCTCCTCCTTCGACTGCTGGGACCTTCGTTCAGATGGTTTATGGATGTTGGTGTTCACGTTGTGAGTTGCCGGTTGTGGTTGATCTTACCAGTGATTCAGAAGGGGTTGATGGTGGGGTTGGTTCGGGGGTTGCTTTGGACCCGTCGGAGGATGAAGTGAGTTTGAGCTCTTGGTTATCCCCCCACTTGTTGGGGGATATTCGGGGGAAGAAATAGAGGGAGATTACGGGGGTTGGCAGGTGGAGGGGGTGTCGGGGGCTGTTGAGGATCTAGCCTTTGCATGCCTGGGCGATTCCTTGGCTGAGGCGATGGAGGCGGCTGCGTGTCGTGCATGGGAGGAGGAGCAGGTGGTTTGGCAGGATCGATGGGTTGTGCGAGGAAGAATTCTAGAGCCAGCTGGAGGAGGTTGAGCGTTGATTTTGGGAAGAGGTGCACGAAGAGTGTTGGCAGAGAGATTTGGTTGAGGCGGTGGCCAGGGAGTTCCTCAAGGTAGAGTTGAGAGAGAGCTTGAGGGCGCAAATCCACGAGGAGGCATGCCTCTAGGAGATGAGGGAGGAGGAGGAAAAGGAGAGGAGGGCTAGGGAGGAGGAGGAGTCTACCAAGTTGGATCGTGTTCATGAGTAGAGCACTTGATCATGGTTGCGGCAAGGGTGGTGCCCGTATGTGATTATGGACATAGGGCAGAATACCTTGTGGCATGTGCTGCGGAGACAGATCAGGTGCAGAGGTTGGGACCTACACCGTGATGGAGAAGGAAGCACGGAGGAGTGCGTGAGGAAGGAGTAGGTGTTTAAGAACTTTCAGGAGGTGGCGACGTTTGTGGATTCTAAGAGGCATAGGGTGGTCTTGGATATTGTCCATGCTCAAGAGAGAGCCTTTTGTGCCTGTATTTGTCTTCCCACTTGCTTATAGTGTGCAGGGAATTTTTTGGGTCTGATTTTGTGCGATTTCACGGTTAGGATTTGAGGGGTTGGCTGATACTTTAGGTGATGTGACACCTCCATTTTGCTGGGGGGTGATGGGTTTTTGTTTAGGTGTGTGCAACTGGTCAGATTGCGTTGGGTGGGGCGGGGGGTGTCAGGGGATATCTCTCAGGTTTTTGATGGAGGGCTCATCCATTTTGCTATTTTGTCTCATTCTGTCATGCCTTTTGGTGGTTGGGGTTATTTTCACCCCTGATTTTGGGTGTTGGGAGGGGCTGGTTTCTCAGCTGAGCCTGGGCTTTTTGCTAGGGATGATGCATTTTGTACTTTACTTTATAATTCATAGATAACCTGAATTTTCTCAAAAAAGAAAAAAAAAACTCCTATGATTTTAAGGATCATTGTTTAGTTTAATAGAATATAAAATTTTGAAATATGTTGGTGCTAGTTTGCATTAGTTTAGCATATAATTACAATTTTTAAAATTTAAGATGTAATCGGAGGATATTTATTTCACTTAACACAATAACACAACACCAATTATTTATATGAAGATGGTAAGAATCCTCATGGTGTTGATTTAATTGTTTATTGTTATAAACTTTCTTGTGCAGTTAATGACAAAACATCTGGCATGAAATCTAAATGTTGTCTAGGAACCCTTTAAAGATTTTTTGTTTTTGAACAGAGCATTTGACAGTTTGAAATGGACTCATTGCTGAAAGAATATGATATTTGTTCATGTTATGCATTTACAGGACAATTGTTTTGTTTACGTGTACGTCAAATGTTTTGCAGTCTGTTGATCCAGTAGCCAGGGCAAAATCTATAGTTGAAGAGTTTGAGGCAGCACGGCAAGCAGCATCAGACGCAAAGAGAAAACACGATAAACAAAAGCAGGAAGTAGCTGGACGTTTGATACGTGATCTTAAACAGGAGATGCATTCATTAGGTTTTACGTATTTCAGTTATTTGTAATGGTTTTTATTATGCCAATGACATTTTGATAAATTTTTCACATTTAAGCTTCGCTTATTTAGTGACTGTTTTGTCCCACCAGGAATTTCTGAAGACATTATAAGCAGACATCGTGAGTCAAGTTTGCTTTCCCAGGTGAATGCAGCCTCATCTACTACGAGTAAAATTGTTAAGGAAAGTATTGACAAGGAAATGAGGGGCGATGATGATCTAAATGTTTTCCATGAACATGAACCCGATACAACAGAACCATCCCGTGTGCCTGAGCTGGAAAATGTGGTTAATGAATTAAATTGTACAACCTCGACAGATGTGGATGCAAAAGATGCCTTCAAAGCAGATGTAGAACAAGAAGAAGAGTTATTTGGATTATTTGAGGAAGAGGAATCAACAAGTGATTCATTACCTAAGACTGTCATGGAAATGCAGAAAAAAGTAAAGGCTATTGGATCAACTGTGGGGCAGACTAAATCAGTGAAACAGGAGAAATGGAGCAAAAATGGAAGGCCTTTAAATAAGGTAAGATAGTCGTTAACTTTGAAGGACAAGAATTTTTCAGCACATGAGGTTTAAGACATTCTGTATGTTTTGCATATTAAAAGATTACAGAGTTAGATTTGATGGATTTTGGTCTGTATTTAATTTTGTCAAAAGATAAAGTCAGGATATCTTATGATACAAAATGTAAAAAGTACAGGCCAAAAGTAAGGGAGATGAAACTCGATAGGGGAACTCCCAAAATCAAAACAGAGAGGAAGATCTCTCCTTACAAAACACAGTTCAAAACTAGAAAATAAAAAGGCAGACAGTAACCATTTAGGTGATAATTGGGTCCCATGTTGTAATACCTATGTGTAGGAAGCAAGAGTTAACACTTGAAGCCCCTAACAAGTTGGCTAACAAAGCAAGGGTAAATTTTTTTTTGAAACAGTAGATCAATTATCAAAAATTCGACTTGCATATAGACCAGCATAGACAACTATCAGTTAAAATAAAGCATAACAAAGAAAATTATATAATGTAAAGAATGATCCAAGGGTCTAGCAAGAAGAGAATGCCAATATGATCATTGACATCTCTTAATACACTATGCATCCAAGGTGCAATACAAAAGCAAAAACATCTAAAACTTAAAATCATAAAATCATATCTGCAGCCATCGAGCTTAGCAAAAAGCCAATTCATTCAATCCTTTCACTTGCTAGTGTTAAATTATGCATGGCCAAAATGTAATAACTCAAGAAAAACCTAGTATTCATGTAAACTGCAAATTGAGATACCAAATGGTACAGCCAGTCATCTTCTATTGTTGTTGTTCATCTTCTTGTTCAGCCACAGTCATCTTTTTGTTGTTCATGTACTGTTTCAGCCACACTCTCCTTTTGCTACTGTTCATTTTCAGCCACTGCCTTTGTAATTGAGCTCTCCTTTTTTCTCATGTGCAAAAACACACACACTCCCTTTCTCTCTTCTTTGTCTTCATTTTCCTCTCTCCTCTCTCCTCTGTTTATCCTTGCTAGCAGAATACAAGAGATGATGGGTTGTTTCTTGTACCTAATTCTTTATTCTGCTTCTGCTTTTTTTAAAAGAAATAAAATCTTTTTCTGCACCACCTGTTCATGAGTTCAATTCTTTTCATGATCACTCTTAAATATTAATAAAAGTATATTCTAACAAGTTGCAGGTTTAATTTCTTGAGTTGCAATTTCAATATTTTGGAATTCTAATTCTACCAAGTCTCAGGTTCAATTCCTTTTGATCAAACATAGCAGAAAACTAATAAGCATAAAATATTCAGACATAATATCTTCCTACGTTTCTTCTTTCTTTAGCAACATGTCACCTCTAAATTTATCAGCAATAAATATGTAGCTATGTTTCATTTCCAGTAACATTTCTTCTTAGAAATCAAGTCATAAGGTGCAATGGAAGAGATTTCAAAATGGGAATATTAAAAAGTGCAAGTGCAAGACATAAAACCAAGTGCAACACCTTCTCTTTTAGGCCATTAACAATTGAAGAGTTTCCATTTTATGTTTATTTTTTATTATCACATTGTCTTATGATGTCTTGAAAGGTCATCACATGGCCTTTCTGCAGCCATGGAGGGGGTGCGTATATTCTATTAACCAATGAAACTCTAAAGAACAATGCATTAACAACATACACAACATTCTATATGTTCATTATTTAAAATAATACAACTATGATATACATAATATTCCTGATTCATAGGTCAGGTTCCTTCTACTTGATTCATTTGTCAAGTTCTTCAGCAACATTTGCATATGTATGTATATTTAAAAGAATCATTCATACTAAGTAAAACATACTTTCAGCCCTTGAAGCATAACATAAAGAATCTTTGTTTCTTCTTTTCTTTTCAACTTTAATTGTTGAATAATTAGAATTCTTAGAGTAGCCCTTAAAGGTAAGATATCCAAAACTTATATGAATACACACCAGAGCAAATATATGAGATACCCACCCCCCTAAACACACACACACAGAGTTCACATAGAAACATTTTAATTAGTTTAAAAAATCCTTTCAATGCACAGAGGTTATGCAACACATAATTATTAAAAACATAGTAACAACCTCCAAAACAATACAGTATTTCAACTTCATTTCTACTCAACATTCCTTTCATTCATGCCATTAATATATGCTAAATCAATGGTTGGTATGTACTTCATATGTTGCATCTAGTAATATACATAATACATATTAGCACAACTTAGATCAATCACCAAAAAATAAAATTAAATTGATCATTTAGCCAATCATCAATACATACGAAGTACATATTTTAGCCCTGTGGCGGGGGGCGACAGGGGTGCAGCCTCAGGTGGAGCTGGGGCTGGTCCCCCCTTCCCCCCTTCTTTTGGGGTCTTCTTCACTTGGGCCCTCCCTTTCAGTCCTTCCTGGGGTGTCGGGGGTTGGACCTACGGTGACTTACTCCTAGAGGAATGATTGTGTGATTAAGACTTATTCAAAGTGTAACAATCCCAAGAAGGTAACAAAAAAAGTTTCTATTTATTTGGTTTTTCACTAAGAGTGGTCATATCTAAAAGAAGTTGATGTGTTCCCCTAAGTACGTTACACAAGTATTACATCGTTTAATGGTCTTTCTCTATTTCTCCATTTGTCTGAGTAAGACCTTAACCACTCAATGCTAATCTGTGAATCAGTTATGATCATCCACATTTTTCTCAAAATTGTATTATGCTACTGTTAGTGCTTCTACCACTATATATACTACTTATAGACAATCTGGTCAACTAGATTAGCATTCTCTATAGTTTCTTCCGAAATAGGGCTTGAATGATTCTTACTTTCATCATTGTATTGCAGGAAGATATCGCAAGGCAGCCTAAGGCTATACTTCAACAAGAATGCCAAAAGAATGGTTGGGAAGCCCCAAAATATGAGAAGATCTCTGGAAAGGCCAATGCATATGCATATAAGTTGAGAATTGTTCGTCCAAGTACTGGACGTGGTAAAAGCAAGAAAGCCGGTGGTGTATTTGAATTTCAGTTTCCAGAGCTAGATCACTTGTTTGAATCCATCGACGTTAAGTATTAATAATTTTCCTTAATTCTATTCTGTTCTTTGCTTATAGAATAATGTATTCCATTTCCTGTACAAGTAACAACGTTACAATGGTTACACATGTTCTAGCATGCTTTGATAGAATTGTTGCTCAGTATTCAATGGTAGCTCTAAGAGAAATTGTAGATCATAATAAACTTTAATTAGCCATGTAAAGACACGGCGGTTGTTAAACTTTTTGGATTTAAGGTTACAGAGTTAAATTTTAATTGTTCAAATTTAGACACGAGGTAATTTCTACCATTCATCTTGCAACTGGCCAATTTAAAAAGAGTTGCTAACTGAGGCTTTCTTGTAAGATATTTTTGGTTTAAGTTGCAAGTCTTACATTTACAGGTAATCTTGTTGGTTGGGGCATTGGTAGAGGAAGCATCCTAGATGTTTTTTTCTTTTGGACTGACAAGTGGCATGTAATAAAATTTGTTGGACTTTATTACTGATAACAATAAAATTTGAGCAATAACTTGGAAAACTGATTCACCATGTTTTACATAAGTTAATGCGGAATGCAATATTTGTGCACAAGGATAGTAAGTAAGGTGAAAGGGCAACTCTCATTTTTTATGGTGGTGTTGTTAGTGGCTTTTAGGTTTCTGCTTGCTATTTTTGGTGGCCGTGGTTTTTCGTTTTGCATTTTAAGTAGTTGAATTGTGGAATGATGCTTAGGTTTGTTGTGCATGGTGCTTTCTGTGATGTGCACGTTTGTTGCTACTTATAGTTTGAAATTGAGAAATATATTAACGGAAAATAAAATACAAGAGAGTGAGTTGGGTGCTCAGAGGTCAGGGCTGGAATCTACCCCTTGGGAATAATAGTTGAACCCCACAAAAGACCTAGTACTTTTTGAAAATAAAAATATCAGCACAGAACATAAAAAGAAAAGCAGATAACATAGAGGGCTCATCAAACCCGTTTGCCAATAGGACAAGTTTCCAACATAAAACTAGACACATCTTTAAATCACAAAATTTGCAGACTCATTCTTTTGAGGAAACGACAAGACCTGTTGCTACGCATTATGGAAAAGGCAGAGTAACACTCCCATAATTCATGGAGCTCATCATGTAAAATGTCAAACAACATTCGGTCTCCTTCATCTTTAATATACCCATGAGCCTTATTCATCTGTTTCAGCTCCTTTGCTGGTTCAATGCGTTCTTGAAGTAACATGTGGTTATACAAACGTGTTGTTGTCATGTAAAGTAGTCCTGAGATTTAGGCCAGGAACAAGATACGTGGAATTGCCTGTCTTTAGCCAACACCTAGCCATTTCCTCCTAAGCTCTCCTTTGCCTCTTCCTCCAAGCTTGTTGCTTTGGCATTTCTGTGTAGCACACTTGTTCTGAAGTTGCCATCCGGCGGCTAAGCTCATCCTTTTACCGTTTAAATGAATTCCCTTCTATTGTTGGTGTTCCTACTGTTAGTTTTGTAGCGCTTCCAACTGTTGGTGTTCCTGGTCCTTTACCAGCCTCTTAACCTTTTCTGCCATAGCATGAGCAGCCACCTTTGTTGCAACACGAGCTTCCTTCTTAGTGACCTCTGCCTTCTCTGGCTGTTGCAAGTCCTTGATGGTCCTCTTGCACTTGCCTTCTCACAATCTTGATCTCTATGGCCTTGTGTGTCTCGGCCTCCCGCTTAACTCAGCCTCAGCCTCTTTGTGATTAAAGAAACCTTAACTGAAATTCTTCTTGATGGTCCTGCTGTTTTTCTTGCAGCTTGGCCTTCATGTCTGAGTTTACTTTGTCCACTGCTAGCAATTTTGCCTCCGCAATCCTGCTGTTCATTTCTTCCTTCATTTCAAATAGATGGGCCTCAAACTTCCGCTAAAAAGGTCTCCTGGAACTTAGCCACATTCAAACCAAATGGTCCCTCTCTTGCCCACCAGTAGAAGCCCTCACATTCTGTTCATGTGCCTCCTGCGCAGAATCGTCCAGTAGTTCTTGTTCTGACACATGTTCCTGCATGTGCTCTTCTCCATACTTGCTAATGGAGGCCTCTTTAGGGAACAAAAATTTACTTTGCTTAGATTTTCCTAAACCTATTAACGACTGTGGGCTCCTATTGGGCATGACTAAAACTATTTTTAGCAGTGGCCCACAATGCCAGGACCAACCCTAAATGCTTAGTGGGCTGCCTCTTATGTAGATATGCCATAAAATATTTTGGCAGGTTCACTCGCTGATGTAGCCGTAAACACTCGACATTTCATTTACATTTGTGTTGCTTGATTACACGGAAAACCTCTCCACTAATTCTAATGCCTGTTGCTATAGGGTTGGCAAGGAAGAGCAGCGAAACCTGGCTGCTAACTGCCACAGGCACACCAGAAGAAAAAAACTCCATTGCATCGTGCAAGCCCCTAGAGATCGGTAACACCCTCATCCTCCAGAAGGACATCCAATGCATTTGAAATTGCCACCTTAGACAACGTGATTCTGATGCTCCTAAACTATATTGCATCCCCTCTCTAGCCCCTTAAGAAGGAAGAAACATTTAAGTCTTGCCCTCCTTGCAATTGCACCAGAATTTCGTCTTATTCTACTGCCATCACAAGCTCCCAAAGCTTAGCATTCTATCTGAACGANCCTACTGCCATCACAAGCTCCCAAAGCTTAGCATTCTATCTGAACGACAAGCAATTTGGCTCAAAGGTGGGTGTTCTGGTTATCATGATAGTAGCCTTCTGCTGCATATGGCGTGCTTGTCTAAGAAATGTGTGTAGTTGCAGAAGTTTAATGCAAAAGATGAAATGGTTGCGTGCTCTCTAGATGTACCTAGCAATGGCTGTTGTCATGCTATCTCCCCTAATATCTAGGTTGTCAGTCACTTCAGAGTGTATCCACACCCATAGGCTAAACTAACATTGATATATCAGCTAATTTGTGCTCTCAGGCACATCACAACCACAGAGTGCATGTGAAGGACCCCTAATAACCACCCTCTAAAGATTAGGACAATTTTTTTTCACAATCCTCTAAAAACATGGGATTATACTTACATTAGCAACTAACAAGGGCATGACTCATAATGATGGGAAGATTACACGACCTATGTTTCTCCTTCTCTCCTTAGACTTAACAAGTTGTTAATAAGGTGAGAACTTGTCACTTCTCATAATTATAAGGATTGATGCAACCATTGCATATCATCTAGCTTTAGTAGCACTATGACATCTTAAAAAAAACTAGCATTGGCCAAGATGATTGCCAACACTTCCCATCACTTTTGAAGCTAGAAAACATCAAAGATTTGTGTGACTCACTTGTTTCAAGTTTTAATTTACAAATAGCACCAATGGATGTGGTTGGATGTACTCCTAGTCCTTCACTATGTTTCTGCCATACAAGATTATTTAATCTATAATAGGCTTCAAACAATGGCTGGGAATAAAAAATATAGGTATCTACAACTTTGCCCATGCAATGTGACATTGCATTCCCACATTAAGGGTTATCCAACTTGAAGAATCTAGTCACCATTCAGTCATGAGTTGGGTTATCTTTGGGTTTTAAACTAGACAAACAAGGCTTGGCTCAAACATCATTTTGGACTACATCTTGATATACCCCCAAGATAGGTAATCGGGCATCATAGGTGATGTGGATACACACTTATGAATGGCACTTGCATCATTGAAAACCTTCAAGTGTTGTGCAACTCAATCCCTTTGGATCCAATGGCTCAAGATATTAAGCCAAAGTAAGCATATGTACGGGTAGTGTTGGATAGTGATGCTTACCTCTACATCAAAGGCAAGGTGTATGATAAATAAAACAATGCAACACATCCATTCAAGGTATGGGCATGAATATATTATTATTAGAATGATTAGTTAATGATCCCTAAAAATACTACTTGCTTCACACAATGCACACAATTCAAATGCATCATCCACCTAATTTATTTTTTTAGTAAATTTTGGGAAAATATATTATCAACAAAATATGTACAGTCATGAAAATGCAAGGGGAGAAGGTTCCCACTGCACCTACAAATCAAAATTTGGGATGCCCGTCAACCCCCATATACCCCCCATATACCTAGTAGTAGTATAGATTATCCCAAACCAATACCACCACGAGACAAAAATAGGTTCCTTGGACCTTTTAAAATGGCCTGATGACCAACAGAAAATTCCCAAACCAACTCCCTCAGCAAAACAGCTCGTTGGATTAGATCATGAACAGAAAAAAACCAAACAAAGCCAACACAAACAAAAATGCAACCCAACAACTACTAGAATACTCAGAGGTGTCTAGGCAGATGAATGCACTTGCAATCAAGCCTATACTGCAAGTGCAGCGTGTCAAGCTGCACACAATGTGCTTCAATGTCAACAAATGTGGTCGCTTGTTGAAATATCTTGAAGGCCTCGACCTTTCTTGCCCTGGTAGCCACAATACCGTTACCGTCAAGGTGCAACTTAGCCAAAGCAAGTTGAACATGCCAACGAAGTTGTATCTAGGTCGAATTATGGTTGCTATGCATGTAGATATAGGGACACTTCCCCTTGCACAACTAAGTAATAGTATTCTACTCATGAGCCCAATCCAGTTGCTGTTGGTGTGCTTTGTCCTCTTGCTGCTCATTCTCTCGCTGCTCCTTAGCCTCCTGTTCTAGCATATGCCATCATATTGCTTCTTGTTGCATCTCCTCCTTGAGCTCACAGTGGAGCTGTCTTCTAGCGCTGCCTTGGCAGCCACATTCTTGGTTATCCATTTCTACTGAAGCTCACCCATTGTTTCCTGGTGCTGGAACTCCAACCCTATCAATTGCCGCTGAAATGCTTCCTCCTTGATCACCCACTTTGCTTTCCACACCTTGCAATCCTCCTCTCGTGCCCTAAGTGCAGCCTCCTCCCTAGCTGCATCAATCTGCACTTGCATGGTGGATGAACCCTCTCCCAACACAGTTGCTTCCATCATAGGAGCCTACTCTTGTGTAACTGCCGGCGCCAGCACAACACCTAGTTGAAGCTCTACCTCCATGGCCTTCTTTAGCCTCCTCTGTTTGCTATAGATGACATGGAAAGTTATAGTTACATCCCACGTCATGGGCATTGGCCTAGTCGTCCTCCATAGGGCTAGAATGAGGCTCGAGTGCCTCCCTGGCCATCGTCGTCACAACGATGCTAGAAAGAAATTTAGCATGTTAACTTGCCTCCCCAACTACAGGCACTTAAGAAGTGTGAAGTGGACACCCTGGGGTTTCCACACATTCCTTGTTTGTATGAAAAAATGGTCAACCAGTTCTGCAACCGTTTGCCACAGGGTCTACAATGTCGATTTGGGGACCTAACCACTAGCAGTTTGCGGTATAGGTCCAATGAAGAAAAATTGAGTGTCTTGTAGTCCTTGCAGCATTGGAACCACAACCTCACTGGACGTAGGCACACCCAAAACCCCAGCCAATGCTTCTTTTGTGAGGTCAATCTTAATCCCACGAAACATGGTAGAGTGATTATGCCAATTGGTGAAGAATTCATCATTTGATAGGGCTGAGTCACCCATCAATAGTGGTAGGAATTCCACCTATTCAACTTGCCTAACCAAGTCCCACAGCTTTGTCCATCCTTGAAACTGCACGCATGAAGGTTTGAAAGTTGGAGTCATGCCCATGTTGATAGTTGCCTCATGCCACAATCTCACACCCTCAGTAGCCACATGCATTGGTGGTGGTAACAACACTTGTCGAAATATCAGGTGGTTTCGTGCTCGCCACAAACAACAAAGTATCCAAGTACATTGATTCTCAAATAAGTATTCGTACAATTCTTGATGTTCTACTACGAGCACTTAGAAAATATTCTAACTTTAGGGTAGGAAAATTGCAAGACCTTGGCTATGCTATTGACTTAATGTGTCATAAATGTGGTGGGTACATGCATTTATATAGGCTAGACAAGACACTTATGTGTTGACACATCAAGCCATGCATCGATGGGGCTACATCAATGGGGCCACATAGACATAGCTAGTTAAATGATTCATCAATGTACAAGTCAATAAATTGAGAGGTGGTCAAAGTGTTATCAAATAAAGATGTATAAGAAAGATATTTTTAGTTTGAATTCCATTTAAGGCATCATTATATTCATCTATAATTCTACTTGCTAATGTTTATTTATTCACTTTAAACTCATCAAGTAGAAAATATTTTGACTATTTTAATCTATTTTTAGTATTTATTTTCTAGAGAAAGATCCCATACAACATGGTGTAGGGACATCTCTTCTGAGCCCCTTGTTCTCTTTCCTACATGTATGTTCCTATAGATTTTGGGCTCAATGGAGACATCTTGTCTAAGACTTGGAATCTTAAGAGAAATGTCTTAGAAGATAAGAGACATCTAGGTCAAGTGAAAACCTTGTAGGAAACATCCCAGAGTCAAGGGAGACATCTTGGTAGAGTGCAAACAAAGTCTCAAACAAGACATCTTAAAAGTATCTAAGATGTTTCATATGTGTCTAAGATGTCTCACAAAA
>MNCI01014245.1:0-11020 GCA_015680685.1 Gnetum montanum
AATCTATTGAAATCAAGTTATAAAAGGAAGGAATAATGGGTTTTTTTGGTCAAACTAGTTTGAAAAGTTAAAAATTTATATTTCTAGCATGTGGGGGCTATTTCCATAGTGTGCGAGCATTGTTTGATACTTCCATAGCATATGGGACCTAGATCCTTAATGTGTGAGCACTATGTAACATATCCACAGTGTGTATGGCCTATGTAGGAGAGGTTCAGGGCTTGTTCAATCATTCTGGGTAATGTATGAATAAGTTTGGCCAAGGTTGTGACTTCTTGATGTTCCACACACTTTCATAGTATGTGGGACTAGATTTTCTAGTGTATGAAGAAAAAAAATCAGTTTTGATAGCATGTGGAGGTCAATTTCTTGATTGATTTCCTACGTAGAGTGTATGAGATTTTTGATGATTTGTTCTAGGTCTTGTGGGATATACTAGGTAGTGAATGAGTAATTTTGGACATGATGATTATTAGTGTAGGCCTTGCACACTGCTCCACATACTACCACAATGTGTGGGCAATCTAGGATGGATTCCCAATGTCTAGGACCTAAATCCTTAGTGTGTAGGCACTCATGTGTGGATTTTTGGCACATAGAGATATTGTTGATTTTTTTGGGTCTTTTGAAATCTGCTCGATAGCATGTGAGGCTATATGAGTAGCATATGGTCCATGTTGACTAATCAATTTTTATGTTTTTGTCTCAGATAATACCCCACATGTTGGCACAATGTGTGGGACTCATGAGTGTAGCATATGGGCTAAGAACCCAAGTATGATAGCATATGACCTTTCATTCCTTAATTAATTTCTCTTGTCCAACATATGGAGCTCTTGGTAGTTTAGATTTAGGATTGTGAAACCTACCTATCAGCTAGTTTGACTAGTTTGATAGCATGTGGGACTCTAGAGGTTAGTTTCAAGTCTAGATGCAATGTATTTAGTCAATTTTCTTACATAGTGTATAGTTTTTTTTTGTATTTTTTTCTAGGTTTTGGGGGACCCATTGGATAGTGTATGGACATGTTTGGATGAGTAAATTGTTTGTTTTTACTCCACACACTACTCTAGAGGCTAGCTCAATGTGTGAAACTCATGTAGGTAGTGTGTGAACCAAGATAAGGCTTTCCTATGTTCCACGCATTGCTTCACACATTACCAAAACATGTGGGACTTGGATTCCTAACATGTGGAGTAAAAATCCAAGTTTTATAGCATTTAAAGGTCAATTTATTAGTGTATGTGAGTCCTGTGTGTAGCGTGTGGGCATATAGGAAGGATGTTTGCCTTAAAACCTAGCGTATGAGCTAATCTCCTTGCTAATTTTCCATCTATAACATGTAGGAGCTAGATTTATGCCCATAAACCTAAATGCTTAATATTTTTCAGTGATTTTTTCTTCTACCCATCTCCTATGCCCAACACGTTACAATAGATCTAAGAATTTCAAGCTTCCTTCTAGAGTAGTTAAGGCAGAACCCTACAACCATGGTGAAGAAGAAGATTTGATTAACAAGTCAAAACCCAAGATTAAAAGAGGCAGAGGAGGCAGTACAGATCATTTTTAGGCTTCTAGATCCATCTACGAGTGAAGGATCTTCTTCAAGATATACTAGGTATTAATCTTCTATCATTTGTCTTTCAATTTTTAACCAAATTGTGGAAATGTTTTTCCATCTCTAAGCTTAATTTAACCAAATTGTGGAAATGTCGAATCTAGGGTTTAGGTGTTTCAATTATGTTGAAGAGGAAACTTGGAATTTTGGACATCTTTTGGAAAAGATTTAAATTTTTTCCTAAACCCATATGTAGCATCAGTGTCATATTTCCACCTATTTTGGCCAAATTTCATCATTTTTTAGCTTGTGTATGGATAAATTTATGAGTTTTGACTATATCAAACTATTGTTTGGGGTCTTTTAGCTATCGTGGAGGTGAAATCAAAATTTTTAAATTTTTTATTGTAAATATTTGAATTTTTTCTCATCCTAGTGCACAACATTTTGGCCTATTTTCTAGGATTTTTACAATTTTGTATGGAAAAACTAGCAATGTTGATGATTTTTTGATCACTTATGGTTAGCATTATGGATTCTTGGGGATGCAAGATGTAGTGTTGGTGGTTTCTAGATCATGTTTAGATTTTTTAGAATTTTGGAAAAGTTTTTTTAAGAGCTTTACTACAATCAATTTACTACAAACCAAGGTTATTTGCAAAAAATTTTGGTAAGAATTAGGGTTTCCTACACTTGTAAATGTAGCATTAATGGTGAATTTAGGTTTCTTAGAGCATGTTCTCTACATCTAGGATCAAAAATAAGTAGTTTGTTAAAAAAATTTTCTAAGGTTTTTCCTAGCCTTAGGATATAGCCTTGGTCAATTTTTGGTTTGGTTGTAGAGTTTTAGGTTTTTACTAGTCAAGTATTGGTAGCATTTGGATGATTGGGCTTGAATTTAGCATTGTTAATTTTTTTCATAGTCCCATGGCTAGTGTGTGGCACTTCCCAAGCTTAACAACACAACATATGAATTTTTCATGGGAGGAATAACAACCTATGAGCTCTTGGAGCTAAGAAAACTTGTGTTTTTTACCACCACTTTTCTCATATTCCCAACATTTGGGATTATTGGGATGTTTGAGAATTGTTTTTTTTTTTTTTTTGAAAATTCCATTCACTAGATCCCACTTCTATCAATCTTAATGTTATGTTTTAATTTGTTTTAGTGTGGTTTTATGGTCTAAAAGTTTGTGTTTTGCTTGTCTACAAGCCTTTGGTGTTGATAGTTATGGCTCCAACAAGATTCCATATCCTCCTCCCATAGTATGAACAAAGCTATTGATGTTGATAATATGCCATCATATCTTAGGTGTTATGGCTCCTAGTTGTTGCTAGTTACAGTTTAGAGGTTGGTGTATGTTACACTATGTAACTATGGTTATTGTTAGGGATATTTGACTATACTCAATGGTGTTGTATTTTTCTCTAATTTAACATTGTTTTTTGGCCACATATTTTTAGTTTTTTTAATGTTTTATATTTTTTCTATGTTTTACATTTTTTATGAAAACATAAAGAGTAAATGCAGGTTGTAAGTCAAGGAAAAAATGAAAGACAAGGTTACAAAGTAAAATAAGTAAATAAGATACGATGTAATAAAGTTGTAAAACAAGGCATAAATGTTAAAGTGAAAACTATGAACATTTCCATGAAGTAAACATGTCATAATGTATGAACAAGGGAAGATAAGTTAGCTCATATATTCACTAGTTTTAGGCCCTGGTATCACCAGTTTTAGGGCTTGGTAGGCCATGGTGTTGCCAATTTTAGGTCTTGGTGGCCCATGACTTTACTAGTTTAAGGCCTTGATAGGCCACTAGTTTTATGCCTTGGCAAGCCATGGTATTGCTAGTTTTAGGCCTTGGTGGGCCATAGTGTTGCTAGTTTTAGGCCATGGTAGGCCATGGCTACACTTGTCTAGTAAGTATGAGATAATATTAAGAGAGCATACAAGAATAAAATGAATATGGAAACATGATATAAGGCTAGAAAAGTAGATAAACAAGCATTGATGAAAGTCAAGATAAGATGCTTATGATGGCTTTGTTGCTTGATCTTTGATAGATCAAGGGGTCTCTCATGCAAAATCTTAGTTTTATCATTCCTCTTATTTGATATGATAATTGGCAAGCGTTCTCATTGGTGATGTAATGTTGTAGAGTGGGCAATGTTAGCATTGTTATTTTTGTTGTTGTTGTTTTTGGCCCTACCTTAAGTGTCAGGAGTTTCATCTTCAAACTTCACCTTCAAATTTTGTTCAATGTTGACATTGTTAATAGATGATAAGAATATATTGTCTCCATAGATTATAAGTTTTCCATCCTCATACTTGAAGCTTAGCTAACCACATTCTTCCTAGGATCAAGTTAAAACTAGGTGCTTTCTTAACCACTAGGAAGTTTGCACATGTAGAGAATTGTTTCCTGGCTACAAAGTCCAAGGAGATAGAATCTCATATAGCTACCTATGATCCATTGAATGACTTAAGCATAGAGGTGGAGGTTTTTTGGATGTTTTTAGTTAGGCCTAATCATTCCATAGTAGTAAATAGTATTACATTGGTAGCTACCCTATTATCCATATGAACATGATGAACCTTATACCTACCAACATGTATGATAATGAGGAGAGAAGCAAATAGCACTTCTCCATTGCATGGGTTAATCTTCACTTTACTATTATGAAAGATGAGTGTGGGTTCATGCTTTTTTTTTTTTCTAAATTGAGTTTTCTCAATGATAGAGTGAATGAATTATTTGTTATTAGGCATATCTCTACTTATTGGAATAGAGATAAACATTTGAACTAGTGCATCTCTTTGAGTAGGAGAATTCAAGATTAGGTTATATAGGTTCAGTGATGTGTTCTTTTGTTTTAGGGCTTGTTTGTCTATTTTATTATTGTGAGAAATTTTTTTTCCTTAGCATGTGATTTTTCAACCTTGGTAGTTTTAATTTCCTCCATCCTTCCTAGAATCTTTAGCTCATGTCTTGGCATACATTGCTTGGATCCCTTACTCATACCCAGTTTTTGATTCTCATTTGGTTAACTGGTTGACATAGTTTGAGTAATGGAGTTCACTAGTAGAGCTAGTCTTGATGTAGGCTTCAGTAGGTTAACTTGCTTCAAAGCCTTTTGTTATTGACTATCTTTAGTGGACTTAGTTATTGGTTTAGCGATAGTTTATTTTCATTGTTGTTGTAGTGATGGTTTCTTGTTAATTGTTAAGTTATTGGCCATAGTTTATCATAGGTTTTCTTGTAAATGGTGGAGAGACCCTAATAAAGAATGGTTCTCTAGCATTATAGGGGTTGGTAGCAATGTGTTTGGATCATGATGTTGATGATACTAAAGAGGAAACATGTATAACAAAAGGCTCCTTGGGAGCTAGAGGTGATGGTACCCATATGACAAAGGGCTCTTTAGGATTTAGGTTTTCAGGCTGAGTACTAGTTGGTGACACTTTGATAACAAATGGTTCTCTAGGAGGATTAGGCCATTTGGTTGCTGTGAACAGGCTATAGTATAAGAGTTATTGCTAGTGTTTGTATGGTCAAGTTCATTCAACATCAACTCTCTATGATCAATCATATTCTGAAGATCATATTTCAATGCTAGGAAAAAATTGGCATCATGACTGGCTAGTTGATGATAATGCCAAAAATTTTCAAGCCTAAAGTACTTTGGTAGTTTTGGATCATCTTTGGTTGCTACCATTGGGTCTCTAGCTATCTTGTAGAGATGATCATGCCTCTTACAAGCTTCTCTAGATAGTTACTTATGTTGAATATGATTATCTTTAGGAAACTATTATTGTTGTAAATAAGCTACGACTCCTTGTAAAAGATTGTTACAAGAAATAAGCCTTGAACCTTTTAAACATCTTATGAAAGAAAAGAATGCTAAGAGAATGACATATCTACTAATAAAAAAGATGGGAACTAGTGAGATGCCTAAAATATTTAAGGATTCTATCATACCTCACCATAAGAAGCTAGAGAAACCACTTCTAGGCCCCATAGAGGAGGATGATAGGACTAAGAGGGAGGCTAGTGTGGATAATCCTATGGTTATATTAGAGATGTCTAATGTTGATTGGAATAATTTGGAATTAACTTTTCTCATACATGAGTAGTTCACTTAGAAGCTAATAGAGGAGTATGGATAGATAAGAGCTATTGGAGTATTAATGATAGGAGAAGAAGATGATGAATAGTTTGTGGTGATGTACTAATGGGGAAAATAAAAATTTTTAATTGATAATTTTTGTTTATTTTGTATTTATTTTTATATTTTTACTTGTATTTATAGTTTTATTTATTTGTATATTGTTTCTATGCATATTATCTTTTTTATGTACCTTTGTGAATGTTTGTATGTTTATTTGTTTGCACACTCAAGTAGTGGAAGCAAAGAGGGAGACCGAGTAGAAGTGATAGATTAGATTTTTACTACAAATGTGTGCTTGTATTGGCATGTACTTGTATGGACATTTGAACTATGCTATAGGGATTGGTTTCTATTTGTGTACTTTATGTTTTTATATTTTTATGAATTTTATTTTTATGTTTTTATGTTTTAGTCTTCTATATTTTTGGGATTGCAGTTTTTAGATTTTATGGTTGTAATTTTTATGTTACAAAATAAAAGAAAATAGCTAATTAAAACAAAAAATTTAACCATGATGAAAGAGATAGCTAAGCAATAAAATAAACATAAAGAGAAACCTCACTACAAAAGTACTAAATAGAGTAAAACATAAAATAAAGTGAAAAATAACATATCATAATTCAAATTACTAAAAAATGAAAAATGTTTAGAAAATATGAATAAGTGATAAGTAAAGAATAAGGCTAGGGAAATACAATTCTTAGGATGACTACGTCTTGACAATGCCTCTTCTAATATGCAAACTAGTAGGATCCTTAGCATTTTTTATGGATTTAATAATGGATAATTCCATAAATCCTAGATGTATGAATTCATATGTACTAGACAACCATGAGATGCTAGTACAAGACTCATATGTTTTCTCAGCTAACGACATTTATCTTATTAATGTAGGTTAGGACCATAGTGTAGTTTTCTCTAAAACATCAAGATGGAAGATAGCAACTACTTTAGGATCTACACGTATGACTACTTCCCTATCCTTACATGGGAAATGTATTTCTTTGAGTACTAGCGAGGAAAATATATGATGATAAGATAATAAGGACCTATCTAAGATAGCTTTAATGCCTAATGAGTCTCTAATTAACTAAAAATAGCCTCAAATGCAATGCAAATTCATGCTGAAAAAGCCAAATTTATTACATCTATAATCTCCACACTAGCTTCACTAAATAAAATAAGAGAAGAGTTATAGTTAGAGTACATGACCTATTTGACCTACTGGTGAGTCATAGAGAATTTCTCTAAGATCACTAAACCATTGGTGGAGCTAACAAAAAAGATGTTCTATTTGTATGGACCCAGGAATGAAAAAAGGCATTCTAGAAACTCAATAAGAAGCTTGTAGAAACTCCAATTCTACAAGTACCTAACTAGTCCAAACTATTTCATATTATGGCATATGCATCGAACTATGCCTTGGAAGCCATGCTCATGCAGTTGGATGATCAAAAACATCCCTACTACATCTACTATGGGAGACGAAGCATTATGGATGCACAACTAAACTACACCATAATAAAGAAAGAACTATGTGGTAGATTCAGCCATTAGCTATGTGCCAATTAAGAAAGAACTTTGCAAACTAAGCACTACATCCACTATGGGATATGAGCCATTTGATCTCATGATGGTAGATTGAAAGAAAACCAAGAATGTGATCACTGACCAATTATCTTGGTTGAGATGGGATAACAAAGAGGAGGAGAGCCCACTTTTTGATTAGTTTTCTAATGAACTTCTATTTTCTAGTACTATAAATAAACAAGTGCATACTAAACCTACATGGTATGATGACATCCTCACATATCTTCTCACTCAGGAAGTGCCACCAAAGTTAGATCATAGGAAGTAACAATAGTTTCTTCATTAGGCTAAACACTTCATGGAGATCAACAGACACCTTTACAAAGTATGTGTGAATGGCCTAGTTTGTTGGTGTGTTCCTGATGCTAATCAATTATACATCCTCTAGAATGCTCATGAGGGCCCTTGTGGAATCCACTATGTAGGGAGATACACAATCATTAAGATCCTAATGGTAGGGTATTACTAGCCAACACTCTACATGAATGCTCACCAATTCATACACTCTTGTGACTACTATCAACATGATGGTGGGATGACCAATTAAATGGAGAGATCTCAGTAATGGATCCAACCAATAGAACCCTTTGACATCCAAGGCATTGATTTCATAGCTCCCATCACATCCATGTCAAATGGAAAGGCATCATAGTTGCTATTGACTATTGTAAAAAATGGGCAAAAGCAATAGTCATCATCGACTGTACATCTTCTACAGCTACTCAATTTCTATAACAAAATGTTGTAAATAGTTTTTGGGTGTCACGTGCACTAATTTTTGATAATGGTACTCTTGTTATAGGAACCACCTTTCAAAAGCTAGGCATAGGGGTACCTCATTGCTCATCAAACATATATAGAGAATGGATTGATAGAGCTAATGAGATTAATGTGCTACAAGCTGGGGTTGGATGGATGGTTATTATGTTGATAATAATGGCTAGTAGATAATGAAGAATAAGAAGCTATATCTTCTTTATCATTAGAGATGTTTACATCCCTATCTTTGCTCTATTTTTCAAATACTTAATAGCTCCTATTGGAATTGATGAATGACTTATAGAAAAGTTCATCATATCTTGCCTTTATTGAATTTCAACACTCATCATCACCTAAAATTTGTCTTTGATGACTAGATACTCTACTAGTCTAGCTTTCTCAGACTAATTTACCTCAATGAGATGGTTTGAATTTAGTAGGAATGTTTTTAAAATATTGATATGCAACCTTGTAGTTATGTTGTGTCATGGATGCTATGAATGCTAATCTTTTCCTCATCTTCATCAAGCTATGAATTTAAAGACTATGAGTGAATTTAGAAACTTATCCTAACATGATGTTAATAAGACTCTCCTACACACACTTAGAAATAAGATGAAGTGGAAATGAAAAAAAAAATAAGTAAAAGTGACTAAAGTAAGAAAAAAAGTGCTAGAAAGGACCTATAGGCTACTAGGTAATAAGATGAGACATTAGAAACCCTAATGGTCCTCCTTTTGGCACCAAAAATGTTTCTATGAAAATGGTTTTTTTATTCCTATAAGGATACCTCCATGAACTAAGTATTGGAAAAACTTAGTGCATAGTTGTAAATGGTCTTTGAATCGATATATCCTTGTTATATCAATGATAATGAACCAAAGGGACAAAAAACCATTAATTAAATATAGACTTAGACTATTGCATATGAATGAGGAATGATAGGAGAATGATGAAAAAACAAAGTTTTAATTATTAAAACTAAATTTAAAATTGTTAGAAAAATAACTATGAATTATGAAAAAAATAAACTACATATGAAATGGAGTGTAAAGAATGGAATAATATAAATAACATATAAAAGAGAATATGATATTAAAATAATAGTATTATGTGGAGAGAATGGTGTTAGATTTTTTTCTAAAAAAGTGAAATTTTTATGTGGAAAAACAATTAAATATAAAAACATGAAAAATTTGACTAAGTATAGAAGGCAATGTAAGTGAGAAAAAAATTTCAAGTATGGAAAACAAATAAAGATATGATAAATGAAAAAATAAGATGCTACATTATGAGGAAAAGATCCAATATCCTTTCTTGAACAACAAAAGTCATTTATTGATGAATGTTAAAGTGATGACCTCTTAGGAAGGGCCAAACTACAAGTGATAGGACAAATAACACAACTGTAATGAAACTAATAAAAGAATTTTAAGTATTAAGCAACCAAAATAGGGTTGTTTTAGATAAGGCTCCCATCACTCACACTAGAGCTAAGGAATTCTAACTTTAGACTGTAGCACAAAAGCCCAAAAAATCTATCACTATAAGTTGTTACCGAAGGTGTAGAAGGTATTGAATATGGCCAAGGAGCATGCACATGTTGCAATAATGGTAAGCACACATGTTCTAGATCTCTCAAAATCTAATAAATTATCTCAAATATTAAAATTTCTAACCCAAAATTTTTATTTTGAGCTAGTATTTATAAGCATAGATTTGCCAAATTTAAATTACAATTGCTAAAATTGAACTAAAATTGCATTACCAACACTTACCAAAATTTTCATGAATTTCTTAAAGTGTCAAAAATGAACCTCCAAAGCTCCATTTAATGTCTAAATTCATGTCACAACAAGTTGAAATGATGTTGAGAAGGCTAAAAGATGAGGAGATGATGCTTGATGATAAAATTGATCATGGAATATTGAGATAAACAATGTTAAAGGTGCTAGTGCTAATGCTAACTATAACAATGCCAGAAAACCATGATGGATAGCTACACTTAGGTGCATGAGCTAGTTATGCCAGATAGCTACATCAAGGTGCATCAATTAGCTACGTCAAGGTATGCTAGCCAACCATACTAACCATTTTGAAGTACTCTTGCAAATCTTGCTAGAGTGATGCCAACATTGGCATTAGTATTGGTGTGGATACCAAAGTTAAAAACATTTTTGACAATTTTTAAGGCCAAAAATTCTAACTCTCAAAAAGCTAAAATTATACTCAAAAAGAGAGGTAGTGATCTTCTATGGTTATCAAGAGGCCTATAATGCCATGGAATCTTGCAAAATTGGTGTATGAGTGATGAGTGGTGGGTATTCCCTATGCCCAATTATATGAGTCACAAGTGTTTACTAATAATCCAATCAAACTCCATAGACTTAGTAACTTAAATAGTTGATGTTCTTAACAATGAATCATGTGATTAGAAGGTCGTCTTCCTAACTCAGACTTGTGTTTTATTTGTATGTATGGTTAAGTGTGGATTAAGGCATATAATATGTATTTTTATAATTATTCTAATGACTAGATGAGTAGATTAGGGTTGAATGATTGAATATTTAACTAATCAACAAGCATAACTAACTATCCTAACATGGAGTAATTATTTATACTTATCATACACATCCCAAACTATTGTTAACACTATTAGGTTAGCAAGTAACTATTATTGAGAATACCAAATGTTCATTGCTAGGATTATCAAGAATTAATAAGGTATGCTCAAAGTGGTCATACTTATGTGTTTATGATTAATTATATTAAATAATTAAAAATATTAATGTAAAGTACAAAAATGTAAAGTTAAGCTAGTCTAAGTGCTGCAATGAACAACTTTATTATTGTTCATGCCAATGCATTCAAGTAGATGGAGATTCAAATAAAACTCCATACAATCTCTTAGATCCACACTATGGGTACTCAAAGAGAAAA
>MNCI01014250.1:13470-31031 GCA_015680685.1 Gnetum montanum
GCTAGTAAAGTTTATTAAGTATATATAAGATGGATGAGAAGGGAATGAAGTTTTGGCATATAAATGGGATTATTGGATGATAAGGCAAGTATTTATTAACATTTATTATTCTTGGAAGGCTCAAGATGATGTGCTCTTGCTCAAGAAGTATGAAATATAATAGTTAGACAAATGGATCCTCCCTAAAGTAGGCTCCAGTCCTTAGTGCCCTTGTATAACCATGTCTCAAAGTGTCCATAGGCACTTAGGAAGTTAAATGTACTGCATACCTGTCTAGTAAAACACACATGTTAGTAGTACCAAGTTTAGAAATTTACGCTATATTATACAAAATCATAAGTTAGAATTAGTTGTACAATGAGGTGAGACAGACTTAGAAGGGATTGTAGAAATCAAGACATGAGGTGTCTTACCATATCCATAATGAATTTTTGTGTGTTATTGATGGTTAAAGTAATCATTAGCCTTTCTATTCAAGATTCAAACCAAGTCCAAACCATTGTCTAGTGACATTGCATTGCTTCTCCTCTTAGATTCACAATGATAAAACTATCATAGTTGAAAGGAGCATCATCACTTGGCATTTTGTCCAAGAGAGGAGTTTATTGATTGTACTTCTTATTATTTTTTTGAAATTCCTGAGAAGCCACCTACCTTGAGGCATGGGTAACATGTCTTTCTAGTGGGATCCTAATGAGCGATCTAGGTACCCCTATGCCCAACCATACAGGTAACAAAGCATTCATGCACGATTCAGTCGAATTCTATGGACTCTATAGTTTCTAGTACACTAGTCTTCTAGGAAGTAAACCTTGCCCTAAGATCATTCATTGTCTTTCCAATTACACTTGTGATGCACATGGTATGGTTAAGTGTAATCAAGGCATATGATTTTTATTGTTTTTGTTTTATGTTCTTCAGTGCTTAAAGCAGAGAGATGAAGTAATTTATTAGCCAATCTAATTTAACTAACTAATTAATCTCTAACTAATCCTAACAAATCATCTGGTCCCACTTTTTGTACATGTCCTAAACCCATGTATTCACTGCTAGGTTACCAAGCACTATGCTACTAAGCACAACAAGCAATATTGTTGTTGGGATTACCAAGCATATATGTGTTTACACTCGAAGCAGTCGCACTTATGTATTTAGTCTATTTAGCTTATCTTACTTAATCACTTAAGTAGCTTAATTACCAAGAAACATTGAACAAATAACTGAAAACATTAAATGTAAGAATAAAACATTTAAACTATCCAAAATGTTGCAAGGTTTATCAAGAAGCTTGTCTTTATTGTCATACACACTAGTGTGGTTCAGGTACAACAGTGCTTGAATAAAGATTCATAAACTCAATGACTTTTGCTATGGATAATTAGGAAAATATTATAACTTTCAAATGAACAAACTACAAGAGCTATGCTACCACTATTACTTGAATCCCCATAAACACAGCTAGGAGCTCATATTTATAGTTTTTTCTATAGTACTGTGTCAATAGGGCCTCATAGACATAGCAAACACTACGTCGATGGGGCAACACCACTTAAACAGGGCCCTATCAATGGGGGCCCATCGACACGACGCTTTGATGCTCATCATACCCCCACAACTGAATGAAAACTCATCCTCAAGTTTCCTTATAAAATTGGGAAGGTATGGGATTATTGACTAACTCTTAACAAAGTAACTTGACAAAACTAAGTGCTCAAGTATACGAATCAACACATTACAAAATTGTGAGGTTCATGACACAAAATTGAATACCATGATATGACTACAAAAAAATTTGATAGCACATCCTTTGATGGTGTGAAGGCGGTGGAGAAGATCAAAAAATCCTAGGTGGTGGAGGCTCCTGAGGTTCTGAAGGAGCTTCACTGGCTTCAGGCACGTGCAGTAGCTGAGGCAGCTATGGCTATCCTATTGTGGCTACAACCTCCGATGGAAGGCAAAAGGCATCTGGTAATGCCTTCATCTTCTCCTCCTTACTTCAGGGATCATTTATAGTCCATGCGGCATCACCATGGATATCCCATGGATAGGACATTATCGGAAACATCTCCTTTATGTTGATAAACCAAGTAGTGAACTATTTGCGTTCAATATTGAACACCCTGACTGCATCTTACACCTCTTGGTAGTCATTCATCCTCTTGGCTAGGTTCTCAGCAGTTGATCGTTGATCTATGAATTGTGCCTTGAGAACTTCAAGTTCAACATTTGCCACTGTAAGCTTTTGCTTGTTGTCTTTGTGATGCTTGAACTCAGCCTTGTACAACAAGTACAAGTTGGCCACCTATTTCTCAAGCTCTGACCATAGCCATCTAATAGTCAACATGGCCAAATCTTCTTACCGGAGATTAGCAAGCTCCATATACATTGTCATATTCTTAATCTACAACTCCTTCATGCAGATTTTTGATTTGTTGTAGACATCTATCCCATCAACAATGGGTTGCCACACTTCTTTTCTCTGTTGGAGTTGTTGGAGGATTTCATTCACTTTTGCCTTCACCAACTAAATGTGTTTTTTATTCACTTCCTTTTGTAGACCAACTTTTTCTTTGTAATGGTCCTTGTCTCGCTTAAATTTGAGAGCCTTTGATTTCTAAATAGCTACCTTAATCATAGTTTTCTAACAAAGGATACCAACCTCCTCCATAGAGATATTTCTATTTTTTGTTGCCAATCTCCTCAATTCTATGTTTGCTCTAGCTAGTTGCTCTTATTTTTGATGGATGAAATCTATTAACTGTTGCCTTTACGCATCAACATTTTGCAGGTGATGGTTTTCTACAATCAATTGTATGTTCTCTTGGTAGGTTTGATCCAAGGCTTTCTAAATCTTGTGTTGTGTGGCATCTACCAAGAATCTATAGAACATTGTCATCTCCATTACACCCTCAACTTCTTTTAGTCTAGTGTGAAGCTATTCCATAGCTTCATCTTTTGTTAGTGCTAAGTTGATGACTACAAGGTCAGTAATTTGAGCTTTTAATTTAGCTCCTTGGCTATTTTGAGTTGCCTATCCAATATGATATTCTTACCCCTTTCCTTAAGCACCTGTAACTGGATTGTAGTAATACTATCTAGAAGGTCAACGACATCCAAAAGTGGTTGCCCAGTTCCCACTAGTTGGTCCAACAATTCTTCATGCTGCATTGAATTTATTATGCCACTTGTGGTTCCTGTAGACGTTTGCACATCCTTGAGTGCAATGATGTTCAATGTAGATGTTGTAGGTGTGTTGAGTGTTTCAGCAATACAGTCAGTGACCACTTTTGCTATAGTCTTCTACCTCTAGTGCTACATCACCAATATAGTTTCCCCTTCACCCTCCTCCAAGCACACTGAGAAGGTCTCAACATTCCTAGAGATTTTTGGAAGTAGTTGTTGTTCTATGATAGATACTATGATCTCTTTGGTGCTCAGATTTGATCTTGCAGGTAGCTATGTCATTTGGGCTAAGAAGATGGATCCACCTCCACCCATCAAATTGATTGTTTGGGCCACCTCATTTAGGTAACTCATTACTAGTCTATATATGGATGGGTCCCTACCACTTGTGCCTACTTGCTCTTATTCATTCAAGAGCCATTCTCTGCATTCGTGCAACCATTGGATAGTTGCAGTGATGTCATTTGAGTGGTAGATGGTGGTGGTGGTTGTTGCTCCTCTTCTTGGATAGTCATGGAAGGCATTTTATCCTTCATCATTTCTGCCTAGTTGGTAGCCAGGATAGTCCTGATAGTATCATTGGTATCATAGGCCATTCCTCTCCTTCAACAGAGTTTCTTGATGAGGCATGGAAAGGGGAGTGTTTTTATTCCACGTTCATTTTATTTAAAGTGTTTCTCCATCTCTAGATAGATTAGTTATGGAAGGTAGATAGGGAATCTCCCACTCAGAGCAATGTATGCTTGGGTAGAGAAGGTGGTGATTTTGATTGGAATCATCATGCAATTGAGGTGAAAGGCCATAGTCTTGTAGTAAATCCTCTTTGTCGATGTGATCATGCCAAAATCCTTGTGGTCAATGCCATAGCATTGTTGAATCCATTCTTTCTTTATGCTAGGATTTGCTTGCATTAGGATCTCAGCAAGACTTGCCCCTATTTCAAGCAGCCCAAGCATTGCAACAATGGCCTACATTGAGTAGGACACTGAGATGTCATTGATTTTCACCATTGATCTAGTTTGCCTGTTGTTCTAGAATAAAAATGTTTCTCCCATGTACCACTCCTTGGTGAAAGTGGTGATTGGCCATATGGGAGAGGCCTTCAGTTGGTCCTACACTTATCTTAGCGCATGCTCCAGGAAAGGGCCAAAATTTAACTCTTGAAGCACCAATTTTTGGACCTCTTACAATTTGATTTGATTCAGGCAAGCCTCTATCAAGGTCACCTCAAGATTTGCTGGTTGTGCTAGTGTATCATCCCGATGGGAGTGTTTTGTTGCTACTATTGGTTCTAGAATTTATCTAATAGATTACACCTCTACCTCTTCCCTAAGATGACCTGTGGTGTGGGTTGCGAGTGGTTATTCTTGGGGTTGTTCTTGGCCTCTTCCCATTCTAAGTCATTTCTCCCTTGGTTGGGACAATCCTACTTTCTGTGTGTGCTTTCCTTTTGGTGCCATCTATAGTCACAACACATCCATGGATGAGTAGATATAATGTGTAAGTTTAAAGTTAGTAGATATAACTTTTCTTGTTAGTTAGTTACACTTTGGCTAAGGTTGGACCATGGCAGAGTAATTATTTTATTAATTTTTTATTATAGATGTCATTGAAGCTCGTTGGAAAGGTTTAACTCTTGCAATTTGATTATAACAATTGAGTTCTTAGTTAAACCTTTGTGGGAGTTAGAAAAACTCGCAAAAACTTTTCTATTAAAAATGGTACATTTGTGGCCCCCAAGACAAAGAGCTTACCTATGATAGCTGCAAGGTCAAATAATGGAATGATTTGTAAGCTATGGGTTGTGGAAGGTTCTGGGCTCTGAAAATTTGAAAAACTCTCTTGGCGTTTGTGAGAAAATGCAAACTTTTCAACGTGCGGTCATGTATATATAGATACTATTTTTCCCTTACATCAACGAGGCCGCATATATGGGACCTTGTATACAAGTCTGCTCCATCAACAAGGCCTTGTATACAGGGTCCATCGGCAAAAATTTTCAAATGTCAATATCTCAAAAAATATAAGGAATTTTTCAATGAAATTGGGATCCATGGAATCCCAGAAAAGCCAAGAATAGGATAAAATCATTGAAGAGGGTCATTGAAGTCTTAAAAATTGAAAATTTTGATGGAGAACATTTTTATTGAATAAAATATGTAAAGGAGCACATGGTGTGATGCAAAATATGGATGTACGAAAGATTCTAATTGCAAGAATGTCTAAGGAGAAGGTACTCAATGAACCCAACCAAGAGATATGCAAGTGGGTCCTCCCCATAGCAAGCACGTGCCTTGTTTGCCCTTACATAAGATCAACCTAAGGAATCTAACTTCATTCAAAGATAGGGCCACTAATCAATTTTTTTCTAGCACATTCAGGTTGATCAATCTTTGTTTTTGTGCTAGGCTTAGGTCAATATTTAGTTCATAGGCTATTAAGAGTGTATGGAGCTTGAATTGAATTGGGAGCGTTGGAAGTTTTTCATTCACTAACTTGTAGGGAGAGTAGCCAATAGGGAATTTTCATATTGAGCGGTAGACCCAAAGGGCATCATTGAGTTTTGTGCTTCAGTCTCTCCTATATTTGCTTATGATCCTTGTTAGGATCTTTATGATCTTCCTATTAGTTACCTCTGTTTGATTGTTAGCTTGGGGGTGATATAATGTTGTTAATTTATGTTTGAGCCCCAAGTGTTGCATAAGTTTTCGAAAAGTGGCACCTATAAAATGAGTTCCATTAGCAAAAATTAGTGCACATGGCATCCCAAACCTATTTACAACATTTTTCTATACAAATTTAGCAGCAATAGATGATGTACAATTAGTGACAACTACTACTTGTGTCCATTTGGTGCAATAGTCGACTGCTATGATGATATATGTCGTTCCATTAGACATGGGTGTGATGGGATCCATAAAGTCTATGCCCCATATGTTAAAAGGCTTCAGTGGTTAAATCCACTGTTGAGGATCCTCCATTTGAGTGATCATCCCACCATCTTGTTGACAACACTTACAAGATTAGACAAATTGATGGGCATCCCTAAAGATTGTAGGCCAATAGTATCCTACCATCAGGATTTTGATGGTCATGCATCTTTCTGCATAGTTGCCTCCATAAGGGCCTTCATGAGCATCCTGGAGAATGTGTAGTTGGTCTAAATCAAGGACACACTAATGAACCAGGCCATCAACTTACACCTTGTATAGGTGTCTATTGATTTCCATGAAGTACTTTGTCCAATGAAGAAACTATTATTTTTTCCTAAAGTCTAGACCTTGCAGCATCTCCTAAGTGAGAAGGTAAGTGAGGATGTTGTTGTACCATTTTGTTTCTACAGGCACTTGGTCATTTATTGCTCTTGTAAAGAGAAGTTCATTTGGAAATTGATCAGAGAGAAAGCTCTCCTCCTCTTATTATCCCATCTTAATCGAGAGAGGTGGTTAGTGACCACATTCTTAATTCCTTTCTGATCTACCATTGTGAGATCAAATTTCTGCAAGATCACAAGCCATCATATGATATGGGGGCTCACTGTTGGCTTATTCATTAGAAAGTAGATGGCATTGTGGTCTATATGCATAAACACTTTGTAACCAAGCACATAGTGCCTAAACTTTTCAAGAGCATACACCATTGCCATCAGTTCTTTCTCAGTTGTGGTGTAAGTCAACTGTGCATTCACAATGCTTCGACTCGTGTAGTGGATGTAATATGGACATTTCTTATCATCCAATTACACAAGTATGACTTATAAGGCATAATTAGATGCATCAATCATTATGTAAAATACTCAAAACTAGTCTGGTGCCTGTAGAATTAGAGTTTCTACAAGTTTGTCCTTTAGTTTTTAGAATGCATGTTCACACTTCTTGGTCTAGATGAATGGAACATCTTTCTTCGTAAGCTTGACCAACAACTTTGCAATCTTAGAGAAATTCTCTATGAGCCACTGGTAGTAACCATTGTGTCCAAGGAATGATTAGATGTCTTTAACTATCTTTGGTTGATGTGTGATTCCTTGGATGACCCTTATCTTTTCCAAGTCTAACTCAATCCCTTCTTGTGAAATTCAATGCCCCAATACTATGCCCTCCTAGACCATTAGATGGCTTTTCTACCAATTGAGCCTAAGGTTGGTTTCAATACATCTTTTCAAAACCTGCTCAAGGCGATCTAGGGCTTGCTCAAATGAAACCCCATAGGTAAAAAAGTCATCCATAAAGACCTCTACCTCACTACCAATCTACTGTTGAAAAATGTTGAATACCAAGTGTTGGAATGTTGCAAGGGCATTACATAGACCAAACGACATCTTGTAATAGGCAAAACTCCCCTAGGGGCTCGTGAATGTTGTCTTCACATAATCTTCTAGTGCAATCTAGATTTGGTTATAGCCACTATAACCATCCAAGAAGCTATAATAACAATTCCCTGAGATAGTTTTCAATACTTGGTCTACAAATGGTAATGGAAAATGATCTTTAAATGTTGTCATATCCAATAGTCTAAAGTCGATGTAGACTTGCCACTTGTCATCTTTCTTTGGCACAATTATGAGTGGGCTAACTCACTCACTATCTGTGATGGGTTAGATGAACCCTACCTTGAGGAGTTATTCTATTTCCTCCTTGATGATCTACTTTAACTTGAGGTTCAGCTACCTTTGTGGCTACCTTCTTGGCTTCATGGCCAAGTCGATGTAAGTGCGATGCTAGCATATCCTTGGATCAATTCTAGTCAACTTGGCATATGACCAAGCAAAGGCTGTTGGCCATTTGTTGACTACCCTTAATAGCTTATCTTTTTGTTCAAGAGCAAGATTTGCATTGATTATAACCAGCTTGCCATTGTTTAAAAATGCATACTCCATGTTAGCTAGTAAATTTTTTAACTCTAGGGGCTCCTACTTGAAATTATAAGGGATTACCAACTCTTCCCAATAAGTATCATCATCTTCATCATTAGAGAGTTAGTGATGAACATGCTCAAGCTCATCCATGCCTTCAACATAAGCACATGTTAGGCTCTTAGTTGATTCCATGCATAATGTGCTATTGTTAGAGTTAGTTGTCAGCCACTAGGTGCCCTCCTATTTTGTGGTTGCTTCATATAGGCACTTTTGGATATCTATTTCTTATGCATACTAATTGCATGCTTTGATGAATGTACTTTTAATAAACAATATTTTCTACACAATTACACATGTTATCCCTATATGCGATGCATGGAACACACTTCTTCTTTAATAGTCCAAATTCATTTTCCTTGGATATTTCCAAGGAGAGGTTCCTTATGTCCATTCGTGCATCAGTCGTGCTTAACCAAGCCCTTCCCAGAATGATGGGGAAGTCACCTTTGCAATTCTCTACCTTGATCACCAAAAAATCAGTAGGATAGGACCACCCACAAACAATAATCACAATGTCCTCTACTAACCCCAAAAGGACAGTGATTGACTAGTCTGCCAATTCCAAATGAATGTTGCTCTTCTTGAGAGGTGGTAGGTTCTAAGCCTTGTACAAATCATGGGAGATGAGATTGACATGGGAACTAGAATTAAGAAGAGCACTGCATGGATCATTTCCAGCTATTTGTAAGTAAATAAGAGGACTTCCTACGTTAGATCTCTTCGTGGAAAGATTACTAGCCTTGATCTAGTCAGAAACAACATGAGTTGATATCATAGTATGGATTTGAGGTAGCATTTTGTTTGAAGGGTACTCAAATGTGTTTGATATCGAGGATGAGGGTGTTGAAGATGCATGACGACTAGCCATAGCAGGTTGTGAGGGTTTGGGAGGACTATTGGGTTAAAAAAAGATTGTTTCTTAGATTTATTGTCCGAATCACTCAACTGGAAGGCTGGTTGTGAATATAAAGCCCTCGTAGCATTTTGTTGTTGTAGCTATGGGGGAATGTTGCCTTACATGGATGGAGCAGAAGGTAATTTGGTTGAGGGTAGAGGTATGTGTGTAGACACATGTGGAGGATGGTATGGATATGGGTGCTCCCCTCAAGTAGATGGTAAATGAGTTCGATGGTACTCTAGAGGATAATAGTGATGTTAGAATGAAGCATGGCTTGTAGATCTTCTTAGAGAAATAGGTTGCTAAACATAGTACCTATATAGATCTAGTTGTCTATAAAGGTACTGCTATCTTGGAGGTGGCATTCCCCATGATTATGGTTGGTGCCACTATTGATATTACTCTTATTGTTGTGATGGAGCTCCACTTGGATACTAAGCTTGTTGTTGCTAGTGGAACTACCTTGGGTTGCCTTGAGGATAAGGCAATTGTCTGGGTGCTTGCCTTCTTGCTAATCACAAATTCAGCATGTACACCCCAAACTCTTGTAAGTGTGACACCACAGGGCAACATCCCTTAGGATGTTCATATTGAAAAATGTCACATCCATCATTATCATCAAAGTCTGTCTCCACAACTTCTTCAACTGCAATACCTTTGTCCTTACCTCTTCTGTAGGCATGTTTACCTTCTTTCCGCCTCTTATGGTCACGATCACTATTTCACTCTTTTGATTCTTTAGTAATCTTCATAGTAGTTTGGAACTTCTCATCCAAAGAGTACCATAATTTATCAACCTTAGCCAAAATATCATAAACAAATTTTTGGATAGGCAAGGTTTTCTTGTTCATCACTTCATCACGTGGTGACTCTTCCTCATCACAGAATCAGACCTCCCTTTTCCTGATGGAAGGGTTTCTATTATATTCTTCTGTACTTTTCCTTTTTCACAACTCACCTTCTTCTTTTGCTACCTACTCTATCAACGTTTGTATCTGATGAGCTCCTAGTTCCGATAGTCTCCCTCAGGCATAATCCCCAAGAGTTCTTCTAGTTTTTGCTCTGAGCCCATCTATGATGTGGTGGAGTTGTTCCCTTTAAGAATAACCATGGCTAGGCCATTAGTGTAAGAGAGAATAATATCTACCCATGGTGGCATCCAAGGGTTCATGTGTTCACTATTTCTAGCCTTAGATTTGCCTTCTTAGATTAGACACTCTAGAGTATGTTTGATATTTTTTGTTAAATAGCTTAAGCATGGTACTTCATTTGTGGATAGATTCTAACTCTAAGGACTGGTACCAGCTTTTAGCTTCCTTGATAAGTGTCCTGGGGAAGAGCTTGAGTTTCTACCAATCATTTTCAATGTTCTATAAGGCACAAGCATCGTAGAAAGATTGTAGATGTGTTTGCATATTAGAGTTGTATCTCCCCTCAAATCTTGGAATATTGTTCATGTCTAAGCACTTGATCCGATTATCTTTCACATGCCTAGTTTGAATCTTAACTGCATCTACAATGTTAAGCATGCTTCAAGTTGCTAATAGAGGCTCATCATCATCATTATTTCATTGTCACCGATGATGTCCTCTGTTACCCCTTCATTCATTATGGGCTTGGTGATCAGTATTGTTGTCTCGTTGAGCATCTCCATCATGATTATTCCTTCTATGGTGTCTTTCAAAATTAGAAGAAGAGGAAGAAGAGGATGTAGAAGAATAAGGCAAATAGGGAGGAGGACTACCACCACCATGGTGTTTTCCAACTTCCCTTCAGTTGTCACAATCACGATCATTACATTTCTTATTATCTTGATGCTTATCTGATCCCCTACCTTGACTACCATCTTTTCTTAAATCCAGATTGTTGATTGTAGACTGAAATTTTAGGGTCATACCCCTATCATCAGTAATAAGGGATGGAGAATTGTCATGTTGAGAGCCCTTAGAGAGAGGGTCCTCGTTGTCATCTTGGTTTAGTAGAAATAAAAGATTAGTGAATTGTTTCCCCTTCATAGCCTCATGATGCTTCTCCTAATGGCGATCTCACATGCATTATGTTTTAGTGGGATAGAAGTCCTGGTAGTCATAGTCATGCACAACATACTATTCTTAAAGATCGTGGATGCCTAACTTCTTAAGACTTCAAACTAGCATCATGAGCACAAATCGATCAGGGGGAATTATGATGTTACCCTCCATATCATGCCATTGAAGTTGCTCATCCTAATGTAGGATGAAGGTGAAGTCGACATGTACTCATCTAGATGAGTATATTCCACTTTGCATTCCTATGGGACCAACGGTTTTACATGATCACATCTATGAGAAGAAGATATTTTTCAAAGCAATTAAAATTATCAGTGTGCTTTGTAATTATATGTTGTGTGAGAGTGATGTTGACCTTGGGTTCATCCAATGATATCAATAATATTCACTAATCCTAGATAGCGCACATTTCAACAAATAGAGTCCCTAAAAATGGTGCCAATGATGAGCAGTTGAGGTACTCCTACACCCAACCATACAAATCATAAAGCATTCACACGTGATCTAGTTGAATTTTGTGGACTCTATAGTTTTCAATACACTAGTCTTCTAGGAAGAAAACCTTGCCCTAAGGTCATTCATTGTCTTCCAAATTACACTTGTGATGTACATGGTATAATTAAGTGTAATCGAGGCATATAACTTTTATTGTTTTGTGTTTTATGCTCTTTGGTGCTTAAAGTATAGAGATGAAGTAATTTAACTAACTAACTAATCTCTAACTAGTTCTAACATAAGTATCTAGTCTTCCTTTCTGTATATGTTCTAAACCCACGTATCCACTACTAGGTTACCAAGTGCTATGCTACTAGGTGCACCAAGCAATAATGCTATTGAGATTACCAAGCAAATATGCATTTACGCTTGAAGCCTTCATACTTATGTATTTAGTCTATTTAGTTGATCTTACTTAGTCACTTAATTAGCTTAATTACTAAGAAACATTAAACAAATAACTAAAAACATTAAATGCAAGAATAAAACATTTAAACCATCCAAAATGCTGCAAGGTTTATAAAAAAGCTCATCTTTATTATCGTATGTGATTTAGGTACAACAATGCTTCAATAAAGATCCGTGCACTCAATGAATCCTACTATGGACACTTGGGAAAATATTCTAACTTTCAAATAAACAAACTACAAGAGCTCTACTACTACTATCACTTGAATTCACATAAACATAGCTAGAAGCTTGTATTTATAATTTTTGCTATAATAGTATGTCGATGTGACCCCATAGATGTAATAAACACTACATCGATGCAACCCCATCGATTGGGCAAAACCAGGTAAATGGGGCCCCTTCAACTGGGGCATGTCGATGCAATACTTTGATGCTCATTAGACCCCAATATTTGTTTTATGTAGGTATTTTATTTTTAGTTATGTCAACCTTCCCAAAGGACTACCTTAAGGCATGGGTAACATGTCTTTCCAATGACATGGTGAGGCTGCACTTATTGTACTCTTCCATTTTTTATTAGATCTACAAGGATATGATTACAACCTTAGCAACATAATAGAACATACAGTGGTGATCGGAGAGATTGCAAAAATTCCCTTGATGTCAACCCTTCACATTCCCACTTGGTTATTCATTTTTCTTTTTAGGCATACTGATCAAAAGTTTATTATTAGTTTTATTAAGAAAAAAATATTATTATGGCCATGGTAAGAACCTCTTATTATTGGAATGGATGAATGGATATTTTGATCTCATTGTACAAATAATCAGTTCCTTATGACCAGATAACATAGAGAAATCTTCATCTTATTTGAGACTACATTTGGCCTTATTCTTGGTGTTTTATTAATGATTTTAAAAAAATATGTACAAGTAAAATGGAAACAAGGTATGAAAATTGAAAAAGAATGAAAAATTAGTAAAGACTAGAAAAATGTTAAAGACTTAAGGAAGTATTAAGAAATTGAAAAGTATACAAAAATGGAAAATTGTATCAAGAAATGTGAAAAAGTAAAAAGAAAGAAAAAAATTTAGTAAAGTACCTATGTGTCTAGATGGACACCCCCATGACTATCATCAAGATCAGTCAAACAAAAGAGAGAATGAGTGAAAAACACTATGACAAATTGGGTAGACTTCTTGGGATGTTCATGATAAAGTTTGACTTGTTAGATGTTAACAAGAATGAGCTTATGTAGGTAGGATGGGTGATATACATGTAAGGCATCCGATGGATAAGTTGCTTCAATAACATACGATTCCTTTTTGGCGTTTTGGGTACATGAATAAAATTATAGTAAAGGACCTTATCACCTAGTTGTATGGACAATTGCCTTAGACAGGTGTTGTGCCAAAGTTTGGAGTAATGTTTGTGGACTTCATTACTCATGAGTTCCACAAGCCTATTTCTTCTAAGAGGTTTAGATTCATGAGGCATTCTCATTGGGCTAAGCTCAAATCAAGCTCAAGTTGATTGGCAATACATAGAGTTTGGAGCTTTGCCTGGATTGGAAGCATTGGTTGTCATAGACTAACTCATATGGTGAATATTGTATAGGTAATTTCTAGGATGTCCTATAGGCCCATAGAGCATCATTTAGTTTAGTGCTCCAATCCTTCCTAAATCAACTAACCATCATAGTAAGTATTCTAGTAATCTCTCAATTGGTAACCTTGGCTCGAACATTTACTTGGATATTATATGATGTGGTCAACTTATGGTTTACCCCAAGTTGTTTCATGAGCTTTTTAAAAGTAGCACTAGTGAAGTGAGTTCCATTATCTAATATGAGCATTCTAGGTACTCCAAATCTATTCACCACATGTTGTTGGAAAAACTTGGTAGTTATGTTGGCTATACAATCTCTAACTACTATTGCCTTTGCTCATTTTGTACAGTAATCCACAGTCATGATTATATCAACTTTTCCATTTGACATAAGTGTTATGAGTCCCATGAAATCAATTTCCCATATATCAAATAGCTCAAGTGTTATATCCATTATTGGGATCCTTCATTTCTGCCCCTAATTCCTCCATCTCTTTGGAATATTTTACAAAATTCTACAAAATTGTGGGCATCTTAAATAATGTAGGCCAAAAGTAGCCTACCATCATTAGCTTGAATGTCATTCTACACCTTGCATAGTGGCCACCACATGGGCCTTCATGGGAATCTTGTATACCTCTTTGTTGATGACATTTTGGCACACACCATGTGACTAGCCCATCTACACAAATCTTGTACAAATTTCAATTGATTTTCATACACCTTTTTGCTCTATGAAGTAATTTTTCTCTTTATTTCTCATTCCATTTAGCAAGAATCTCTTATATTGATAGGTAGATTAGATATTCTACTTTCCATGGCTTCCTTGTTGAACTTACAACCTTCACTATTTTGGTAACCAAGTCTTCATTAGGGAACTAGTCAGATACTGGTTCTACTTGATCCTGGGAATTCCACTTTAGCCTTGATAGATGATTAGCTACCACATTTTTTGTGCCCTTTTTATTGATCATTGTCATGTTGAATATTTGCAGGATAACGAGCCATCTAATCACCCTGGGACTAATCACTAGTTTGTTCATAAGAAATTGGATGGCACTATGATCAATATAGACATAAATTTGATACCTAAGCACATAATGTCTAAACTTCTCAAGCATGTACACCACAACCATTAACTCCTTTTCTATTCTAGTGTAGTTCAATTGTGCCCTAGTGATACTTTTGTTGGCACAATGTATATAGTATGGTTGCTTCTAATCATCTAACAATGTTAGTACTACACCAAGCGCATAGTTGGAAGCATCTATCATGATTTAAAAAGGCCTAGACTAACCCGAACCTTGAAGGATTGGTGTCTTAATTAGTTTTTGCTTCAGAGTTTGAAATGTCTTTTCACATGACTTGGTCCATTTGAAGGATGCATCCTTCTTAGTGAATTCCACTAACAGTTTTTCTATCTATGAAAATTTCTCTATAAATCTTCGATAATATCCCATATGGCCCAAAAATGATCTAACATCTTTTGGTGTTTGTGGTCTCTGAGTGATATTTTGTATGACTCAAATTTTCTTAGGATCTACCTCAATGCCTTTCTAAGAGATTTTGTGTCCCAACGCTATCATCTTAGAGCATAAGGTGGCTTTTCTACCAATTGAGATTGAGTTTTGTTTCCACACATCTTTTTAGTACCTACTCTAATCGATCCAGCGCTTACTTGAAATCGAGCCCATATGTTGAAAATTGTCCATGAATACCTCAACAACATTTCCAATCTATTTTTGAAAGATGCTAAGTACTATTCTCTAGAAAGTGGCAGGCGCATTGCAAAGACCAAATGGCATCTATTTGTAGGCAAACATTTCCCATGGACTGGTGAACATTATTTTTCCTAGTTATTAAGTGCAATGCAAATCTGATTGTATTCACTATATTAACCCAGAAAGCTATAGTACTCATGTCATGCAATAGTATCTAGGACTTGGTTAACAAACGATAGTAGGAAATGATCCTTGAATGTGGCAAAGTTCAACAATCAAAAATCAATGCATACTCATCACTTGCCCCCATTCTTTGGAACAATTACTAAAGGACTAACCCATTCACTATCCATAATAGGATAGATGAATCCTATCTTCAGTAATTTCTCCAACTCTTGCTCGACTACTTCTTTCAGTTTTGGATTAAGCCTTCTTTGGGATTAGCATTGTGGTCTCATTGTTGGATCAGTATATATCTGATGTTGATAGATTCACAAATCAATGCCAATGATCTCATCGTAAAAGCACGCGAATGTAGTTAGCCATTTGTTACCTACTTCTAGCAACTTCTTCTTTTGTTCTTCCTTTAAGTTAGCATTGATTATTATCAGCTTCTTATTATTCAAGAAAGCATATTCTAATGTTGCTAATAGGACCTTTAATTCCAACTGTTTTGACTACATAATGTCTAGAATTTATAATTGTCCCTAGTCTATTTTTTCTTGCTAACTTATACATGGGTAGGAGTGCCTTTTCCTTAATTACTATAGCTAATCAACTCTCCTATAGAGGCACTAACAATTTGATCTACTAGTTCCATGTAATTGTTGAATTCAGTTTCTTCATCCATGATCAACCATTGTGTGCCTTCTTGTTGTGTGGTTGCTGCATATAGACATTTTTGCACACATATTTCTTCTATATATTTATTACATGCCTTGGTATCTTTCCATTTGATGGCTCATATCCTATATATGCAATTGCACCCATTATCACTGTATGTAACACATGGAACTCTACAGCTCTGTATGATGCTAGCTTCATCTTCCTTGAAAATCTCAAAGGAGAAGTTGTGAATACCAAGCTTAGCACCGACAGTGCTAACCCAAGCTCTTCCCATGATGATTGGAAATTCTCCTTTATTTTTACCAACATGAATTACCAGAAAATTTGTAGGATGAGACCAGCTACTGATGGTTGTGATTACATCAACCACTTGTCCTAGTGGGACTATGATTGACTAGTTTGCAAGCTCTAATTGAATGGTGCTTTTCTTTAATGGTTGAAGATTCCAAGATTGATACATGTCTTGTGAGATTAGGTTCATCCTTGATCCAAAATCAAGTAGAGCATTACATGATTTCTACCCTACTATTTGAAGGTAAACTAAGGGACTTCCTGGGTCTATTCTCTTTTGTGGAAGTGCTCCTACCTTTCTCTAATGAGTGATTGTTTGTGTAAGCATGATAGTGGTTACATTGGTTCCTAACAATAAGAAAAGTATTATTTTTTGGAGGATTTGATCTGGATGGGGTGTAAGTAGACTTGTTTCCCATCCTTCGAACTTTTTCTGGACTCATTCGGAAGAATGGTCATTTTTTGGATTGTGGTTCATAGGTGATAACTTCCTCCTACATGTTAACCACCCTTGTTGCACTTTCTTGTTGCGGTTGAGATGGCAATTCCCCCTACATGATAGGAGGTGGCACTAGTGATAAAGGATTTAGATCTTGCTTTAAAGAACCAATTGTGGATGGATGCATACACAAGTTTGAATCTCTCCTTGGCAATGTTAGTTTGTGAGACTCAGTTAAATAGTATCATGGAGTCTGAACAATGGCATTACCAGGAGAGATTGGATGTTGTACGTAGTATCCATATGAATCTAGCTACTAATATGGATACTTTTGACATGGTAGCAGCATAGCCCACGATTGGGGTTGTTGCCATTACTGATACTGCTACTCTTGTGGCTGTGGGTAAGCTCCAATTGGATAGTATGTGGATTGGAAGTTTTGCCTATAGTTACCTTGTGGGTAAGGTAACCTTTTGGGCATCTATTTCTTGACAACTCTGGGGTTAAGTGCATATGTCACTATTTCTTATAAGTGTGCCATTACTAGAAAACACCCTTTTAGATGTTCATATTGGCATATGCCACATCCTTTTTCATCTTTGGAGTTTGTGTTTGAACACTCAACCACTAAAGAACCTTTCCTCTTTTATCTAAAGTCTCTCTTCTTTTTCTTGTCCTTTCCTTGACCAAAGGCTTGCTTTGTTC
>MNCI01014250.1:36921-75334 GCA_015680685.1 Gnetum montanum
GCCGCGATATCGCGTACACGATATCACAACCCACCGCCAAGTCTATAAATAAGAGGCAGCTTTCCCTTGTTTAGAAATCTAGATCTAGACCCTTAGCCAAACTATAGCAGTTTTACCATTCTAGAGTTAGAATAATTTCCATGTGCCCGCAGTAGGAGTCTCAAAGTGAATGGATCTTTATTCAAGAAAATTGTACCTGAGCACACATTTGTGTATGGCAATAAATACAAACTTTCTGATAAACCTTTTAGCATGTGGACTAAGCTAAATAGGATTTAATTACTATTAAATATTTAAATGCTTTCTTAGATAAGTAATCTCTCTCAACCCTTGACTCTCCTAGTTAAGTGCATTCAGTACGACTGCTTTAAGCACGTGTGTAACGCTTGGTAACCCAGTAACGAGTAGCGTTTGGTAATCCCAGTAGCGTTGCATTGGTTCACAATGTGTACGGCAAGTGGAATGGATACTGATGCTAGGACAATTAGAACTTAGTTAGTGAATAGTTAATAGAAGTTAGTCACTTAGTCTCTTCACCCTTCCCTCTTAGCATAAGGCATTAAAAATATAAAAGACATAAAAATCATATACCTCAAACTTACTTAACCATACAACCGACACAATACAAGTAAGTTTAGGAAGACAACAATTGATTAACCTTAAGTGTTCCATTAGGGTGCATAAGCACTTAGTCCTTGGACTTCGACCAGATTGCACGTGAAACACTCATATTCATATGGTTGAGTGTAGGAGTACCTCGCCACTCATCAGTAGATTTTTCTTCTAAATTACCTGTTCCAAGGTCTCTTCTTATTGTGTGTCATAAGCTCTTACATCCTTTTTTCTGATATATGAGTCTTTATTATATTCTTTCACTTATTCTCTTTTTCTTAGCTCACCTTCCTTATTTTTCACTTGGTTAATCAATCTCTATATCCAATGGGAAAATATTTCAGACAATTAGCCTTGGGAAAAAACCTTAAGGGTCTCTCTAGTCTTGTTCTCAAGCTCATCAACAATGTGCCTTAGTTGTTCTTGCTAGGAAAATCCATGGCCTAGGCACCTATGCAATAGTGAATATTACCTACCTATTACAACATCAATGGATTCATATATCCCTTACTTTCATCCTTGGATCTATTTTGTTAGATCGGACACCTAGGAATAAGTTTGATATTTGTCATTGAAGAGCTCTAGCATGGTACTCCATCTTCTGATTGATTCTAGTTCAAGTGAATAGTACCGTCTCTTAGCTTCTTCCACAAGTGTCCATGGGAACAATTTATGCTTTAGATAATCACTTTCAATATTTTGTAGGATGTAGGCATTGTGGAATGCTTGAAGGTGGTGTTGAGAATCAACATTATAACCACCCTCAAATCTAGGCATTTTATTCATGTCAATCCATTTGATATGGCTATCCCTTACATGCCTGGTTGGGATATAAATAGCTTCCTTGATGTTGATCATACTTTGAGTAGCCAATAGGGGTTTATCATCATAATCGAGTTCATGAGCTCTATTGTAGTGGTATCCCCTTCGATGCTCATGCCTTTCTCTATCATCTCTCCTATCCCTGCATCTTCTTTGTTCATAGTCTTCATTTTCTTCATCCAAGTGCCTCGAACAATGGTCATGATGATCCTAAGTCCTTCTTCCCTCCCTACCATGGTCTTAGTACCTTTGTCTCCTCCTATTAGAGTCCATCGACAATCATGAGGATGAAGATGAGGTAGTGGGAGGATGGTGCTAGCTTGTCCTCCTTTCATGACTTTGTTATTATTCTTTATGGGTTCCAACAGAAACTCTTGGCCTTGATTCTTGCTTATACTTTGAGTTTGTTGCCTCCCTTCTAGGTGTGTTTGCTAAAGTGAAATGCAATTAAACTTTGACAGGTTCCTCCAATCGGATGAGAGGTATTTATGAATGGACTTCATGATTCTGGTGAAGTTGTTCAATGATGAATGCATCATCATCAAGGTCTTCTAGGATAACAAGAGAGCTAAATTTATTTTTCTTATTATGGACATGTTTAATCTCCATGGAAACATCTCTTTTTTCTATCTTCTCAGTGGGCTAATTGAACCTTATCATGTGTTTGGTCACATGATATCCATCAAGTGCATTACATAGATTCATGCTCCTTAGAGCTGTCTAAAGCATGATGGGTGTTGAGCACTTTAGAGGTAGAACAATGTTACCTTGAATATCTTTCCACCTTAGTTTCCCATCTTGGTGAAAGGTGAAAGTAAAATTAGGATAATAAGAATCATGATGATCATATGAAATCATTGCTTGCATTGGCATACTCCATTCTTCTTTGTCACTGATTTTATGATTACCTCTTTTTGATTCTTTCGTAGGTGGTGATTTGTTTTTGATTGAAACCATGTTGTGATTTTCAAGAATTTAGTTAAGTGTGCTTAAGTATTTAGAGTTATTAAAAGATTATATATTTCAACTTTGGATTTTTGATACAACGAACTTCATAAAATCAATTACTTAGGATACATTAACATGTCCTCGACGATAGTGCTAATGAAGAGCGGTGGAGAAATCCAACACCCAACCATATAAGTCACAAGTATTCATGTGTGACCTGATCATAATTTGTGGATGAGACAATGTTAATATACTAGCAATTGATTTAAGTTCGAGACCATTGTCTTTCCACGTGGAGCTTGTTAAGTCTATGTGTATGGTTTAGCTCACCATGAGGTATATGATATCTGATGTTGTTTGACAATTATTACTCCTAGAAAACATGATTAAATTAAAATAATTCTAAGCCTAAGTAATAGCAAGTAAGAAAATCTATTTTATCTTAAGAAATAGGTATTCATTCCTAGTCCTTCAGTCACGTCTTGGACTTATGTGGTTGCCATTGGATTACCAAGTGGAGTTATCACTGAGCAAATCAAATAACACCACTAGATAACCACACATAATGTTTGAAACTAGTCGTACCCATGCTAATGTACCATGTGCACACATAAAGTTAGTACTTTGAAAAGGTGAAGTGTTAACTAAGAAAATAAGGAAAATTATTCTAAGTAAACTAAGTAATGTTGCAACGATGCAAAATAGCTTAATCTTTATTGCTGTTCACAAATTTTGTTCAAGTACAGTTTGTTCAAATGAAGACTCTGTTCATTGCCTAAGACCACATTACGAGCATACACTTCTATCGCTAAGTTACAAAAAAAAATTGACAAAGTATAGTTACTATAAAATGAAAAGTTATGCGGATTGTGCACTCAATTGTTGTATTTATAGGGCTGCACACATTCCGAGATATCATGTCAACGATGACATAACATGTGCTACAGTATCGTAATTATGGCATCATTGTTGTGATATCATTACTGATGACAAATATGACTTATCAATAGTTTATATATTAAAAAATGTTTACAAATTACTGATAGCAGATTTGAAGAACATTATGAAGAAATTTGAAAAGTTCAAGCATTTCATAAAATTATTACGAATCCCTTTTTAGAAAAAGGTTTGAAACCTAAGAATACTCTTAAACTCCCAAAAACGTAATCATATATAATTCATCCATTGTCAAATTCAAAAATAAACGATCAATTAGAGATGGTAAAGATACATACAACTCGTTACATGTTACATGTAACGAGTTCATATACTAGGATTACATTAAATTAGAACTTTATAACTTAGCATTACTTATTAGAAACAAACCAATAACTTGGAACTACTAAATCAAGAGTCTTACAATTAGGCTTATAGATCATTATTAAAAAGGCAAGTATTGAAATTTGTCCTTCTTTCTTAAAAGGTATAGTTTGGATTTTCCATTTTAAGGAAATTGGAAGATAGACCCTAAATTATTGTCACTAGTTAGTAGAGTCTTGTGATGGCTAGTGTGTTTTCTTTAGATTAAGTTGTTACAATGTTCTAAGCAAAAACCAAAATTCGAGGTCTCAACTCATTTTCTTTCTAAGGGAAGATTTTAGCTCTATCCTTCAACCATGTAGAGAAGATTTTATTACTCACATTCTAATGCAAAATTAAAAGTGTAGCGGTACCTAAAAATGATAATCAAATTTGAAAGCATGCAAAAGAAATGAATACATTATTTCATTCTTTCAAGCATAAAAGTACAAGAAAATAAAATTTGAACAAGATAATTGAAGATCCTTGTATATCAAGATCATAATAAAAAAGAAGTAGAAAGAACCTATCTTTATCTAATCTATGATGGGCTAACTATTAGGGTAGATCGATGAGTAAAATAAAAAAATGATTAAGAAAATCCCAAAAAATGATACAAAGCTCCAATGAAGTAAAAAGAAAACATAAAAATAAAGTGAAATTGAACATGCTATTCATACAAAAATTTGGCATAGATTAAATTTAGGAGTGGATCAAGGATTAGATCAAAATTGAAAAATTAGTAAAGCTATCCTATTATATAAAAAAGAAAGATAAAAATAATTTGAATAATCATTCAATAATATTTTTCACTATGTTGTTGGGCACTATACCTAAAAAAAATCAATTATTAGGCTCAAGTTAACCAAATTAGGGCAAGGTATCAAGCAAGTTTTAGATAAAATCACTCCACTATTGATCACTTAGTCTCTCTTAGACACTGCATAGAGTGTGCAAAAATACCTAATCAAAAAGTCTTTATTTATTTTATTGATTTTTTATAAGTATATGATTTTGTGATTTATACAAAACTTTGGTTGTACTTGCATCAAATTGGCCTCCCTTCATATTTAATTGTAGTAACTCAAAGATTGTATGAGGAAGTGATTATTGAAATTATATATAGTTTTTTACAAAAAATTTTCATTTCCAAAGAAAAATTGGAGTTAAGCAAGATTTCCTACTTTCTCCAACTCTTTTTGGTATCTTTATTATAAAATGCGAGAATGGTTATACAACAAGTGAGATAGTCATGTTATCAAAATTGGATCCTAAGTAGTGAATCTTCTTTTATACACAGATGATGCTACCTTAATCTCCACTACATTAGGAGGGATACAAAATATGTTGCAACTTTTAAAAAATTATTATCGTTCAAGTGAATGTGCATAAAACCAAATTGATAATCTGGGGTAAAAGAAATACTAATTATAACTAATGAGAAACGAGATATCCCTATCCCCAACCATATGAATCAGTAAGGCATTCACACGCAATTTGATCAAATTCCATGGATTCCTAGTGTTCCCATACATAAGATTTAATCCAAAAGGTGAATCTAATCATGGAATGATCCTTGTATTCCCAACTACACTTGTGAGGCTTAGTTGCATGGTCAAGTGTAATTGAGGTACATGATTTTTATTATTTTATATCTTGTTCACCTAAGGTTGGTCATAGCTTGAGAATAAATTGATTAACTAATTCAACTAATTTAATTGCTAATTACTAACTAACTATCCTAACATAAGCATCCAGTCCCACTTTTCATACACATCCTGAACATGTACAACACTACTAGGCTACCAAGCATTAAGCGATACTAAGATTACCAAGTGTTATACATATGCTCGAAGTGGTCGTATTTATGTATGCTAGTCTATTTAGCTTAATTAATTAATTACTTAAATTATTAATCATCTTAGCTTAATTAATCACTTAATTAATGAAAACAATAAATGCACAAATAAATTATTAAGCTAGTCCAAGTGCTATAAGGTTTATAAAAAAAGCTTGTCTTTATTATCGCACATACTATGGTGCTTAAGTACAACAGTGCTCCAATAAAGATCCATATACTCCTTGAGTCCTACTGCAAGCACTTAGAAAATTATTCTATCTCTCATAGAAATAAATTACAAGAGTTTAACTAGCAACTAAAATTCTAACTTCCCATTAACATGGTCGAGGTGTTGTATTTATAGACCAACTAGGATGCCATGTCGACGAGTATACATCATTGACTTTCTCTACCTTAGCTGCTATGTCATTAACTGACTTTTAAGTAGGTAGAGTCTTTTTCTAGATAACATCTTCCAAGGTTTCATCCTCTTGCTTATCACACGTCCCCACATCTCTCTTTCTAATTGATGGATCTTTGTTATATTCCTTAGCTAACTCTCTCTTCTTGAGTTCTCCTTCCTCTTTTGCTACTTAATCAATCAATCTCTAGATGTGATGGATCATCACTTCCGATAATCTACCTTGGGCATAAATCTCAAGAGTCTACCTCATTTTACTCTGCAGCCCATCTACAATATGCCTAACTTGTTTCCTTGGTGAAAATCCATGGCATGGGCTTCTATGCAGCAATGAATAGTATCTTCCCATTGCCACATCAAGGGTTTTATGAGTCCCTTGTTTTCACCCCTGGATCTATTTTCTTAAGTTAGACACTCGCGAATAAGTTTGATATTTATTATTGAAGAGTTCGAGGATGGTACTCCAGTGTCTTATTAATTTAGGTTCTAATGACCTATACTAGCTCTCTGCCTCCTTCACAAGTATTTCAAGAAACAACTTTAACTTTTTCCAATCACTTTTGATGTTTTGTAGGGCACAAGCATTGTGGAAACCTTGAAGGTGATGTTGTGGATCGACATTGTAACCACCTTCAAATCTTAGCATGTTCATGTTAAGTCATTTGATTCAACTATTCCTCATGTGCTTGGTTGGGATGTGAATAAGTTCCTGGATGTTAATCATACTTTGAGTTATCATTAGGAGGTCATCATCATGATTGGGTTTGTGATGAGTGGTGAGGTACCCCTACACTCAACCATACAAATACAAGCGTTTCACGCATGATCCGATCAAACTCCACAGATGGGCTAGTTGTGGTATCTAGATAGTTACTCGTTGATCGTAGTCCACTGTCTTACCACTTGGACTAGTATATGCTTTGTCACGTATGGTTTAGTCCAGAGTGAGGTGTATGATGTGGTTTCTAACCTAGTGCTACTCCTAGAGGCAATGGAAAATAACTTTAATTAATCTAGAAGGAAAAGGGAGAGAGAATCTAAGATAGCCTAAGTGCAATGAGCATCCATTCCTTAATCATCTGTACACATCTTGGACCTCATGCACGACTACCATTGGGATTACCAAGTGGATGGCCTAGGTATGCTGCTGGGATACCAAGTAGTCACAATTGAATGCTCATGATTAAATCATACTCATTCCGCATTTAAGGAGTTTAGAATGAAGAGATATTAACTACGAAAGCAATAAATAACAATAAAAATTAAATAATTAAACTAAGTGAATGCTACAATGATGAAGTAATCTTGATCTTTATTTTCGGTCATGTGCGTGTCCAAGTACGTCACACTCAAATAAAGGTTCCGTACAATTACAATCATCACACTGCAGGCATGCACAAGGAGAGAGGGTTGAGAGGAAAAGAATGATAAAAGACTCTACTCTAACACTAAACTAACTCTAAGAAACTTACTGAAAAACTGACTCTTTTCCCATGCGCCCCATTGTGTATTTATAGGCTCATACGGGAACTACGATATTGCGTACGTGATATCGCTTGTCATGCCATGATATCATGTACGCGATATCAGGGGACCAATAACGGGGGTTCGATATTAGGACTCATTAAATATCAAGGGTCTGATAACAGGGGTCTAATATCAGCCACTGGTTAACAAGGGTCCGATATCAAGGGTTCGATATAAGCACCTGACAAACCATGATTCATCATACCCCCATGACTGAATAATAACTCGTCCTCGAGTTAAACAAAATGAGAAAAGTACAATTGATTACACAGTGGATAGGTATGGGATTATTGACTAACTAGGAATTATTCATGCCGTAGTATGGGATTGGACAAAATAAAATTGGGACACAGACACAGAATTACAAAACTTCATTAGAAGTCAAGGGTGCCTTTCCTTTGTCCTGTGCGCCAGGCTTTTGAGATTGATACCATTGAAAAAGCACCTGATGTTTCTCCTCTTCTATCCAAGGATTATGAGCTATCCATGTTGATGTTCCAATGTTTGATGGAGTCGGCACTTCACATAGACATGGCAGCTATGAGAACACTTGATTGGTTTTGACATGTTACGTCGCAAATAGCCATTGTTCCTCTTCATAGGCTTGGGCCCTAACCTCTCCATCTTTTGCTTGGCCAAATTATGTAGTAACAAGAGGTCCCTACTGGATGCTGAAGAATTATGCCTCCTACTCTACATGCTCTACATGAGGTCCTTGGCCTTTGCCTTCCCCTGGGCATTCAATTGCATCTTCAGAAGGCCCTCCTTGTTGTCCTCTTTTAGGGGCTATCTATAATCACACAAAGATCAATTGTTAGTAAGGTTATTGAAAGAAGTTCAATTATTTCATACCTTACTCATTACCTTAATAAATGTTGAATTCTTTTCTTAGTGTGATTTTAGAGTTAGAAATTTTTCAAGGAAGTTGCCCTAAAAATTTAATATCAGACCTAATTTGTTTAGGTAACACATAAAAGAACATGTAATGGTTTTGAGAAATGTTTGATAAAATTATGACAAGGGAAAGAATAGATTTGGCAATGAAGTACTTGGAGGGTATAAAATGATGTGGTGGTGTGTAACAAATACAAATTACAAAAGTCATGCAAGTGGATCCTCCCCAAAGCAAGTTCCAACCTATAATGCCATTACGTAACCACACCTTAAAATGTATGTAGGTACTAGAAGGGTTAAATGTAATCCAAATTAGTTCCACAAAACACACACATATAGATACCACCATGATGAGATATGAATTCAATGCTACACAAGACATGAGTCACAAATACATGAACAACAAGATAGGATGAATCGTAGAAGGGATTGTAGAGATTGGGACATGAGGTAACTAACCTAGGGCACAATGAATCTTGAGTGTAGACGTGATTAATGTGTCATTAGCCCATCACTCCAAAATCAAGATCAAGTCCATTCCGTCAATCCATGACATTGCATTATTTCATCCAATGATGAACAACCATAAGAGCATCATGACAGCAAGGCATATGATCACTTGGCATTTTGTGCAAGGGAGAAGTGATTTGGAATTTCTTTGTGGCATAATTTTTGCTTGGCCGCTTTGGCACATTCTTTTTTTTTTCTTTTTTTTGAAGAATGGTTAATCCAGAGAAGCTGCCCACCTTCAGGCATGAGTGCATGTCTTTCCAATGGGACCCCCTAGAATAGCATTGAGTTTCCTTGATTGAGTGCCTTTTGATTACTCTTACTCCCATTTTTCATTAGATCTACAAGAATCTTAGTACAACTGAGCTGCATGATAACTCCTATAGATGTCACCAAAGAGAATCCACAAGTCCCCTTGATGTCACACCCTGGCCATTTCCACTTAGTCCATCCTCCTTCGCTCTGGGTATGATAACACAAGGCTACTTTAAGTTTTAATCATTAGGAATATCATTGTACCTAGGGTAGAACCTCTTATTAATGAAATGGGTAGGTGGATATTGTGGGCTCGCTATCCAAATAATTAGTTACCCAAGACTTGATAGCATAGAACAACACCTCAACTAATGAGTCACATGAGTGTTTTATTCGTAGATGAGATTACTCATAAAAAGACAAAAAGGCAAAATAATAAATTGAAAGATGAAAAAATGGAAAAAAAATTGTAAAATTAAAGAAAAGGAAAACATTTATTAATTCTACTATTGTTAGAATGGGGGATACCCCACATAACTAAATGGTTGAGCATAGCTAGAATTAATAAATGGAAGGTTAGGATCCTTGCATGTTAGAAATATTGGGACCTAGTCATACTTACCCGATTGGGGTTCACACACTTGATTAGAGTTGACATAATGGGGCAAGTTATAAGATGTGGTTAATTTATAAGGATTTGACCCACTATGGTACTTGTGATCGTAAGATGGTATGCAAGGAGCAACATGTCTCCCCATGTGGCTATATTCATTGGGTCGCATGGTTGTTGGAGTATTGAGTGATGACCCTGATAAGGTAACATGAGGCGTTGGGTTTGAAGAGGAAGATGCACCACAATGTTAGACTTGTGCTGAGCTGGCAGATGCAGTGGTTTTTGAGCTGTGGTGTCCCTTTCTAGGATCACGTCTAAAGAAGGGATGCTTATGATGTTGTGGAGGATTCCCATTGCTTTTGATAGTAGAAGCACAAGTAATGTTCGTGGGTTGATGGTGTGGTGCAAATCCTTTAGGTATAATTGGTGGCGATGTAGAAAGAGGTGAAGGATGAGAACATTGTTGTTGAGGAAAAGTGTAAGGTACATGAGGTGGCAACCCTGTCGAAGAGGATATGGGTTGATAGTATTGAGAAGAATAATAATGTGGTGAGACAGATGATGTTGACCTAGTTGGGGAAATAGGATGCTAAACCTCATAAGTACTTGGGCTCGGATGATATGAAGGGTGTGACTAGTTTGAGGGTGGCCTCCCCCATGATTGGGATTTTTGCCACTATGATCGAATACAGTATTTCTGCATGAACTCTAGATGTAACATTCTTCCCCAATTGATGAAGCGCTTTAAGTCGATGTGTCGACGGGGCCGCGTATACGCGGCCGCGTCGATGGGGCCCCGTTTACGCAGCTGCCTATCCCGGCCTATAAATAAGAGGCGTTGGGTTTAGTTTCTCATTTAGGAATCTTTTTGTCATTTGTAGCTAGACTCTTTTAGTTTGTTTTCGTAGGAGTTAGATTATTTTCCCAAGTGCATGCCTACAGTGTAATTCTTGTAATTGTACGGAACCTTTATTCAAGTGTGACGTACTTGGACACGCATATGATCGACAATAAAGATCGAGATTACTTCATCATTACAGCATTCACTTAGTTTAATTATTTAATTGTTATTATTATTTATTATTTTCTTAGTTAATATTTCTTTATCATCATTTACTNATGGATGCTCATCACACTTAGGTTAGCTTACACTTCATTTCCTATTACTCATTAGTTTAATTAATATTATTCTCCATTGTCTCTAGAAGTAGCATTAGTTTAGGATCACATCATACGCCTCACTCTAGACTAAACCATACGTGACAAAGCAAATACTAGTCTAGGTGGAAAGACAGTGAACTGTGATCAACGTGTAACGATCTAGATACCACAACTAGCCTATCTACGAAGTTTGACCGGATCGTGCGTGAACGCTCGTATTCGTATGGTTGAGTGTAGGGGTACCTAGCTGCTCATCACCAATGCTCATGTAGATGTAACAAGATTGGGCATTGGCCCTTGGGGTGATCGTACAGGAAAATGTTACATTAATACATTTGATTGGCAGTTAAGTTCTTATTCTCTTCAACCCTTCTTTCCAATCGTCTAAAGGTGTTTTGTCTTGTTTTTTGGGTTGTCATAATTTTACCTCTAATAGCGTTGGCATATTCTCCACATTTTTCATATATCCATTCCATCATCCTATTGATCTTTGCCTCAACTTCGTCCAATGATTGTAGTACTGGCAAAGATGGTTCCACCTCCTTGTGATGAGTTGATTTCTCCTCTTCATGATTATGAACCTTTGCTAATTCAAGATTTTGGTCCCGTTGAGAGCTTTCAACATTCTCCCATTTAGCCATTTCTCCTTCTTCTTTTGCTACCTGCTTGATAAGTTCTTGGACTTGGTGGTTTCATAGCTCATATAGTTGACCTCGGGCATACATCCCTAAGGTTTCCCTTGTTTCATTATGGAGCCCATGTATGATATGGTATATTAGCCTTTCCTCGAAGAACCCATGGCTTGGGTAGTTATTTAACAATGCATAATATCTATCTAAGGCCATGTCCAAGGGTTCATGTTGTGCTTATTTCCACTCTTGGATTTGTTTCCTCAAGGTTTACACTCTCGCATAGGTTTGATATCTTTCATTAAATAGTTCTACCATTGTCGGCCAACATCGAATTAATTTTGGTTTTAACAAACTATACCATACTTTTGCTTGGCTAACGAGTGTCGTAGGAAAGAGCTTAAGTTTTTTTCATCCATTATCAATGTTATTCCATACACCGGCATCATGGAAGGCTTGTAGATGATGTTGCAGATCTAAATTGTAGCCTCCTGAAAACTTAGGAAAGTTGTTTAAGTCAAGCCTGGGTAGACGGCTTTCTTTGCGATGCCTGCAGGATATTCGAACGACCTCTTCTATAGGCATTAAGCTCTTAGTGGCCAACAAGGGTTCATCATCACTAAGTAGGTTTTGAGTTTGCAAGTTGAGACGATGTTGTCTTTATTCATGTTGACGTTCTTGATTTTCTTTGTGAGCTCAATTTTTAGTTCTACATCAACCCCTTGAAAGATAGTCATCCGTGTCACGATCTAATGTTGGAGTAGAAGAAGAGAGGGAACTGTAAAAATTGTTATGACTTTTGTGAGTCTTCCAGTCATCCCTAAATAAGTTCTTGTTAGTTATTGAGAAGGTCCTAGGCCTTTTAGGCCTCCTCATTCTATGGGATGTCTTATCCTTACTAAAGGTGTCAGAGTTGGATGACAAAAGTCTTTGAGTATCATCGGGGTGTTCATGAACGTAGGGGACTCCTGCATAAGGTTGAGTACTCCAAACTTTATCTTCATCATCATATAGTTTGTTGGTTCTCTAATGAATTGCCTTACTCATTGTTGCATTGTCAGAGTCTTGTGAGAGAGACATTGTTGTGGGTGGTGTGTGACTTAATTGAATTTAATTTAATTTATTTTCTTTTTTTTAAAGGATATATCGTTAATACTCATTACCACAATCTTGTATGATATAACTAATCTAGATATCTAGCACTGTCCCTAGCAACGGTGCCAATGATGAGTGGCAAGGTACCCCTACACTCAACCATACGAATACAAGCATTTCACGCATGATCTGGTTGAACTCCGTAGATGGGCTAGTTGTGGTATCTAGATAGTTACTCATTGATTGCAGTCCGTTGTCTTCCCACCTAGACTACTATATGCTTTATCACATATGGTTTACTCCAAAGTGAGGTGTATGATGTGGTTTCTAACCTAGTGCTACTCCTAGAGGCAATGTAAACTAACTTTAATTAAGCTAGGAGGAAAAGGGAGAGAGAATCTAAGCTAGCCTAAGTGCAATGAGCATTCATTCCTTAATCATCCGTACACATCTTGGACCTCGTGCATGACTACCACTGGGATTACCAAGTGCATGGCCTAGGTAAGCTAATAGGATACCAAGTAGTCACACTTGAATGCTCGTGATTAAGTCGTACTCATTCCATGTTTAAGGATTTTAGGGTGAAGAGATATTAACTATGAAAGCAATAAATAACAATAACAATTAAATAATTAAACTAAGTGAATGCTGCAATGATGAAGTAATCTTGATCTTTATTTTCAATCATGTGCGTGTCCAAGTACGTCACACTCAAATAAAGGTTCCATACAATTACAATCATCACACTGCAAGCATGCATTAGGAGAGAGGGTTGAGAGGAAAAGAATGACAAAAGTCTCTACTCTAACACTAAATTGAATCTAAGAAACTTACTAATAAACTAACTCTTTTCCCATGCACCCCATTGTGTATCTATAGGCTCACACGAGAACTGCAATATTCGAGGTTCGATAACAGAGGTTCGATATCATGACTCATCAGATATTAGGGGTCCGATATCAACACCTGGTTAACAAGGGTCCGATATCAACACTTGACAAGCCACGATTCATCAATTTGTATACTCTGTTGTAGCAATGTCCCCTTCTATGCTCATGCCTTTCGTGACCCTCTCTTCAATCCTTGTGTTTGCATTGCTCATATTCTTCATATTTTGAGTCAGAATGTCCTAAGTAATGATCATGATGGTCATGAGTTCTTTTCTCTTCCTTGTCATAGTTCCTATGCCTTAGTTATGTTAAGTTCTTAGTTTATTATGATTGTAGAGTTAGAAAAAATTTCAAAAAGTTACCCCATAAGTGTTGATTTTTTTATAATCCTTCACAATTATCTATTCTGTTCATATTCATGGCTTGTAATGATGGTTATGGTTCCTTAAGAATATTATTTAAGTGTTCTGGCATTAATATCATTGATTTTTCATTAAAAATTTCAAGTTTCTTTTCATACTTACTCTTAAAATACCTTATGGGTGTTAGAAAATTTTGAAAAGTTAGCTTAGATTTTCCTCACTAACACCCCTCCATGACTAAGATGAGCATGATGGAATCAAATAGATTCAAAAATCATGAAAATCAGAGTGGTAATGTGCAAGATATAGCTTGGGAAAGCTAGGATGTTAGAGCTTAATTTAGAGAAGAAAATTTAAAAAAATCTCCCTTGGTGCAATTGAAAAATGGTGTAAATGACGCTAAGTGTCTACCTATTTATACTTTTTGTATGATCTAATATCAGAGACCAAACATTAGAGACTTGATATTGGGACAGACCCGATATCGGTGCCCAAAAATTTTCAATTTTCATGAGGTTCTGAGGAGAAAAAATGATTCTTTTGAATGTTTGGAAGGTTTGAAGGTTACTCAAAGGGTTTGGATGATGAATATATGCATATTTTTCAAAACTTTATCATTGGAAGTTTAGATAGAAGGAATCTTAGGCTACGAAAGTTCATAAGATGGATAAGAAGGGTAATGAATCCATGTTATGAGAATGGATGGTTCAAATGATATGGCAAGTGTTTATTGGCGTTTGTTAATGTTGGAAGGTTCAACATGATGTGGAATCGCTTGGTAGGTATACGACACAATAGTTATACAAGTGGGTCCTCCCCAAAGCAAGCTCTAGCCCTTAATGCACTTATATAACCATCCCTAAAAGTGTTCTTCAACACTTAAGGAGTTGAATGTAACACATACCTATTTAGCAAAATACACATGTTAGTATCATCAAATTGGGAAAATAAGATGGACTTAGAAGGGATTGCAGAAATCAGGACGTGAGGTATCTTACCATAAGCATAATGAATTCTTGTGTTTTATTAGTGATTAAAGTAATCACTAGACTTTTTATCCAAGATTCAAACCAAGTCTAGACCACATTCTAGTGACATCGCATTGTTTCATTTCTTGGAATTACAACTGTAAGACTATCAATGTTGCAAGGAGTATTGTTACTTAGCATATTATCCAAGGAAGAAGTTTATTCATGGCACTTTTTATTTTTCTTTGATTTCTAAGAAGCCACCTACCTTCAGGCATGGGTAACATGTCTTTCCAATGGGACTTCCAAAAATTTATTCTATGATCTTTTATTTTTTATATATGTTAACCTTACTAGAGGACTATCTTTAGGAATGGGTAACATGTCTTTCTGGTGATGTGGTAAGGCAACACTTATTTTACTTTTACTTTCATTTTTCGTTAGATCTACAAAGGTATAATACAACCTTAGTGACATAATAGAACTCACAACAACAATCCAAAAAAATCCACAAATCCCTTTGATGTCATATTCTTTACATTCCCTCTTGTTTCTTCACTCGTTTATCCAGGCATAATGATCACAAGTTTATTCTTAGTTGTATGATGGAAAAGAATATCATTATGGCCATGGTAAGAACCTCTTATTAATGGAATGGATGGATGGATGGTGTGGGCTCACTATTCAAATAATCAGTCTCTTTTGACTTACTAACATAGAGAAATCTTGACCTTATTAGGCTACATCTTACCTTTACTCGTAACATGTCTTATTAGTAATCAAAGTATTTACAAAGGATTTAAAAACAAAGTATGAAAAAGATAGTAAGAATTGGAAAAGATGTAAAGAATGAAAAATGTCAAAGGATGGAAAATCATTAGAGAATTGAAAAATGTAAAAGAATATCAAAGATTTAAGAAATGAAAAAGTGTGAAAGAATAGGAAAAATTGTATCAAAAAATGTGAAGGAGTGAAAAGAAATTGTAAAACAAAAAATGGAAAAACACTTATTAATTTTGATATCAAGATAAGGCATCTCCCCTATAACTAAACTCATGGGTGAGTGTTCGAAAGATGCTCCCTAGATCTCCTAGATCATACACTCTAAGTGGTTCACTTACCATCTTTATTGATTTAACTTTTTTGTTTATTATTTGATTAGTCACAATTTTGTCAGTTGTGTTGATAAGGCCTCGTCGACTGGGCCTTGTTGATGCATCACATCATGCGTTGACAAGGCCCCATCAACACAATGTCTATATTCAACTATAAATACGCATCCACTAGCCACATTTATGGTAATTGAGATTTTAGTAGCAGTGAAGCTCTTGCAGTTTATTCATTTGAGAGTTAGAATTTTTCTCTCGAGTGGCCGTAATAGGAGTCATTGAGTGTACAGATCTTTATTCAAGCATTGTTGTACTTGAGCATGATAGTGTGTGCGGTAATAAAGACAAGCTTTCTGATAATCCTTGCAACATTCTGGATAGATTAAATATTTTATTTATGCATTTAAAGTTTTTAATTATTTATTAAATGTTTCTAATTATTTATTAAATGTTTTCTGGTAATTAAGCTACTGAAGTAATTAAGTAAGATAAGCGAGATAGATTGAACACATAAGTATGATAGCTTTGAGCGTAACGCATATTTGCTTGGTAATCTTAGTAGCATTATTGCTTGGTACACCTAGTAGTGTAATGCTTGGTAACCCAATAGTGGATACATGGGTTCAAGAAGTGTACGGAAAGTAGGATTAGATGCTTATGTTAGGACTACTTAGATACTAGATTAATTACTTACATTAAATTAGTTAATCTAATTACTTTATTTCTCTTTAAGCACCAAACCCATAAAATACAAAATGATAAAAATTAGATGCCTCAATTGGGAAGACAACGAACAACCTTAAGGCAAGGTTCACTTCCTAGAAGGCTAGTGCATCAAAAACTATAAAGTTCACAGAATTCGACTTGATTGCATGTGAGTGCTTTGTGATTCATATGGTTGGGCATAGGGGTACCTTGTTGCTCATCATTAACCAATGTGATCTTGATGGTAGTTGAGTTTTGATCATCTAAGTTCTCATTTTCTTTTCCTTTTGGTGTATGATTATGAGTTAATATTTTCATTTTTGGGTTTTTAGTTGGAGTCATTTTCTTAGAAGGGAATTAACAAGTGAATCAGATTATTCCATGCATATTTTAGATAGTTAAAGGTTCTCAATTATTGACCACATGGTGTCTTTTAGTTTGGTTGCCCTTGCTCTTTCTTTTGCATACATTTGCTTTTCATGGTTGTTGTGCACTAGTATGATGATTGTGTTAACGTTCTAAATGATTGGTCCACAACCACACCCTTTTCTTTCAGTAGTAATGCATGGGATTTGCTACATGTGTATGGATCTATGCTTATTCTCCTTGGAGATCTCAACAGATAGATCTTTCATACTTAGCTTAGCATCAATTTTGCTAAGCCATGCTTTCACCATGATAATTGGAAATTCCTTATTAGCATCTTTTACATTAGTTACTAGAAAGTCTACTAGATAGGACCACACATTGATAGTTGTCACTACATCCTCTATCTATCCCAAAGGAATAGCAACAGACTGATTTGCAAGCTTCAACCTAATATTACATGACTTTATGGGTGATAAGTTCCATGCTTGATATGTTTCGCAAGAAATTAAATTCACCTTGGAACTTGAGTCTAATAGAGCTTTGCATGGTAGATTTCTAGCTACTCATAGATAAATCAAAAGAATTCTTGCATCAATTCTCTTCTTAGGGAGTGGTCTTACCTTAATCCAATATGTGACTATTTTAGCAAGCATGATAGTTTGCATGCTTGTGTTTGACGATGTTGGAAGCCTATTGTTGGTAGGAGAATCTGTTATAGGAGAAGTTGGTCCTGATGAAGTTATGACTCTACCAACCTTTTCTAGGCTTGTCCTAAACAAAGGACATTTCTTGATTTGTTTCTTAGTATTTCTAGTAAGATCCTCCACTTGTATATTCACTGCCCATGCAACTCGCCTCTATTGTGCTTTTGATGAAAATTCCCCTTGCATAGCATGTGGTGGCAATAGTGGCAAAAGATTGGAAGGGGGATTTGATGGACCAGCTACTAGTGAATGTGGATAAAAACTATGATCCATCCTTGGAGTAGTAGGTCTATAGTATTCTAGTGGATAAGAAGAAGAAGAAGTTTGAACTGATGTGTTTCTTGGAGATATTAGATGTTGAACGTAATATCCATAAGGGTCTGGTTGCCTGTATGTATATTGTTGCCTTGGCGGTGACATTACCCATGTTTATAGTTGCTACCACTACTATTGATATTGCTCCTGTGGTTGAGGGTAGGCTCTGCTTGGATAATATGTCAACTGGAAGGTTTGCTTGATATTATATTAAGGATAAGATAGCCTTCTAGGCATCTACTTTTTGACAAAGCTTGGAGTAGTAGGTCTATAGTATTCTAGTGGATAAAAAGAAGAAGAAGTTTGAACTGATGTGTTTCTTGGAGATATTGGACATTGAACATAATATCCATAAGGGTCTGGTTGCCTATATGGATATTGTTGCCTTGGTGGTGACATTGCCCATGTCTACAGTTGCTACCACTACTATTGATATTGCTCTTTTGGTTGAGGGTAGGCTTTGCTTGGATAATATGTCAGCTGGAAGGTTTGCTTGATATTACATTAAGGATAAGGTAGCCTTCTAGGCATCTACTTTTTGACAAAGCTTGGATTGAGTGCATATACCCCAAATTCTTGCAAGTGGACCATAATAGGGTAACATTAATTAGGATGTTCATACTGGCACACATTGCATCCTTCCTCGTCCTCTAAACTAGAGTCAGTATATCGTTCAATGGTAGCAACTTTTTTGTTGTGCTTATAACTTTCTTGTCCATTAGTCCTTTTCTTCTTTCTTTCCTTACCCCTATTAAGTGCTTGTTCAATCTTTTCTTCAAAAAATTTGTAGGGCTATAGTAAATTTTTCATCCACTAAATCCTAGACTTTCTCTATGTTAGCTGCCATGTCATTGACTAATTTTTGAATAGGTAGTCTTTTTCTAGATAACATCTTCCAAGGTTTCATCCTCTTGCTTATCACACATATGCACATCTCTCTTTCTAATTGATGGGTCTCCATTATATTCCTCAGCTAACTCTCTCTTCTTAAGTTCTCCTTCCTCTTTTGCTACTTGATCAATTAATCTCTAAATGTGATGGGCCATCATTTCTGATAATCTACCTTGGCATAAATCTCAAGAGTCTCCTTCATTTTACTCCGCAGCCCATCTACAATATGCCTGACCTATTTCCTTGGTAAAAATCCATGGCCTAGGCATCTATGAAATAGTGAATAGTATCTACCCATTACCACATCAAGGGTTTTATGAGTCCCTTGTTTCTACCCTTGGATCTATTTTCTTGGGTTAGACACTCATGAATAAGTTTGATATTTATTATTGAAGAGTTTGAGCATGGTACTCCAACATCCTATTGATTTAGGTTTCAGTGACCTATACTAGTTCTTTGCCTCCTTTACAAGTATTTTAGGAAACAACTTTAACTTTTGCTAATCACTTTGATGTTTTGTAGAGCACAAGCATCGTGGAAAGCTTGAAGATGATGTTATGGATCAACATTATAACCACCTTCAAATCTTAGCATGTTGTTCATGTCAAGTCGTTTGATTCAGCTATCCCTCACATGCTTGGTTGGGATGTGAAAAAGTTCTTGGATGTTAATCATACTTTGAGTTGTCATTAGGGGTTCATCATCATGATCGGGTTCGTATACTCTGTTGTAGCAGTGCCCCCTTCTATGCTCATGCCTTTTGTGATCCTCTCTTCAATCCTTGTGTTTGCATTGCTCATATTCTTCATCTTTTGAGTTAGAATGTCCTAAGTAACAATCATGATGGTCATGAGTTCTTTTCTCTTCCCTGTCATAGTTCCTATGCCTTGGCCTCCTCCTATTAAAGTCCTTCGATGATCGTGAGGATGAGGATGAGATAGTAGGAGAACAATGTCAACTTGTTCTCCTTTCATGACTCCTGTATTCATCTTTGTGAGATCCTGCAAATACTCTTGCCTCTGGTTCATGCTTATATCTTGAGTTGATTGCCTCCCTCAAGGGTCTCTTTGCTAGGATAGACTACATTTGAACTTTGATAGGTTCCTTTAGCCTAATGATAGGTGTTTTTGAAGGCTCTTCAGAATTTTGGTGGAGTTTTTCTGCAATGAATGTATCAACATCAAGTTCTTCCAAGATAACAGAATTGTTGTCATGTTTCTCTTTGTTGTGTACATGTTTGATTTCCATGAAAGCATCTCTCCTCATCTACTCCTTTGTTGGTTCATAGGGCCTAGTCATGTGCTTAGTCACATGGCACCCTTCCTAAATTTGGTTCGAATTCATTCCCCTTAAAGTAGTTTGAAGCATAGTGAATGCTACACATTATGGAGGTAGGATAATGTTGCCTTGTATGTCTCTCCACATCATTTGACTGTCCTAATGGAAGATGAAAGTAAAATCTAGATGATAAGGATTAGTGTGAGCATAAGTGATTCTTGTTTACATTGCCATCCTCCATTCTCCTTCATCACTGATTTTGTCATTGTTTCTTTATGGTTCTTTGGCAAGTGATGTGGTGTTCTTATTTGAAGCCATGTTATATTTTTTAGACATTTATTTTAAATGTGCTTTTCTTAAGGTTATGAAATTTGACTTTGTGTTTCAAGTACAACAAATTTTGAGAAATCAATTACTAAGCATACATTAACTTGTCCCTGGTAACAGTGCCAATGATGAGTGGTGAAGTAGTCCAACATCCAACCATACAAGACAAGAGTGTTCACACATAGCCCAATCATAATTCGTGGACAAAGCAATGTGGGTATGCTAGTAATTGTGTGTAAGTTCGCGATTATTATCTTTCCATGTGGAGCTAGTATAATCTATGTATGGTTTAGCTCTCAGTGAGGTGTATGATAAGTTAATGTTGATAAGCCATAACTCTTGGCTATGATGGTAAAGTGTGAAAATGATTCTAGGTCTAAGGAAAATGGTAAAACAATCTACTCTAGCCTAGAGTCATCAGCATATGTTCTTGGCTACCTTGGGTTCATGTAACTATTACTGGGATTACCATGTGAGTTTACTACTAAGCAAATCAAGTGAAACCACTACTAGATTACCAAATGATCACACTTAACACTTGAAACCAATTGTACTCATTTTGCTTTACTATGAATAAGGAAACTAAAGTACTTAAAAAATGTAACTAGTTAAACTAGGAAAAATAGTAAGAATTATGCTAAGTAAAACAATAAAGCTAAGTGGATACTATAATGATGGAAAATAGTATTGATCTTTATTTTTGTCATGAACTGTGCACAATTACACTTCACTCGAATAAAGATTCCAAACAACTGCTCAACATTACATCGTAGGCATTCACTCTATCGTTGAACTACAAAAACAAACTGTAAGAGTCTACCTAAGGTTGGAATGAAAAGTTGTTTGGATTGTGAACATAAGTGTCATATTTATAGGCCTACATGTGTTTGCAATATTGGATATCTGATATTGTAGCTTGTGCCCTAATATTAGGGATCCGATATCGTGGCTTCGATATCGGATTCATGATATCGTAGTCGATCAAAAACACAATTTATCAATGAGTTATGATAAGGTCATGGTAAGTTTTTGGTGGTTATTTTGCCTTTGTAATCCATTAGTTAGAAATTTGATTCTATCACATGTCATGATGAAGGTTATGAAAAGATGTTTTACTATTTTTTCTCTTATTTTTTATCATTTGGAATTTGTAGTTGACCATGGATAGTTGTTGGGATTGTGGTGGAGGTTGTGATCATCTATTTTGGTGTTTTTGTATCTTCCGTACCATTTGTACCAATGTGAATGTGTTGAGGGTTTTCAACTTGTGATGTTACCTGGTCTAAATTATGTTCATTGGTCTTAATAATGTTTTCATTAGATCCACGAATGGGTTTACTTGTGTGGGCTTAGTGGTGTGGTTGCATTATCTCTCCATCACCAATGTTCGTTTATATGATGGAAAGATGCTTGTATGATCGTTATTTAGCACTAAGTTATGGTATGAGTGGATGATGACCACCTTGTTGTAGTTTGGTTTGACCCCCACTAGGATGCATCAATATAGCTCTTACCATTGACCCCATATTACGAGAGAAAGGGAGTGTTTATTTCTTCACTAGTCTCTTGTACCTATAGAATTTTAGAGGAAATGTTCAACACCTCTAGCACTAGGAGTTGTGGATAGTAAATGTTTAACACCACTATGGTTGATTAAGACTAATTAGCAAATCCATGTGCATGATAGTTTAATAACTTAACACTGGTTGAGGACACATGATCATGATCTCACACTTGATATAGTGCATACTAGTCTTCTTGTGCTTGTCTAGTTGATGTAATGGAGATGGTAGATGATTTGTGTATTCTATCTTTTGCTCGTACTAATGCTTACGCTATGATCTGCTTAATATGCTTGATGAATATTAATGTGTGCTTGTAGGTCAAAGTGCCTTTACCTAGCCCTTACTCATGGGACTTATCCTTGGTTAATCAGGAGGAATTGCCAAGGTTTCTTACTTAGTTACACGAACTCCCATTTATTTTTTAGATCATCAAGGGCTATGAGGATGAGGAGGGCTACATGGTTAGCTTGATGTTAATGGTTATGATTTGTTACAATTTATATTTGATACAATACACCTATGATGCATTTGTGAGGGTTGTCATTGAGTTTAGGATATATGCACTAGATAAATTATAGGGAACGTTGTTTGGAGTGATGGTAAGGTGCTCATTTCTTAAGTTTAAGACTTGGGTTTAAGCCTAGGCATAACCACTTGAAGAGGTTAGGTTTTCACTTATCTACTAGTCCTCTAAGGATCATGCTTGGCAAGATGAACATTGTGGCTCTTGGTGATAATCCTTTTTATGTACTAGATAAAATTATATTTCCTTTGTTTAGATGTTGGATATTTGGTAGGATAATATATGTTATTTTCAAATGTATAAATGCTGGATCAATTATGCTTAGTATGTGTTGCAATTATAAACTTAAGCTTTATTCTATTTGGTGCAACACATGGATTAGCATTTTGATTTACTTCCTTGCAATATACTGTGAGGGTTCATTTACTTTTCATGCAACTAATCAATTATGTTATTCAATTGCAGTTAGTTAATTTGCATGGATACAATTGGTTTTAAGCATAAACATATCAATGTTTGATAATCCCAACAGTGGATCACTTAGTATGCCCAAGGGTAAAATACTTGATAGCCCTATAGTATTATTGCATGTTTAGGATGTGTATGGTGAATTCGGAACTCATGCTCCATGCTAGGCTAGATTAGATTTACTTCTTGCAATTAGACTAGTTAAATTAATATTTAATACTTTACATATTTTTATAACAACAACAATACAATCAATGCCTTTAGTCATAATTAATCATACAACTTGAACCATTATCTGGGAAGACAATGATTAACATCTTAGTGCTTGGTTATCCAAGGCATCCATCTAGTCCTATCTGTAGAATTTGATCAGATTGTGCGTGAACACATGTAATATGTATGGCTAGATGTAGGGTTACTCAGTCGCTCATCATAGGTGTTACTAAAAAGAATAACAAGCCTTCAATTACCAAAATATTGAGATATCCCCTTAGTTCATTCACTTGTGGTTGGTCATTTCGATGTTATGGATTTCTTGACTTGGTCATTCGATGATTCAAAAATGTTTGAGCATTGTTTAGACTTCATTTCAAAGACAAACTAATGTGCAACAATGCTGCAGGTTGCGATGAAAGTATTGGCTGAGACCATGGGTAATGATCAAGGTCATGGTTATGATGACAGGTTGTGGTCAAGGTCTGGCCAAATATTGGAAAGACAAGTTTCTATTCGTATTTTTGATAGTTTCTGAGAATACCATAGATTTTAGTGAAGTCATGAGTTATGATAGGGTTGTGGTAAGTTTTTTGTGGTTATTATTAGTTATAAATTTGATGAAGGTCCTAGGAAGATGTTTTACTATTTTTTCTCTTATTCTTTATCATTTGGAATTTGGAGTTGACCATGGATAGTTGTTGGGATTGTGGTGCATGTTGTGATCATCTGTTTTGGTGTTTTTGTATCTTCCTTACCATTTGTACCAATGTGAACGTGTGCAGGGTTCTCCACTTATGATGTTAGTTCGTCTAAATTGTGTTCATTGGTCTTAACGACACGAAATTTGGAGATCAGCGATAGGGTTTTTATCGAACGAAATTTGGGGAAATTTTATCGAACGGGGCAGGGCATGCAAAATCCTGGTTCTCGGATTATTCTCTGCGAAGAAGATCAGCGATATGTTTTGGCGAGCACTTGCGATGCCCGCAGCCATGGCCAGACCTTCATGCCATTTTCTTTGCTGTTTCTGGTTCAACTGGACTGCACACAAAGAACTACTCCTATTCCACTCTCCATTTCCATTTCGGCAACAGCTGCGTCCGCAGGAAACGCATGATCATCTCGCAGCTTCAGCTTCGTGGACTGCTCGGACATCGCCATATCAAATCCTCGGTAAGTTTTGAAAATTCCATTTCTTGCCCGGCCATTACTATTTGGAATCAGATGCTCTACTCGCTGCAAAACGGATGGCAAATTCATGCGACTTTTGTGGAAAACGCTAAAATTCCATTCCTTTTCATTATTGTCGCTGAAATCGCTCTGTTTGTGTTCTTGTAGGAGAGCAAAAGGAGAGGAAGGGGAACTAAAATGTTGTGGGAAACAACGCAGGTGAAGATAGGACTCAGAGCGAAGAAGGTAGACGGACGGCAACGGCCTGACCAACTTCAACGCCAACAGCAGCAACAGCAGCAGCGCGCATGCCCATGGGATCCTGGCATCATCTATATAAGAAGGCATTTCGCGGTATTCTTCTTCTTCTCATCTCAATGCTCTGCTCTGGCTTTGAAGCCATTATTTGTAACCACTGTTATCTGCCGTATTGGCCTAGGAACATTTGTTACTAGACTTGTAAATGAGGTTCGATAAACAAAATTTTTTTGATGCCGTCTTTGAATTGCAATCAAGGTTAATGTTAGAACGATAAACTAAGATTAAGTGCGGACAAGTTGTTACTGGATTTGCAAATAAGGTTTAACAAACGATGTTTTAACGTAGTGTATCAATTGCAATCAAGGTTAGTGGTAGCGTGACCTCTTAAGATTTAGCAAGGTAGAGAGAGTCATTTCCTTTCTTTCTTATTGTTAGAAGTGATGATGAATAGTGACAAACAATTGTAGCAGTTGTGGTAAAAACCCAGAAATTTTGAGGGCTAGTATTTCATATTTTGGATGCTTTCAAGGTGGAAGTTCTATCAATCATTCTGCCTGTTGATAGGGGAAATATTATGTTTATTTCTGTACATTAATTTTTCTTGTTAACCCCTCATTCTTGTTAACCTCTCATTCTTCGCTTTGATCCTAATTCAATCTTTTCATTTTTTTTGTGGTCTTTTGTGCAGTTAAAGCATTGGAAAATCTGTTCAAGAGTTTGAATTCCCCATCACAACTTACTGGGTGGAATGCTAGTGGTGGTATCCCCTGTTCTTAGTTATGGAGAGGAATACATTCTTCTAGAAGAAGAGTAACTGAAATGTGAAATTTGATATATTGCCTTATATGTTCTCATCATATTCTTGGCCCATATTATCAGTATGAATTTTCTTATAAACATCTTAAGAACAGAGGATGCACATTTACTTAGTTTGAGGTTATATTTCCCTTAAAGAAACCATCCTTTTTTGTTTCTGGATCTAAATGATTAAAACATGATGTTGCAGGGATCTATCCTTCAATAAACTTTCACAAGGCATTCGCCCTAGTTTCAGGTCTTTGTCCAAGCTGTCTATGCTGTAAGTAAATGAGGCTTTTGCCGCTCTCCTTTACTTTTACTGTTTTTATCGCATTTAGTGTAAACTATTTTTTGGGGGGTTTAAGTATTTTTTATTATGTTCTGACAGACATTTGAAGAACAATCAGCTGTAACATTATCTACTGTTGTCCTATGAAAGATCTGTAAGTTTACCCTCTTAAAAATTTTACGAATGTTGCTTTTTCTCTACTTTGTCCAGAGGTTCAGAGATGGTCTCTAGCAACCTTTCTGACTACCGCTGTAGTAGTTACATTGTAGCCAACTTATGGTGTTTTTAATTTTCATTTTAAATATCTACCACCATATTGCTTTTTTCACTTCTATGCTTCAATAAAAAGTGAAATTCTTGTAGCTGCCCTACCCACTTCATATGCTTAGCATTTAACTTATTTTATGAGTTTAAGAATTACAATACTTTGTGATTAGTGAAACGAAAAATTGTTTTTTAGTAAATGATATCTCCAAGATTCTAAAGCCTAAAGTATAGCATATAACTTCTTCTCATAAATACTAGATTTTTTTCCTAGATTCAATTCACTTTTTTGAAAATAATGTAGTGCACTCATCTTCTTGTCATAAAACACAATTGACTATAAGCTCACCTGCATCCATTTCCACTTTAAAAAGCTTGGAAAAGTTTGGAATTGCAAGCATTGATGCACTATAAATTTTATCCTTCAAAACTTTGAATAAATTCTCCTAATCATCATCCCAAATACAATTTATATTCTGCTTCAAACAAGAAATCATTAACCATGAAATAGAACTCAAATGTCAAAAGAATCTTCTATAGAAACTAGTTATTGTAAGAAAATATCTCTAACATCCTTTGGTGAAGACCAATCTTTAATTGCCTTGAGCTTACTAGGCGCAATTTTTACTTAATTTTTGGAAGTGACATTATTCAAATAAATAATCTTCCTCTTGAGAAAGTAGCATTTCTTCACATTTACCACTAAGTGAGCTTCATGCAACTTAGAGAAACCCTTTCTCAAGTGATGTACATGCTTATCTTTGTTAGCACCATATTCAAGAATATCATAAAATAAATACAATGTAACATTTGTCAATTAGTTCCTTCAAGACATCATGCATTATCCTCACAAATGTAGTAGAAGCATTGATTATCCCAAATGGCATAAATAAACACTCATACAGCCTATTTGGAGTTTTAAAAGTGATTTTCCAATCATTTCCTGACTTAATTCTTATTTGATGATTAGCAGTCTTTAAATTAATCTTAGAATATCAATAATGTCAAGAATGTCATCCATTCTAGGTATAGGAAACCTATACTCAATAAGAATCCTATTAACAGTCCCAAAATCAATGCACATCCCCATTTCATTGGTATCTTTCTTAGGTACTAACACTAGTAGTACTAAACATGGGAAAATAAACTTCTAGGTAAAATCATTTAAGAGTAACTCACCTTTCTATGAAGCTCTTCCCTATGATGTCAAGTCATTCAGTATGCTCCCTCACTTGGCATGATTGCAAATACACTCTGGCCCATCCAAGCCTCCATGCGTCAGAGCCAAGCTGTTTAACAAAGAAAGTGCAGATTGCACTATCCATGCAGTGCGCACTTACCACAAAGTTGTCGATTCCACACTTTGAAAAGCCTTTCCACTAGTTCTCATACTTGGGGCAGGAGAGTAAACCAGGCGATGTCCATGGTTGCTTGTCTTTAGAGTCTCAGACACCACTTCGTTGCCATGCCCATCTCCAAATTGAACTCTGATCCCATCCCCTGTTTCTACAGAATTTGCACGGGCAGTCTCTATTTCTACCCTGTAACTACATCTGCCATTGCCCTGTTATTCCATTACAAGAAATCAAAGCTGTCTATATCATAATTGGATGATGTCGTGGTTGTGAAATATAAGTGTTAGCTATTTGTGTTTCTGGTGGAGACCATGGTCTAGATCCAGCCTTTGCAGCATGTGCTAGTAGTACCATCAGCGGTATGTTAACTGTGCCTTTGCTTGGCCAAGCCATGTCATAGGAATCAAGATTCCAAGGTCTACCAAGAATACATGTGCATAATCTATGGAAATAATATCACAAGAAACTTGATCTTTGTAGGAGCCGATCATAAAAAGCAAGATACATGTGAGAGATGTCCCAAAGTGGTGGTTCTCTTGGGCTCTCCCCATGGTTCGGGGGCCATGGAACACCTTGAGGCACCCTCGAGTGATTGTCAAGTGTTAGAAAACCCACCCCGGCTTGGCGGTACCAAACTAGCAACAGGACACCCTTCTGTTGTAACTCTTTTCTAAGTCCTCTTCATTCCCTCTTCACTATGGAGAACTACATGGCCTTGATTCTACGATGGTCGTAGATATGTAGGTAGCCAAGACTGGATAGTTTTGGTGCGGTGCCAGGCCACACATTGTACTAGATCATGAGGGATCTGGGGGTGAGGCACCTTTCCTTGTAGGTGCATCGTTTTCCCTCCCACTAATGTTCTCTACAAGGTTGTGTGTGTGCTTGTTTGCATAGTCCTCGTTTTGGAGTTGGTTACCCTCCGTGAGGTGCGTTCTTGTACATGTTAAGAAACTGTGATTCTGCCTGCACTCACTTGTGAGTTGCTGGCTCGTTGGAGGCGTATTCCCTAGGTCTTCTGCCCCAGATCCATTGGATCTTAGGGAATTCCTTGGGGTGCTGGACAACGTTGGGGCAACGTTGTTACAGATGGTATCCGAGCGTTTTTGAGATCATGTTGTGATATGCATGTGCTCCTTGGTTGTGTTACTCAATTGAGGTTGTTCGATTAATGGTCCCTTCGGATTGATCTAGGATCATATCCTTATGTATTCTTGAAGAGTTGCCTGATGGCAATGTTCTATGCTTTTCATGAGGGGACAAATGTTAAATTGTGAGCAATTGATGTATGTTGCTCTTTGTGAGGAAGTAAACGGTTGGGGTTGTGGTAATGTCCTCCGCTTTACTTGTGGATGGATTAGTTGTGATTGTATGTGATATGGTTTAGAGGAGTTCTATTGGCAACTTAGGAATTTTGTTGCTCAAGGATCTCTCATCTCAGGTCTCCAGTGATTCATCTGGGATGAATCGGATCGAGTCTTCGCTTCGGTTTCCACCCAAATGACATGTTTCGAGATGGCATTTGTTGAATTGTGCAGGATAGGATATCCTTGCACTCCCACTCATCCTAGATGCAGTGAGTATGGGAAAATTCAAATTGGGACAAGATGGTTCCCAAGTACCTCACGATGGAGGTCCTTCGGACATGTGCTCTTGGTGAGCCTTGTTCTGGGTGGATTAAGACCATTGTCGGTAGACTTTGTACGTTCGTGTTTGCGATTGTATGTTTGTCTATTTGTGTATGCGTGTCTTCTTGGTTGCGCTTTCAAATTTTGCATGCGTGTTATCTTTGTTGTGTCTATCGTTTGTAACGCAAGGCTTGGTGTTCTACGCAGTATGATGACTTATTGTTGGGAATGTTGAGGATGCATTATGAGGCCGTTTGTGCCATCCCAAAGCCAAATGTTTGTTGTCTTGTTTGACAACTTCTTGTGCGTGAGGCATGATTGCCCTTATTGATCTTTGTTAGTTGTGCTCCCTTATTTGAGTTGGTTGTGTTGCCCTTGGGATTGTGGCATCACTCTTTTGATTGGTGACATTTCTTGGTCACCTTGATTCAAAGACTACTGGTTTGGGTCATCCTATTGTTGGTTCTTGTTGAGATTGCACCTCTTTTGATGAGAGTCTTTCTTGTGGACGCATCCTTCGTGATGTTGCTTGTTGTTGCGAGAATTGGTTTTATGTAGATTTGTTGTTGGATAGACCTTAATCTTCCACCTTATTTTTGAGTTGAGATGACAATTCTCTATGGCCCATGCCTCATATGATTGTGTTGGGAATTTGATCTCGGTTGAAACCAGTGTTAGTTGCTGGGAATGATTGTTGTATATGAATCTTGGAATTCTGAGAGTGTGATGTCTCTCTTGGTGTGCCTCATGATGAAATCGTTTGTTTGAGTGGGGATCTAATTCACCCATCAATGTTTTGCATGATTGATCTCTGTGCATGTTGCTGAGGTCTTGATTTTTATGATGTGCAAGAGTGATATGACTTTGTTATATGATCATGCTTGATGGTTGTGTATGAGGCTGATGTGCTAATCGTGTTCTTGCTAACTTCTATGTTTTTGAGCTTTTGTCTTAGTGTTTGCAGGTAGCACAGGTACAAAGATGTAGCTAGTGGTGACCTCAGTTGATTTTGGGAGCACTATGTCTATGGGGAAGATATGTGCTCTTGAGACCTTCATGAACTGATTATTTGGTCTCAAAATCCCAACATTGGGTTGCGGATTTATCAGTACCTTGGTTGTGATGGATCAGTAGGTACATTATGATTTGTTTGCCTCTCTGTGCTAGGTGAGCACCAACAGAGGACGGTGATCTGTCTTAGACCCTACAAATATTGGGCTAGCAAATGGCATGAAATTGTATCCTTGGTCATGTCAGGTACTGATGGCCCAGGATTGGCCAATGCATTGAGGTCCCACTATGGCAGGGTGGTGGATACTTAGTTGGCGTGTTTCGTTATTCGATCGTTGTGTTCGTGTCTCGAATCATTTTCGTTCGATGGTACTCGTGCAGTGGGTTTAGTGCGACGGTCGATCATGTACATTTTGAGATAGTGGTGCAGTGATAGATGATCGTTTATGCTTCGTGACATAGATAGGTTTTTCTCAAAACAACATGGTTCTTTTGTGGTATGCTCTTGGTGGCCTAAATTCTTCAGCCTAGGATGGGCTCGGGTAGTTCGTCCTATAGCCTTTTAGGCCTGGGTGGCATTCCCAAATACCATGTATGTTTCCATATAAATGTATTCCTATCCTCGGGTGTGTGAAATGTATCCTTGTGATATTCTCAATTTGATTGTATGCACTCAAAAGTGCTAGATGTATTGTCTATGTGACTCAGTTGTCTCCTGGTTGTAGGCCTATGCTACATCTTGTGACAAGGCCAAGCTTGACGTATGGTGTTTTCCTAGTGCTTGTCTTGAAGTGCCCTTGCTATATGTTGTAAATGGCCTTTGTGCCTTGATGTATAATTCTACTGAAAACCTCATGGGAAATTCTTTAGTTGTGATACGGTGTTGTATCGAACGGACCAAGGCATGTCCTTGCCGATTATGCTCTTGAACTAGTGCCATGTGTTCTTGGTGATGTTGGCATGCCTGGATGGTGTGTGCTTTGGTGAACGTCCTTGAGACAAGACAAATCTTGGGAACACTTTCTCTTGTGTTCCTGGACTGGCAAATATCTTGTCCAAAGATGATCGATCATGATTGAAATTCAAATCAATGTGATGTCTAGCAGTGGATTTGAGTTGAGTTTTGGGTATTGGCTCTTAGACTCACTCTTCCATGAGGGATGTGATCGTGGAGCAGCTTTGCAAACATTAGGATGGTGGTCCATCCTTGAATAAATGACGTTACAGATACAGAAATTGTGATTTCTTTTGGTGGCCTTGCTTGGTGGGCTTGAATGTGCTCAAAACACTTGAGCCTATGCTCTCATGATTGGGGGCTTCTAATGATTTGTGCATGTTGGTGGGCTCTTGTGACTGATTGCTTTTGGTGCTTTGGAGGGCTATGTTGCGCTCTCATAGATTGGGACTTATTGGTGCTTTTGTGGTCTATGGTGTGATTCCATGATAGGGGACTTGTTGTGCCTAATAGGCTATGGTGTCTTGCTGAATTTTCCTGTGTACTTTGTCCCTTATGTACATTGATGTATCACAATGTCCCTTCCTAATGTATTGTCCCATGTCCCTGGTGTAATGTTAATTCATGTTGGTGTTCTCACCTTCTTGGTGGGATAGTAGAGTTGAGCATGATATTACTTGGTGAATCTTTAATTCTATGAGGGATCATTCTCCATCTCGATGGATGCCCTCTTCAATTCCTGAAATAATAAGAAAGGTGGTATTGAGTGGTTGTTTCCTATTTGGGACTTAGAAGCAGTTGATGTTTGGAACTTGTTCCTAGCAGTGGTTCCATGTTCGTGAACTTGTTTGTGAACTTGTGGGGCTTGTTCTCAGAGACAGAATGTTGTTATTGGGGTGAAATTCAAAGAACCTCCTTTGTGAGGCTGTGTTGTTGATGTTCCTTCTTGTAAGCAACGCATGATCTTATGTATTCACTTGGCTTTTGGGGGCTTCAGAGGAACTTCCTTGTTGGGGTTCTCTGGTAGACCATCCTTATTGTAAACCCTTCGGGGATGAATCGTGTAGTGTTTTGAGTTGTAATTGATGTTGGTGAAGCCCATTCCATGTAAAACTATCTTGAGGACCCAGTCCTGCTATGGGCAAAATGTTGTTGTTGACTTGTGTCTATCATTTGGGTGAATGATAATAGGTAGTGGTGCGGCCTTGTCCACCACAATTGATGTAAATGGGCTTGATTGGGATGTATGAAACAAAAACCCAGATCTCCCAAAGAAGAAACAGAAATCCCTCTTGATAAAATTTCAAAGGGATGAACTGCTTGGTGTTTCGAGTTATTCTCAAGGTGAAATTGAATTTGGGTAAGACTTGTGAACCCATGTCTTCCCTCAGNTCCCGTTCATGGAGAAGGATCAACCACACTTGCTACATACAGGCTATCCTTCTCACTCCAAGTTATGGGACAAGCACCATTTTCTGAACACTAGGTCCAAAAAAGAATATAGTCACCTTTGAGAGCAACCAAATCATGAATTCTCCAAGGAACATCGAGGTTCCCAAAATTTGAATTTTCCCACTGTATCAAGAACGATTGTCAATCTCGTGATCAACACCTTTCATTAGATTTTGTACTTACAAGAAGGATCCTCTTTGGGAGGTTTCTTCCATAGGTAAGTATAGCAACCCAACTACACCTTACCCATAATACACGCCCAAGTAGTCAATATAGCCAACAGAACCATATCATCGAACAATCCCCAGCTGAGGGAAGACATGGGTTCACAAGTCTTACCCAAATTCAATTTCACCTTGAGAATAACTCGAAACACCAAGCAGTTCATCCCTTTGAAATTTTATCAAGAGGGATTTCTGTTTCTTCTTTGGGAGATCTGGGTTTTTGTTTCATACATCCCAATCAAGCCCATTTACATCAATTGTGGTGGACAAGGCNAACTCCTTTCATACCAGCTTGAACAAACATGATGAGAAAAAGAAAATGCGCATGGTACCGATGCATGTGGAATCGGTGCGTAGATGGTTGCACTGGTAAGACCACATGGGTCTGGATGCGAGTAGCAGAACATGGAGTTCTGGCAAGCATGAGTTGCTTGTAGAGACATGGCTCTTCAGAGCATGTCCTCCCTCTCGATTTGATGTTCCCAAGTCCCTCACCATGGGTAGTGGCCCTGGTGAGCCCTTAAAAAAAATAAAAAAAAAATCAATGGGTGCTGAGATGCCATTCACAAAGGAACTTGGCGGGACTTGCGGAAGAGGAGCTGTTTTCTTGCACAAGTATGGGTTTACGCAAGAAGATATGTCTCTAGACCCTCAGAAGGGACGGATCTAGGGGATGCCTTAGAGATGTTGGCCCTTTGGGTTGGACTCTCTTGCTCGTATAGAGAAGGGAAGTCTTTGGGCTTCTTCCAATTGCTGTTGCGTTTCATGCAAGGCATTGGATGGAAGGACATATCAGGTGTTGGGGTTGGTATCTTCCTTCAAGCTTGGTGTCTAAGCAGTTGACGGATCCCCAGAGTTGACAGAGTTCTGAACCCATACAGAAGTGTACTCTCGAAGCTATCCCAGGCCCTGCTCCAAGGACGTTGCTTCTTTGTGTGGGGAAGGATTGTGAGAGATGTCCCAGAGTGGTGGTTCTCTTGGGCTCTTCCCATGGTTCGGGGGCCATGGAACACCTTGAGGCATCCTTGAGTGACTCTCAAGTGTTAGAAAACCCACCTTGGCTTGGCGGTACCAAGCTAGCAACATGACACCCTTCTGTTGTAACTCTCTTCTAAGTCCTCTTTATTCCCCCTTCATTGTGGAGAACTACATGGCCCTGATTCTACGACGGTCGTAGATATGTAGGCAACCGAGACTGGATAGTTTTGGTGCGGTGCTAGGCCACACCTTGTACTAGATTGTGAGGGATCTGGGGGTGAGGCACCTTCTCTTGTAGGTGCATTCCCTAGGTCTTCTGCCCCAGATCCATTGGATCTTAGGGAATTCCTTGAGGTGCCAGACAACATTGGGGCAGCGTTGTTACAATACATCTTTCTTTAACTTTGAAAGAAATGAAGTTTGTAGGCCTTTGGATTAGGAGATTTGGACAAACCCAACCTATGAACAACCTTGGTAGAGATCACCTTTTCTTCAACTTAATAATAAGAATGTGAATCCATTCCTCACCAAACAAGCATTTAGCAATAATTTTAAAAATCATTTTTGTATTATCATCTTCAATATTGACATTTCTCATTAATGTACAAGAATTAATCTCATTAATGTTTTAATCGTAGGTATATTATGGTTATCTTCACATGTTGAGACAAAAGAATCCTTTTCTATTTGAAGTTAATTTTCTTTCTAGGTTTTTGACTTATTGCATTTCCATTATTTATGGCCAATTTCCTAATAATTGAAGCATTGAATTTTGCAAGCACCCTTTCTTTGGATCAATTCTTTTAGAAACACTTCATAAAATCCTCCTTTGGTTTCTCTTTGTATCCTTCTTAGCATTCTTCTCTTTGGATTCCATCCCACCTTTGGGGGATTCAGAGTCTCTACCCACGAAATAAGATTTTGGATCACCTTTTAAGTTATCCTATAACTCTCTCAATTTTCAAAGATATTTTAAGGCCTCATCCAATGTTTAAGATTCATAGAAGATAATCTCTTGTTGATATTTCCTACTAAGAGTAGCTATGAAGTTCGAGGCTTTCTCATAATCAGACCATTACATTTTTTCTTGATGAAAAACTTCATAAAAATCCATGTAATAATCTTGGATATTCTTACCATCTTGTCTTATATACTTAATCTTCAGGAAGGCTTCTTATCATTGCTAGGACTTATCAAATGTTTGTTCATTAAATATTGCATAAGAGACCGATCATTAAGGGATGTGTCATGATTTATTACAGGGCTTTGTTTCTCGTACTAAATTATAAAATATTGTGACGGGTGACAACTCAGCCACTGTGCTCATATTAATTATTAAATCTTACTTTTAAAAATGCCACTGACAAACCTGTCCCAGATGTAATTTCTTTGACTTTTCCTGGTCTGCAATGTAACGTACACTCTGTCAGAAGGCACGAAGGGTGGTAAGAGAAACGGCTCTGTCAGGTATGGTCAGAGAAAGAAAACGGCTCCGTCTATGTCGGCAACCAAATATAGGCCTTCAGTGGCTGTCAACCACCCCAAGAGAAGCCGCTGCTCTGAGCCACTGAGTAAATAAATATAACCGCAGCCCTCTTCTTCTTCTGTCCTTCCTCTTTATCCCATTCTGATGCTGCTACCGCTGTGCTGTCTTGTTATAATATTTGTGCTCTGAGCCACTGAGAAAATAATATTTGTGCTCTGAGCCACTAGCCACTGAAAATAATATTTGTGGAGGTTTTGTGTGCGTGTGTTTATTTTTTGGTTGGAGTTTCAGAGTTCGGAAAGGATGAAGTCAGTTCCAGCGCCGTTCCTGAGAAAAACGTATGAGTTGGTGAATGACCCCTCCACGGATCATAGTGTCTCATGGAGCAACGACAACCACACCACCTTCGTCGAGTGGAGTCCTCCCGAGTTGGCCCGAGATGTGCTTCCCAACTACTTCAACCACAACAACTTGGAAAGCTTCGTTCGTCAACTCCATAATTACGTCAGTATTTCTACTCTATTCTTATTTCTGTTCTATTTAAAATGCTCCATTGACATTCACAGTGTTAAATGAGCTAACTGATTAACATTCTCCATTTGTATTTTGGTGTTGCAGGGTTTCAGAAGGATCGTTTCAGAGCGGTGAAAATTTGCGAACAAGTATTTTCGCAAGGGTGAGAAGCATCTGCTATGCCAGATACAGCGCCGCAAGAGGTTGGTGAATGCTGGAACCGGCGTCGTGGGCAGCAGCGGCATTGCTACATCGCAATCGCAGTTGCAGTCACCGACGACAACTGACCATCACGAATGGTCACCACTTTCCTCTTTGCCGCGGCTGCTGCCGGTGCCCATGTCGGCATTAGATTTGGCATTGTCAGGCAACAGTGAGCGGCTCCGTTGCAGCAACTGGATGCTGCTGTCAGAGCTGATGCACATGCAAAGACTCTACAACGACCCTCTGTGGTTAGTGCACATGCACATGAAGCTGCCCCTGCTGACGCCACCGTTGCACATGGCAGCCACTGCAATTCCGATGCTTCTGGAAGCGCCCGGGCATGGGCATGGGCATGGGCAGGTTCATGATATTGTGGAAATCTCATCGTCATTGCCGACAGGTCTCTGCAAATCTGGCGCTGGCACACTGGAGGTTCCATCATCGAATCTGTGTGGCAGCAGTTCTGTAATAGCCGTGGAAGAGAAGGGCCAAAGCAGCAGCAGTTCCATAAAATTGTTTGGAGTGTCTGTCCCTGTGGCTCAGTCGGCTGGAAAGAAGAAGAGGCAAAATGTGCAGCCGCAGGGGGCCGGTGCTGAGTCGCCGCCACCTTCTAAAATGCAAAAGACAGGATTAACCAACTAATCTCATATGATAGCCCAAATCCTAATCCAAATGGCACCAATGATACATGTTCATTAACCCAATCCCACCAATCATTTTGGGACTTTGTCCCTGTCTTTTGTGTTCTGAAGATTTTGTTTCATTGAGATATTTTAAAGAAATTTTGATGTTGAAATTACATTTTTAAAAAATCACAGGAGTGTCTTCCATGCACTTATTAAAGGAATTTATGTGCATTTTGGGATGGCAGAAAGCTAGGTATTGTCTTTGTAGTTTTTGGAATGGATCTAGGTAGTGAAGATTGCAAGCTATCATACTGCTGTGAAGCAGATTTTGATCTTGTCCCTGCAGAATTTGAAGGAAAATAGTTGACTTGGCAAGATTTAGTTGCATACAAGGTAATGTTACTGTTTAATGATTTTAATGTTATTGTTGGATGTCCTTTACAACATATAGCTGTTGGTACCAACACGCCCATGCTTGGCATGGGGCCTTTGTTTATTTAAAAATAAAAAAATAAAAAAAAATAAAAAATAAAAAATAGAAAAAAAAAAGATGGGTTACCCTAACCCTAAAATTGGCTATAAAAAGCCATCAAGGTGATGGAGTTGAGGGAGGGAGAGGAGGAGAAGTCAGGCCAAGAAGCCCTAGGCCAGTGAGGCCAGGGCCGTGAAGCCATGGACTGAACCTCTTCTTTCTCTCGGTGGTTGGCAGTGTGTGGGGCAACAACGGTTGGCGGTTCACAGGGCATTGGTGATGTTTCATCGCAACTACACATGATTCTTGCAGCAACACAACCATGCATCCTGTCGGTGGATCTTTTCTCTATCTTCTTTTATTTCAGCAAATGGCATGTCGTGGACGGTGGATTTGTGCATGATGTTTATGCAGTTGGCGGTTTGCAGGGCATTGGTGATGTTTGATTACAACTACACATGATTCTTGCGGCAACNGTGGATCTTCTCTCTATCTTCTTTTATTTCAGCAAATGGCATGTGGTGGACGGTGGATTTGTGCATGATGTTTATGTAGTTGGCGGTTTGCAAGGCATGATTTTTGTGGCAACACAACCATGCATCCTATCGGTGGATCTTCTCTCTATCTTCTTTTATTTCAACAAATGGCATGTGGTGGACGGTGGATTTGTGCATGATGTTTATGTAGTTGGTGGTTCGTAGGGCATTGGTGATGTTTGATCGCAACTACACATGATTCTTGTGGCGACACAACCATGCATCCTGTCGGTGGTTCCTATTTCTCTCTCCTTTAGTTTTTTTCATGTTTTATCTCTCTCTATGTTTTCTATTTCTCTATCTCTCTTTCACTTGGTCACATGGCTCTTTCCAGCTGAGACTATTCCTGAGTTTTCGTACCCATAGAGGAGGTGCCCTAGGCTATAGTCTTCTCAAACTAGTTTTTCCGGTGTTGGCTTGACCAAAATTTATGCATCAACCCCTTATTGGCACTAGAAGGAGGGCCTGAATTAACCATTTTTTTTCTCTTTTCCTTTTCGGTTGGGGCCTAAGTGTTGGTACCAACATGCCCATGCTTGGCATGGGGCCTTTGTTTATTTAAAAATAAAAAAATAAAAAAAATAAAAAATAAAAACCCTAACCCTAAAATTGGCTATAAAAAGCCATCAAGGTGATGGAGTTGAGGGAGGGAGAGGAGGAGAAGTCAGGCTAGGAAGCCCTAGGCCAGTGAGGCCAGGGCCGTGAAGCCATGGACTAAACCTCTTCTTTCTCTCGGTGGTTGGTAGTGTTTGGGGCAACAACGGTTGGCAGTTCACAGGGCATTGATGATGTTTCATCGCAACTACACATGATTCTTGCAGCAACACAACCATGCATCCTGTCGGTGGATCTTCTCTTTATCTTCTTTTATTTCA
>MNCI01014250.1:75604-138357 GCA_015680685.1 Gnetum montanum
ATCAAACATCACCAATGCCCTACGAACCGCCAACTACATAAACNACATGATTCTTGTGGCGACACAACCATGCATCCTGTCGGTGGTTCCTATTTCTCTCTCCTTTAGTTTTTTTCATGTTTTATCTCTCTCTATGTTTTCTATCTCTCTATCTCTCTTTCACTTGGTCACATGGCTCTTTCCAGCTGAGACTATTCCTGGGTTTTCGTACCCATAAAGGAGGTGCCCTAGGCTATAGTCTCCTCAAACTAGTTTTTTCGGTGTTGGCATGACCAAAATTTATGCATCAACAATAGCTTTACTTAAAATGGTATGAAAGTGTTTATCAGACTCAATTCATGTTGTTCCAGCATTCTCCTAATGCATTAGTTGCACATCCAAGACCTTTTACGGTGTGTGTACCTCCTGACATTCATAGATTTCATGGACACATTTGGGAGGTAGATGCTCTTCACCGTGTTCAAAGTGGTCTAGGCTACCCTTTGCCAATGTCAGATGAAACATCAGAGGTAACCGATGTCAGAAACATTGAACTAGCCCTTGGACTCCAGCTATATGAACTATCTCCAATTGTGATGATTTTGTATTCAAGCATCTATACAAAACTATACAATTTTTCCCTGTGGATAATTTGATCCTAGATTTTGAAAAGCCTTTATTTAAGCAGTTGTTTTCTCATCAAACTGAAACTATGGGTTTATAGTCAGTTCACAAAGCACAATGTTTCTTTCTACTAGTGGCATGTTAAGTGTTTGCAATGAATGGTTTAACCTTGACATCTGTGGGTGTGAGTTATCTTTGCAAGTTTATTCATAGTTGAACTATGAGCTTGTGCTGGAACTACCAATAACATCACTAAAACTACATAATTTTTACCTTTTACCAAGTTGTATTAAGGGCCAGGATTAAAATTTAGCCCTTCTCAGCTGGTTCAACTGCAAGGAGAAAGTGTTGTTGAAACTTTTCCATTGCAAAAGAATTTAAGTCATTAATGTATAAAGTAGATTTCATAAGGGTAAAAATAAAAGAAATAGTAAGTTTTGTCATGACTAATCTAAAATGTTTTTTTAACAATATTGACTCTCAACATATTGTCAAATTAAAACTTCATAACTCAGTATTGCTCACTAAAATCAAACCTATAACTTGGAGCTACCCAATCAAGAGTTTTACTACTAGGCTAACATCTCAAATTTCTTAACTAGCTGTCAAACTTAAATTTATAACCCATAATTCATCCTTTTCAGCTACATCACCATTGCCCTGGTGTATATAAAGAAGTTGGGTGTACTCAATTTTGGCCACACCAGAGTTGAGTTGCTCAGGCAAATTGGGCAACTTAGGCAAATTGGGTATGGCAATGGCATTAGCAATGCACATCACACAAACAAAGTCATGGCAATGACTATAATAGCACTACTTTTTGAGTGTGATCAGTTACTTCTACTTCTCCTTCATCTTCATTTTTAGATGCGGATGTGAATGTCCTCTTGTAATTCAAAGCAGGAATTAAGGAAGATCCCAAAAACATGCTTTTTAATTAGACTTGCCACAATGCACATGGAGCATGCATCAATTGAAATGGAGTCAAGTGCTCATCATTCTCTTCTCATTCCTCGCATCAATGTTGAGTTGCACACTAAGACCTATGCTGGTTCGATCAGTCAGGTGTGATGTCTCCATTTATGTACCATCTCACATTTCTGTCCTATTTGGATCTTTCTTTGAATGACTTGTCTGGTCCTATCCCTCAAGAGATTGGTAGACTCAGGCAGTTGCAATACCTGTGTATTGATTTTGAAGAAATGCAAGGTCCCATTCCCTAATCTTTTAGAAACTACTCTTCTCTTGAAAGCTTGAGTATGGGTGTTGAAGGGGAGCAACTTTTAGCTATATTTGCTTGCCTTTGAAATCTTACATCTCTTCTAAAGCTTGAGTTAGATATATACAATTTGAAAGAGGATATTTCAGAAGGAGAGTTCCAAAAATTGAGTCACCTTTGCAATTTGAGACTGTTGTGGTACTCTGATGGTTTGAGTAGCTCCATATTGTCGTGGTTGGGACATTTGTTCCAACTTCGGCGCTTAGAATTAAGTGTCTTTGGAGATGTTGGCATTAGTATCCCACAAAAATTAGGAAATCTCACCAATCTGAAGGAGCTATCTTTGGAGTTAGACATTCTTAATGGAAGTATGCGAAGGGAGCTAAATTTCAGAGTCTTGTAGGATCTTGACTTGAGTGTCTATGATGGAAGCAGTACAATACCATCCTCTCTAGGAAAATTGCCCCAACATAAAAGACTATCCCTAGATGCAGAGTGATTGGCATCTTTAGTTGCAAGAGACTTGGAAAATCTCACTAACCTGAAGGAGCTATCTTTGTTCATGGGTATGTTGAATGGAAGTATCCCATGGGAGCTTGGAAAGTTGAGAGTCTTGCAAGATTTTGACTTGACTTTTGGAAACAGTTCAATACCTTCTTCTTTGGGGAAATTGTCAAAACTTCAAGACTATCCTTCTATGCATGGTCATTGGCATCTTCATTTCCAAGAGAGTTTGGGAATCTCACCAACCTGAAGAAGCTATCTTTGTTCATGGGTACATTGAATGCAAGTATTCCATACGAGCTTGGAAATCTGAGCCATTTAGAAGATCTGGAATTATATTTCATTGGTGGAAGCTAATACCCTGCTTTATGATAAAACTGCCGCAACTTGAAATGTTGTCCTTGTCAGGAAACTACACAGGTTCAATTCCACAGGAGGTGGGAGATCTCTCCAAGCTAACTGGCCTGTATTTGGAAGCAAGGGAAGTATTCCCTGCCAGCTTGGCAATCATAGCGACTTGCAAGATCTTCAGTTGTCCTTTAATGAAGGAAGTGGCCCAATACCTTCCTGGCTGGGAAAATTCTCCCGATTTGAGAGCCTAGACCTGGATGGAAACTACTTTAAAGGTACAATCCCAAAAGAGCTGGGAAATCTCCACAAACTGACAGAGTTAAGCTTGCACTCAAATATGCTGATTGGAAGTATTCCAACTAAATTAGGGATGCTCAAGCAACGTGCCTATTTTGAATTTTATGGCAGATTCCATTACAGGCATTATTCCACAAGAGTTTTGCCAATTGAAACAGCTTGTTCTGTTAATTCTGAATACAGGCAATCAATGGGAAATACCGGATTGCATTGGTGTCATGTCTCAATTAAGTTACGTGGATGCTTCCAGCAATAAATTCCCATAATCGATAGGGAATCTCAGCAATTTTTCCTGCCTGAGGCTGAGAATAACGTTTCACACTTTGGAAGCTTTGCCAAGAGAATTGTGCAGGTCAAGAAGTTTTTATGGTAGAGGATTCAAACCTCAGTGGCCATAGTCTAGAATGCATCAGTGACATGGCACAGCTAACCTTTGTAAGCTTAAGAGGAAACCAGTTGAGTGGCCAAATTCCAAAGAGTATGGGAAAACTTGCAAATTTGGTCTTCTTAGATCTTTCCCAAAACAGATTCACTGGTAACATTCCTGCTACACTAGGCAACTGCAAACAGCCGTCATACTTGTAGCTGCACAACAACAATTTCCGTGGTAGGCTTTCTCTAATATTTTCATCTTCCATGGTAGTTTTGTCTGCCTCCATGGTAGTTTTGCCTGCCTATACAAATAATTTCTTTGGACCCCTGTGAAAGTCTCTCATTAATTGCAGAGGTCTTACAGTATTAGATTTGAGGAGGAATATGCTAAGCGGCCCTCTTCCATATTATTTAAGAGAAACGCATAAGCTCATACTAGTCGATGTAGGTCATAACATGTTTGATGGGATGCCTTTCTCGGTTCTTCGGAATTTACCTTATTTGAAAGCAACCCTAAAGCTGTCAAAATTAGGCAAGTTTGCCTTCTTTTTAACTTTCTTATATGTCTTTTTAACTTTCTTATATGTCTCAATGAGAGTCCTTGTCACTTTGTTTTAATGTATTAATCTCAGCAAGTCCCTGTGCATCTTATTGTACTAAGTGCTAGTACATGGTAAATGTTTGTTCTATGTTTTACTGTCTCAAAGGAGTGAAATCTGCCTGTAATAATGTATTTCATGAATCATGAATCCCTGTCAACAGTTAGTCTATGCTATTTAGGGGATAAGTGTTCAGAGGACCCTGCGATGGTTAATTTAACTTACTATGGAGCAGTTGTTACATTATTTGTACTATGGAGCAGTTGTTACATTATTTGTAATTCTGAATTTCTTTATTTATAGTATAAATGTAAACGGCGTCTCTATGCAACGAAGGAAATTGTTATGGATAAAAATAATTCTCAAGATTTGTGGACAATTGCTGGTTGTTGTTGGATTTGTTTCTCCATTGATGCAAACTTAGCAGTTTCCTTTTGTTCACCTACAGGGCTCAACTGACCGCCTTGGTTCCAAAGATTTTCTGGTCTGATGAACAATCATAGTCTGTGACTCTGTGACACACTTAATTTGGGATCACTAGATGAAGATAGCACTGCAAATGACTGCGATGTGAAATTGTACATTCTGTCATGCAATCTGTATTGGGAAAAAACATTTACATAATAGACAAACTGTCATGTATCTGCCATGATAAGAACAGAAATTAGCAAGATTTATCGATGATTCTGCAAATTTTAACTGTGGAGTATACAACGCTCGGCGTCGGTGGCTGTATTGCAGAATGCATAGGTAACATGACCCAGCTAACGGATGTAGGTTTAAAAGAAAACCAGTTAAGCGGTCAAATTCCCAGTAGTATCGGAAATCTGGTAAATTTAGTCTCCCAAGATATATCTCAAAACAGCCTCACTGGTAGCATTCTTGTGGCCCTCGAAACCTGCACGCAGCTGTCCTTCCTGAACGTGGAGAACAACCATTTCCATGGTATGCTTTCTGTTAATTTTCCATCTTCCATGCTGGTTCTATGGGGCATCTGAATCGTTTCTCTGGACCTCTATTAAATTCTTTGATTAATTGCAAATCTCGTAATATTAAATCTGAGGAATATGGTAACTGGTTTTCTGCCAGGTTATTTGAAGAGAATGCATGAGCTCATGGTGCTAGATCTCGGCTATAATATGTTTGGATGGGTAGTCAATTTCACAGAGCTGCGGGTGTTGGACCTCTTCAACAACCAAGAAAGGGTTAGAGTATTTTGATGTGCATGTGATAGAAGCCAACAACGTGATAAAGGGTTAGAGTATTTTGATGTGCATGTGATAGAAGCCAACAACGTGATAGATCTGTCAGGGAACAATCTCACGGGTGAGAGTTCAGAAAGCATAGGAGCGCTAACTACCTTGGGACTGCCGAATTTATATAATAATAAGTTGATTGGGCACATACGTCCATCAATGGGGATGTTACTACTGGAAGAGTAGGATTTAAGATGCAACGGTTTATCTGGAAAAATATCAATGCAGTTGCAGGGATTAAACTTTTTGAGTGTTCTGAATATAACATTCTGTTGATACCAACACGCCCATGCTTGCTTGGCATGGGGCCTAAGAATAAAAAATAAAAAAAATAAAAAATAAAAAAAAAAGATGGGTTACCCTAACCCTAAAATTGGCTATAAAAAGACATCAAGGTGATGGAGATGAGGGAAGAAGAGGAGAGGAGGAGAAGTCAGGCCAGGAAGCCCTAGCCTAATGAGGCCAGGGCCATGAAGCCATGGACTGAACCTCCTCTTTCCCTGGGTGGTTGCCAATGGTTTCTCTTTCTTTCTTTTTTTTCCAGTAATGGGCAATTTGGGCGGTTGGACGTCGGCAGATTTTCTTTTATTTTCTGAGCAATTTGGGCGGTTGGACGTCAGCAGATTTTCTTTTATTTTCTGAGCAATTTGGGCGTTTGGCCGTCGGCAGATTTTCTTTTATTTTCAGCAGATGGCATGTGGTTCTTTCTATCTTCTTTTATTTCAGCAAATGGCAAGTGGTGGTGGTGGATTTATATTTATGCAGTTGGCGGTTCGCAGGGCATTGGTGATGTTTGATCGCAACTACACATGATTCTTGCGGCAACATAACCATGCATCATGTCAATGGATCTTCTCTTCATCTTCTTTTATTTCAGCAAATGGCATGTGGTGGTGGTGGATTTATATTTATGCAGTTGGCGGTTCGCAGGGCATTGGTGATGTTTGATCGTAGCTACACATGATTCTTGCGGCAACACAACTATGCATCCTGTCAATGAATCTTCTCTTCATCTTCTTTTATTTCAGCAAATGGCAAGTGGTGGTGGTGGATTTATATTTATGCAGTTGGCGGTTCGCAGGGCATTGGTGATGTTTGATCGCAACTACACATGATTCTTGTTTGATCGCAACTACACATGATTCTTGCGGCAACACAACCATGCATCCTGTCGATGGTTCCTGTTTCTCTCTCCTTTAGTTTTCTTTTCATGCTTTATTTCTCTCTATGTTTTCTCTCTCTCTCTATCACTTGGTCACATGGCTCTCTCCAGCTGAGACTATTCCCGGGTTTCCGTACCCATACGGGAGGCGCCCTAGGCAATAGTCTCCTCAAACGAGTTTTTCCGGTGTTGGCATGACCAAAATTTATGCATCAACACATTCATAACAGATTATGTTGTAGGATTTCCAAAAGCACACAAATTTCCACATTTGATAAAAGTTCATTTGGAGAGACTCAGATTATGTTGTAGGATTTTCAAAAGCACACAAATTTCCACATTTGATAAAAGTTCATTTGGAGAGACCGGATGTTTGTGTGGATTTCTTACCAGCATTCCATGCAAAGATGAAAATGAAACAAAATCTACAAAACACAAGATAGGAACAGTCTCAAAATGATTGGTGGGATTGGGTTAATGAACATGTAGCACTGGTGGCATTTGGATTAGGATTTGGGCTATCATATGAGGGCACAATTTCTCTATATTTTCACTCGGATGCCTTCCCTTGATTCTGTGTAACCTACCTTCTTTGAATGCAGTCGCAAAATAAGTTTTCTTTTTAGCTTTATGCACAGATGATGTTTGAGGGTCATTTGTTTCTATTAATTTCACTATGTGCCTATGCCAATTTTTCTACAGTACTGGTACATGGTAAATCTTTAATCTATGCTTTTGTTACACTCCCAAACCTCCTTGTAAAAATATATCTGATGCAGTGTTTCAAGAGTAGAATTGAATTAGTCAAAGGTTTGTATGGGAAAACAAACGTAAACAAATGTTTAGAGGACCCTACTTTTAGGATTTATAATTCTGAATTTCCTTTTTATTAATATTATCTATATGTGAATTACTTCCACTGGTAACTGATGAAGATATTCTCAGTGGGCACAACAGTCAAATTTTGTGAGGATTTGTTTCTTGTTGCTCCGTTGATCAATTGTAGCGGTTTCCTTTTGTTCATCTTACGGGCTTTGCTGTTGTTCTGGTTTTGAAGAGTATTGGGTCTGATGAACAGTCATCCCGTGCAACGGATTTAATCTAAAATCAGTCGGGAAGATAATGCAACTGTTATGTCAGATTTTGTGCATTATTTGTATAGGGATAAAATATTTACACAATTGGACAAATAGTCCTGTATGTTGAATGAAGTCAGAGGGTTAAAAGTACTGTTAAAGATTTGCATGGCGATGCTGATGCGGAAATCATGGTCCGCATCAATGATGCGGAAGTTTGAGGCTCTTGTTGGTTTTCCCTGATCCAATTGCAGCACTATCATTATCAACAATGTCTCAGTTGGTTAAATATATTGATTGGGATACTATTCTCTGTGCTTATGCGGCATCCACAATTGCTTACAAATTGGTTTTGTTCTTGAAGTAGTTGGCTGGGTGTGTTGGCTCCCCCAGTGCCTAACAGCAACAAAAATGTAAGCTATGGATTTAGATAAGGAAATTTGTTTTTGAAAGTTAGGATAATATGTGTTCAAGGATAGCAGTAATGGAAGTGAACTTATCATTAGGGCAAGTGAAAAAGTGAGTCACCGTTTCAGATACGTTGGAACAAGCTATCTGAGAAATGATACCTTTCCTAGGTCAAGGTGTTTTACTCCATGATTTAGCTCAAGCAAAAGCAAATAATACTAGATGTGGGAAGACAAGTCACTTTTATCTGAGTCTCTAAGAAATCAATTACAAAAGTTTTTAGAGTAAATGAATCTATATTGATTGTAAGTTATTTTATTAATCTATTTTTGAATTTCGTAAAGCGTCTACTATTCAATAGATCCGTTGTCTTCCAATCTAATAAAATATTTGGTTTAATTCAGTTTCATAATGCATGCTGGCTGTTGCTGCCTAATTACTCTATTTTTTGATTTTGATGGAAATGATCCTTTATGCATTCAAATTTAAAGAAATAAAATGTTGATTGCATGGTAAAAGTTTCAAGTTGATCATAAAACGTAGAAATCTTGTAGAAACTGCAGGAAATCTCTTAGAAATTGTAGGCTTGCTTTTGATATAAAACTCTATATTTTGATGTAAAATTGTGATCAAATACTAAATTTATCATGTTCAAGTTAAGTTAAAATACAACCATATGAATATAATAACAATTTGCTAAGCTTATTACATGCCTATACTTATTGTGTAAGTTGCAAGCTGGGAAAAGCCTAAAAAAACTTTTAACAACACTAGTAAACATCATGGATAGTACACGAAGAATTACATAAGCTAGGATTTAATAAAATCTTGTAAAAGGAGATAATAGACCAAAGCAATAAAATAATAAAAAACTTTATTAAACAAATTTTATAAATTATATTTTTGTAAACTATTTTAATCCAGCCAACGAGGTGGAAAGATCACTTGTAAATATAAATCAATGTTACCAATATGAAATAATAGGTTGAAAAATTCATTAGCAAAGAATGAATTTTTTTTGTTAATGTAATTGCATCTCAAAATCTATAGATGCATCATGCAAAGGTTTATAAGGGAGTCCAACATCTCTTGCAATCTTGGTTAGGAAACATGCTCTGTTCCAAACTTTTTCTAATCATATAATCTTTGATTAAAATCTTTTATGATAACCCAATGGTCCATGTTGGAGATCGTCATGGATAATGCCTTGAGTTATTCTACTTGCTTCTCATACATTTAAGGTTTCTAGAAATTAGAAACCAAAAGCACTAAAGCATCATCATAAACTATTAAAATGGAATCAAACATGTAAAACTTTTGAAATGTCATTCTTTGATAACACAACCGGTTTAGGAACACCTTGCATTCCAATTTAAAATTTTTATATCTTTGTTAGTAGGAAGAGTCACATGAAGTTTATAACTAAAGTTGGAAGTCAATGATTGCAGTTGGAAGTTATTTGGGGTTGTTGTGTGGATTTTGGTTGTTTGGTGTAGGTAACTGTGGTTGGGTGTGACTTGTAGCCAATAGTAGTGAGCAGCTGCAAGTTGGTACCACTTGCTACTATTTGTAACTAACTTCAAAGCTGTTTTATTATTTTTTAGGTTGAAATTAGGGGTGCCAGGAGATTGTAGCTCACAAGAGGTTATAGTGATAGAAAATGATGCTCCTTATAACTACATGTACTAAGTGTTTTACCCACTTCTCTTCCTTCTCATTAGCCATTGGAAGCTTGGTTACACATATCTCTACATTAACTTTCATCTCAATTCATTGGTCTTTAATTTTGACTTTAGTTTCTACCATAACTCAAAATTGATGCAAAAATTAATGAGTTGTCTTATTTTTAGCATCATTTTTTAGAAGATCCTCTTATTAGCACATGATAAGTCCTCTATATTAATGTTTTACATCTCAAACATCATCTCAAGTCATCATAATATTGATATAAGTGTCAAATCATCTTTTTAGGGTTACCTTCATGACTTCTTTTGAATTGACATTAAAAATGACCACTACTGTCATTCTTTACATCATTTTCTATGTTTTGTTCATTGTCTTTGTGAAATAGATGTACAATCTAATGTAATGTGTTATTTATTACTTTTCATACATTATGCTCAAAATCAACACAAAAATCAATGACTTGCATCATTGCTATTGTCATTTCTAGGCTTAACAAAGTTGTAATAATTAACATCATTAGTTTTTTTGCACATTATCTACATCTCTTAGGGTTTCTCAGTGTATCTTTATTTTTCCTAAGCACTCTATTTGCATGTCTCTTTTCCACAAAACCTTTATTATCTTTATTGTAGCGACCGAAAACGTCGGCGACTGGAAAACATCGACAGGTCGTCTCCCGTTGACAGTCTTAACCCCGTATCTGCAGGAGGGCCGTGTTGGATGGAATAGATTTGGGGTGATGTAAATGGTCTGGTTGATCAGACAGGGACTTAGTTGGTGTTAATATAACCTTTTGAAACGTGTGATTTGAAAGCAAAGTTCATAGTATAAAAAAGATATTTTAAACATAAATGATGCAGACAACAATGTGAAATGCGACGATAAATAAGAAAGCAAAATAGAGTGCAGTTAGAAAAATGCATTGCTTCAAAGCTATGGCTTCGCTCTGTCAGGGTGGATACAATTGGTTGTGCGACGATGGGAGGCATAGAGATCCCAAAGGTAACCAAGACGTGTAGAGCAAAACGGTTATATGCTTGGGTGCAGACTCGGGAGTCGGCTATGCACAATGCTACCAAGGTGGTAGAAAAGAGCCAAACAGAATGCCAACTGAGAATGCTCATTATTTACAATGTTAAACAGAAAGCTTACAATGCTCAAGGTTACAGCTGCCAAAAGACTGGATTGAACTGCGCCAAGAGGAAGCCAAAGGGAAGTCGAAAAGCCGAAGAGGAACCAGAGAGTCTTTTGAATGTTGCTCGTTGGAGTATTTATAAGACTAAGGGCACGCAAAAGGGGCGGTTTGGACGCCATGTGCCTTAGGCCCACGTTGACTTGTCTACGTTGCACGTGCTTGTATGACTGTTGGGTGAGCCTGCCATGCTGTAATTACGAGCCTGCCACGTTGTAATTATGCTATTAGAGCAACGGTCAATAAGGTGAGGTGCATTGATGTCGCACAACCGCCTGCCATGCTTTGTTGTGCTCTATAGCGTAGCATGTTTAGCGTAGCGTAGCATCTTGTTACGCGTTTTGTTGGCTGTTTGTTGCATATTTGCTACGCTATGCTACCGTATGTAGCGTAGCAGCTGGCCTTAGTCCCAAAAACTTCGCCAATCTGCAAACTTTGCCTTTTGCACTGCAAAACTTGCGAACTTGCTGATCCTTCCGTTTGAGTTACCTTCTGTCACTTCCGCACAATTGCTATGCTGCCCTGCGCCAAGTAGCTTAGTGTAGCGTAGCAGCAGACATGGTTCATTACTTTCTAACGGAAGGAGACATTGTTGAAGGACTTGAAGTCGGGCGAGGGGACCGACCATCTAGCTTTTGCTACGCTGTGCTATGCTACATAGCGTAGCGTAGCACTTCGCTTCTGCAAACGTCTTCTGAAGCCTACTACGCTATGTAGCGTGGCATAGCGTAGCGAAACTCCTTGACTTAGAAAATTTGCTGAAATGTTTTGCGCGTTCTAAGTACTGCCAATAGTTCCACCCATCGCTCCTAAGTGCACGGTTGGTTGGGTGAATTGCTCACGTGCGCAAGTTGGAAAATCCGTTTAGCCTGTTGACACCTAGGGCAGAAAACTTGCCGAATTGGACAATCTGAAAATTAGGCCATCCATTGCCTGAAGAACTACCATGATGCTGCGTGAATTGCAAAGGCCTGGCGAAGCAAGCATGCCTTCAAATTTTGGGGTGTTCCATTGGCCCCTCTTTGTCGATGTCTGGAGGATGTGCTCGATAGGCGTTGACAAAGAATATGAAACACCATGGAAGGTGAAGCGCTAACATTGTTGTTCGATGATTGTCAAGATGTCGCTTAGCTATGCTTGAGAGTGTTGCATTGGAGGGAAAAGGCGAGGCAGGGAAGATAGAGGCTCAAAAAAGGATAAAGATGAGGTTTAGTAGAGTCCCTCGTCAGAGTGCTCATGAGGGAGTCGTTTATGTTTTCATCTTTACTTTCATTGACCTCCGACCTCCCGTAGGAAAGGTGTCTCTTTCCTGGGATGAGTTGTGTTACATCCGTGTGGGATTTCAACCTGCTTGCAGATGCTTCCCATGCGGCAAGTTGTGTTATGTGCATCATGGAATTTGCACTCTGAAGTAGCCAAGCTAGTCGAGACACTCACTTCACGACGTTGTAGCATTTACTGCTGTGGCAAGACATACCCTCAATGGCGAGGACAAAGGTCTTGCTGGCTGCAGACGTTGTTGAAGCTCTTGGACATCGTTGCTAGTGTACGATGTCCAACGTAGGAAGGCCAATAGCGGCCTTGGTAGCATCGGCGTGGAGGAATTGGCCTTGAAGGAGCGAGGCATCATTGTGAGTGCGAATGCTCTAGAATCCCTGCCAAGGGCACACGTTCCCAGTTCAGCTATGGGATCAGCTACCACATAGCTAAACGTCGTTGGCAGGGGGGCTGGAGGATAACAATATTGTGGCTGGGCCAAAATACTGCCAGAACTCCAACAGTAGGCACTGACCAAGGGACTACCGTTAGGACGATGGACTATGGTGACGATACGTCCGAAGGGCCAGTGGGATGTCATACGACATCTCCAGAGGATCAACACGATGCCAAGGGTGGCGATGTCGCGTACGTTCCAGATCATGTTCCCATTGCATTGTGAACTACGTTCTGGAGCTGCAACGTCCCACCCCCACGTCAGCACTGTACAAGCTCGTTTGATGTGTACTCGGCGTAGATGTACGCTAGGGATGTAACGCGAACCCAGTTTAAGGTCTTGGTAGACCCTGTGCTGGGTTAGGGTCCCAGCGGACTACTGTGCTAGTTTAAGGTCCCAGCAGACCTTACATGCCAGTTTAACATCATAGTGGATGTGTTGTGCTAGTTTATAGTCATAGTGGACTATCTGTGCTAGTTTTACATCGTAGCGGACGGTCGTCACCAGTTTAATGTCATAGCGGATGCTGCCTATTGTTGCCAGTTTATCTTCGTAGCGGATGCTGCTTGTTGCTACCATGATTCAGATGTAGTATGGATTGAGGTACGAGTGATTCACCGGGTTGACGAGCTCGTTGCCCATTCATGTCTGCTAGCTTGAAGGCTCCATTCCTGAAGGCTTTAGTGACCATGTATGGATCTTCCCAGTTGGTTGAGAATTTGCTCACATGTTCACGGACGGCCTTGAGGATGAGGTCTCCCTTCTGTACTGGTCGTTGATGTGGGTTTGCATGGTGCTTTTGCTGCTACTTACTCTAGTAGCACTCTATGCGGCTCAACGTCTGCGTGCGCTCCTCCTCTATTGAGTCGAGGTCGATGATCCAAAACTCGTTGTTCTAGGCTTCACTCACAACGTTAGATAGGATCATCTAGAGTGATGGTACCTGCAACTCAAGAGGCAACACAGCTTCAAATCCATAAACAAGGCTATAAGGGGTCTTACTTGTCGTGGTTCTACACATCGTCTTGTAGGCCCATAGAACATAGAGGATTTGCTCATGCCACTTCCTCTTGCTATTGCTAAGCATCTACCTCAGCAAGTTGATGATGGACTTATTTGTAACCTCTGTGTGTCCGTTCGCCTGCGGGTAATACGAGGAGGAGAATGATTGCTTTATGCTTAGATTACTGCAGAAGGTTCGGGTTTCCGTACTACTAAACTGTGGCCCATTGTCGGTTACAATAGTCATTGGAAGCCCAAATCTCATCACGATGTTGTCCAGGATGAAGGGGATAGCTTCCACCCACTTAGTAAAATATTCAGTGATGATGATAATGAAACTATGCCTTGCAGAGGACTTAGGCATGATGGGTCCTATGAGGTCTAGTCCCCATCATTGGAAAGGCCACGTGATTTCAGGTCTGTAGGTGAGACATGTATGAGATTTGCGTATCTTTGGCACATGTCACATGTCTTGACTTTTGACAAGCAATCATGCTCCATGTGGGGCCAATAGTACCCTAGGCATCTGATTTTCGCAGCCATAGCCCTGGGTGCTATGTGTCCACCACATAGTCCTTCATGTATTTCATTAACTACCTTCTACACCTGCTCCCCACCCACGCATGCCAGCAATATTCCATTATAGGAGTGTCGGCATAGGGCGTCATTTCCCATGAGCGTATATTGTCGGGCACGCTTACGGATTGCATCTCTCTGGGTAAATGTCAGTCCGCTTGGGGGTTCACCGTATTGCAGGTAGGCTTTAATGTTGGCATACCATTATTGGGTATCTGCAGCATTGATAGAGGCCACGTGTCCCACCTGAGTGATAGGCTCAGTACATTCGATAATCGAGGTTGGTAGACTTGCAAATGAGTGTGGTGGAATATTTAGTGCTAGAGTGGCTAAGGCATCTACCATGGTGTTCTCGTTGCATGGCACCTATTGCACATATGTGGTTGCAAATTGCTTAAGTAGGCTTTTTACCAGATCGCAATAGGGTTGCAGGTGCATAGCTTTGCAGGTTTAGACCTTAGTGATTTGATTCAAGTTGTGAATCACCGCGGATTGCCAAGTGTTGTATACGTAGTGCTTGGGCAACTAAGAGGCCTCTGAGTAACCCTTCATACTCTACCACAGTGTTGGTACAAGGGAACGCAAAATGATAAGCAGACGGGTGCATTTCCTCGAAGGGGAACGCGATGACGGTAGCTACACTACCTCCTCGCGTAGTTGAGGCACTGTCAAAGTGTAAAGTAGCCTCAAGATGCAATGGGGCGATGTTGACAGTGGCAACATGCTCGTCTCGGAATTCGGGATCTATGGTCGTCTAGTCGTCGACGGGCGAGGTTGTGAGTTGGGTCGCTATGGCTTGACCCTTCGTCGACGATTGACTCACTTAGTGTAAGTCGAACTTCGCGGTTATTACTTTCCATCGGGCTATCTGGCTACTTTCGTATAGGTTGTTAGTGATAACTCGAAGTATGTTGCTTTTGCAAATAATGTTGGTTGTACTACGAAACAGGTAGTGCCTACACTTTTTTAACGCAAACACTAAGGTAAGGCAATTCCTCTCCACTTCATTGTATTTTGCCTCATGCGCTATTAGTGCATGACTCAGATAATACATTGGTATCTCAGATTCGTCGTCTCGTTTTTGACATAGTAGTGCTGCGATAGATGTGTCGGAGGTGGCTAGGTAGATGAAGAAAGGCTTATCCCTCTGTGGAAGATGCATAGTTGGGAGGTGCAAAAGCTCCTTCTTCAGGTCATCGAAGGCCTATTGACACTGGGTTGTCCATTTGAAGTTAACCCCCTTCTTTAGAAGATGTTGCATGGGGTGTAACTTGTCAGTTAACCTTGCTATAAACCTTCGAATGAATTGCACCCTACCTTGCAAACCATGCAATTCCTTAAGGTTCGTAGGAGGTGCTAGGTTGACGATGGTCTTAACTTTGTCAGGGTTCACTCGTATTCCGGCCTTCGATACTACGAACCCTAACATGCATTCGATTTTCACCCCGAAGACGCACTTCTTAGGATTAAGGCGTAAGTCATGCATTTAACAACACTTAAAGACTACCCCTAGATCACGTGGATGATTAGCTGCCTCCTTGGACTTGACTGCTATATCATCCACATGGTCGTTTAATGTTTCTAGGATGTAGTCGCTGAAGATGTAGGTCATGGCTCACTGGTAGGTTGCTCTGGCATTCTTGAGCCTAAAAGGCATCATGGTGTAACAAAAGCTACCCCATGGGTTTATAAAGATTGTTGTTAGCTGATGCTTTGGGTTAATGTGAATTTTGTTGTATCCGGAGAAACCATCCATGAAGGATAACAGAGCATGACTAGCCGTGGTGTCGATGAGTTGATCGATGCTTGGAAGTGGGAAATCATCCTTGATCGTTGCTTTATTTAGATCCCAGAAGTCTATACAGATTCATATTCCTCCCATTTTCTTAGAAACCACAATGATGTTGGACATCCATTCCGAGTAATCAACCGTGTAGATGAAACCAGCCTGGTATAGCTTAGTGATTTCATCCCTCATGACTAATGCAATTTTGAGTTTAACTTTACAAGCTTTCTGCTTGACTGCCTTCATGTGTGGGTCTAGGACGATGTTGTGCTGTATCAGCCATGGATCTAAACCTGGCATGTCGTTGTATGACCATGCGAAGAGATTGATGTTATCTTGCAGAATCTTGGCTACATTTTCGTGCGTCTACGTGTCTAGGAGGGAGCTAAGTTTTAACGTTTTTACCTCCCCTTAGGTGTGGTCACAGGAGTCTCGACGAGAGGATCCTCAGTTACATCCCTGACCTCTAAGTCTAGAGTTTGGACCAGATGCTCGGGCCAGTCTGGGGATGCTTCTAAGGATGCTATGATGCTAGTTGTGGTTGACCCCCAGTCGATCAGGTCAGGGTTCAATTGTCTTGCAAGCTTTCCATGTTGACCTGCTAAAGCTAAAGGCATGGAGAGGTCGCGATGGATTTCCATTGTTTTCTCAACCTGCCAAAATGAGATGAAGCCTGGTTAAGGGGCACCTATTGGCAATAATCGTATATAATGAAAATTTGCAAAATAGCGATGAGATATAACTTCGATGACATGTAATTAGCGAAGTACGATGATACAAGATTAAGAGTTTTCCAGTTTAAGGTCATGGTGGACCGCCAAGGCATAAGAATGTAAATCTTGTTGAAAAAGCAAACTGCTAACGTGAAAACACGAAACCGCTAGAAAATGCGAAATTGCCAATGCGAAAGTGTGAAATTGCTAGTTTAACGTCATTGTAGACTGCGAATGTATAACAAGTTGAAACTGCTAGTTTTAAGGTCTTTTCAGACTGTTAAAGTCGCTACTACACTAGGATTGCTAGTTTAAGGTCTTTTTGGACCGGTAACGTTGCGATTGCTGGGGTTGCTAGTTTAAGGTCTTTTTGGATCCGTAATAAAAAACAAATATATTTTTTTATTTTTGAGAAAGCAAACAGTTGGCCTGAAGCATGTCAAGGTTTTAATGCCAACAGTGCTACAATGTCGTGGCGAGCATGTTACGCTGTACGATGCGCTCCGCATTAAACAGAGAGAGAGCGGCAAATTTCCCTTTTTTACCATTATGGCCATAAATAGGATTAGACCTTGGTAAGCTTGTCATTCTCACCGTAAGAGCGCAGAGCCCATATTGGAACATAGAGCGATTTCAGAGCATGGAGTGATTATGCTAACAATGAGCAAGGCGGTTTTTTTGCATAGTGACGAGGGAAAGTCTACAAGCAGGATGATGGCTCCCAAGAGGGAACGTACTCACTTGGCACTCGCAAAGGTTGAGGAGGTGAAGAGAACCCTAGGGTGCATGACATAAGTGCACATCGCGGTGCGGGAGGACACGCCATTGACTTGGTAGGCTACTATGTTTCCTCTACTTTTTCGCAATTCTGTTATCATTGTTTTGTTTTCTACTTTCATTGTGTATCTTTGTCTTAGTCATTTTTGTTTTCTGTCATCGTGTTGTTTTGGCTTTTGCATCGTCGTTGTTGCCGTTTCGACTGTGGAGGGTGCACAAACGCTATGCCGTCATTGTATGTAAGGTCACTTAAACCACCACTGCTGCGGTTGTCATAACTGCGGGGGCTTGGCCAGTTTAAGTTACTTGGCTTTCGAATGGCGTAGCGTAGGACCCTCAGGAGGGTTGGGCCATGTGTGATGCAATGATGCAACATGTGTTCTGTCAGGGTGTATTGTTAATTACCTTGTTAGGGTTAATTATCTTTGTTGCTATGTTAGGCTATTTTCGCTACGTTATTGCTTTCATGTTCTTGCTACGCTATGTGTGGGAAGAGGATTATGCTAAGGTGTTAGGTGGTGCTATGCTGCATGCGCATTGCGCTTGGTTGTGATGCTAACACTTGCTGGTTGTATTGTGTAGGATGGGGCTAAGGCCAATTTTTGATCATTTTAGAAATTGCAGGGGTCTTGGGTTACGCAGGCAAACCTATAGCCAATGCTCCTCCTCCCCATATACATGTGGGGGAGTGGGTGATTTGGTTTAGGAAAGGGGCATAGGAGTTCCTACAATACCTCCTCCAACACTTCAGTGTGATCGTTTGGTCATACCTAGAGGAGGAAGAGGCGGTCGTCATAACAGAAGCCATATTGCCTGGGGGAAGCTGGGGCATATTGAGGTTTCTGACAGATGGAGCAATCTTTAATAGGCAGGGAGAAGGATCCAGTCAACGCCCCATAGGGTTGAGGTGTTTAGCTTGGATCTAGGACATGCCTGAGTACAGTTGCTACCATCCTTACAACACACTATTCGTTGCACGTTACATGGCAATGTGCTTCCAAAACCCACTAGGAACTGTCTACTGTGCTGGCGGGTGGGTTTTTTCTTGCAACCTTGTTTCGCTATGTTGTGCCATGCTTGCTATATTGGCTAAATGCTAATAGTATGTTTTTGTTACGAGGTTCTATATTAATAAGGAAGGGGTTCATGATCGACCGGGTCTGCTAACTACAACATAGATAACCCTGTAGGAGTTCTCTTCTGCTGAGAACCTACGTGCAAGTGTGATTGGTCAATGCGAGGGTGAATATCACACCTATCTAAAACGATACCCCATTCCCTATAGTCAGTGCAAGGAGTTTGGTTGGTTGGATGAGGACTGGGCATCCCTCAAACCAATCACTGTTGAATAAGTTTTAGTTAGTCTTCCATCGTTCCTGTTACCGTACAAACCTGGTAGGCCAAACAGTAAGTATTGCATGCTTAAGTGTCTTTGTAGTCTTTGGATTTTCAGCATTTTTATGTTAAAAATTTCTTGCGAAAATTGTTATAGGGGCCAAAAGCCCTAGGAGGTGACGGTGATAACCGATGAGACACAGGGAGCAAATATCTACTTCAAGTATGGAGAAGTAGATATGAGTCAACGCTGGATAAACGGTACAACCTTGGACTCCTTGGTCTAGAATATCCAGAATGCTGGGCTTATGGATTTATTCATGACCCCAAATCCAAGCGTTCTTGTTGCCGAGATGCTCTCCCTAGTTGACTCCTTTTCCAACAAGGTGGGTTGCTTCCGCACGCGCACATAGGGTGTACAGGTGATCATTGAAATCAATGACCAGTTGTTCACAGATCTCTTCAGCGTCCCCGCTGATGGTATCCTTATAGGGTCGAAGAGCAAGACGGAGCTGACCCTTCAGAAGAAGGACATCCAGGAGTGGTTAGGGATTTCTAAGGAGTAGAAGGGGCTCCCCATGGAGAAGCTCAAAGATGGACCTGCTAGGGAGATTTACCCTGTCTTCCATGCTCGTGCATTCCCCTAGCTACTTTCCCAATGGAAGGTCCTAGGGATTGAGCAGGCCTAGGTAATGCACGAAGTCATTTAGGAGAGGGCCCGTTACAACTGGGCAAGGTTTTTATGTAAAGGCTTACATACCGAAATCTTAGGGCTCCATAAGAAACCGGAGTCCCGTTCCAATATACATTATACCTTTTACATAGCTTGCCTGAAACGTTTCGCGAAGTTTCTGGTGGTTCAAGAGAATGGAGCTTGGGTCATGTGAGATCGCAACTAGATTTCTAGATCGTGGATCCACTAGATCCTCTGGACCACTCGAGCCTACGATCCCCCAAAAATAATTGGGGAGTTGTTCTCTGTAACGACTAAGGATTTGGTGGCCTACAATGTTTGTGGCCAAGATAGCATAAGAGAGACGCCCCTTGCCATAGATGGTAGCATGTCGCGGGGGGAATGTCTCATAGCCGAGACTGCAGCTAGCAAGTTGCGGCGGAAGAGGCCTTCTCTGGCTAAGGAAAACCTTCGCACGAAGGAAGAGGAGGGGTAGAAACTGTAGCTTAAACTGCAGAGGACACAACCCCCCATTGGTAAACGCTTTCATTTAATGCCTACTTTGTTATTATCTGCTACGCTATGCTACATTAGGTTGCATAGCGTAGCGTAGCACTTGCCGTAGGCTAACTTGTTTTGAGCTAATGCAAACACGTTTCTTGACTGTCATAAGAAGAAGAAGAAGAAGATGAAGGCAACAAAGAGGTGTCGGCCCTGAAGACGGGGGTGACGAATAAAGATAGGGAGGCCTCAGTCTCGGAGAGAAGGACCTCAATCAAAATGAAGGGAGCTCCTACTGCTAAGGCAAGGGCTCTTGTTAATAGGGAGAATCCTCCCAATGAAGAGGAATCTCCCTTTAATAAAAAAGATTATAGTCTCCTAAAAGGAAAGGCACTAAGGCATGCAAAAGAGATCCGTACGGACTCGATGGGGACCTTTGGCCAGGCTACTGCCATCGTTTTGCATCAGTAAGAAGGGAGACCACAATTGGACTCTGGTGAGTTCGGCAATATGTCTGCCTTGTCACAGCTCATTTTGACCATTGCTAACATGTTTAGTTATGTGACAACCACCACTGTTGATGTTTTAGGACCTTCTTTGATTCATGCGGAATCATGGGTCGAGATCCCTGATAAATTCGCGTTCACGCAGGGAATTGTCGATGACATGATCAGTCGCATTTAGCAGGTGGACCTTGAAGTGGGTAAGTAGTAGTATTAGGTGCTCTCATGTTGCTGTGCTAGAGTTTCTTGAGTTTGCTAATCTTGCTATACTAATGCGACTGGTATGCTTTTTGTGTCATGGCAGCCTCTCAACTCAAATGGGACCCGACATGGCCTTTGAAAGTCGACGCTGTGCCCACATTCTCACCTAAAGTGACCGAGGTGTCTCGTCATGCATACGACGAGGCTTGGAAATGTGCTTTACACTTGGCACGCTCCTTATGGGAGTATAAGCGCGTCAATGAGGACCTGTGGAAACGGGTCTAGAAAGTTGAGCAAGAGAAGGCCAACTTGAGCACCGAGGTGGAGGATCTCAAGTCGAGGAACGAATTCCTCATAGCTTATGACACTAATAATGAGGACTGGCGCATAACTGTAATAGATTACGCTAGATTTTAGATAGTCGTGCATCAGAACGTCGAAGCCACCCGCGAAATAATAGAACAATAGATGCAAATGAACTTGTTAGCCCAAAAATGTCAGGATTTGAAAGATTTTAGTGCCAAGGTTTACAAATGGGGGTAGTCCCAAAAAAACCATAAACATATGTATAAACTGGAACATTCCACCTATCGTAAACTGTACAGGGACGCTGCTGTGGAGGCATTTACATATAAAGCATTCATAAATACCATTGACGCTTCTAAGGCCTATGCCAAGTTCAAAGAGCAAGTAAAGGTTATGGAATCCCCTGACTGGAAAGTAGACCTTCCCATAGGGGAGACCGCGACCGTCTCCTTTTCTCCGGGACCACTAAGGTGGACGAACACCGAAAGGGAGAGAGGTGCTGCAGACATTGAAGCAAGCAATAGGCATTGGGTAGACATCATGGTAAAGGAGGTCTGGCGCTGCCTCGAGCTCGATTTAGACCAGATACCCTTTGAGGTGGATGCAGGTCCATCTCAGGTTAGCCGCACTTTGTTGCATTAATGCTTATGCTTTGTTGTAGTTTGTGTGCATTGCTTTAGCTGACTACTTCATTCCCACGATGTAGGCTCTAGATGAGGGCGTAGGGCCCATAGAGGGAGGGAATGAAGAATTGGTAGAGGACAACGTAGGGGAAGGCGATGCAAAGGGAAATGATGCAAAAGAGAATTGTGAAGATGGTGTGAACAGGGACAACCCATGACAGCATGGGATTTTTTTTTTGAAATTTTAAACTTTTGTAAAATTTTTGCAAATATTGTCCAAAGGTAAACTTTTTGAATAAAGAAGAGAATTTTGGAAAAGAAATTGATTCTGCGTTAACTTGTACATTGTCTACATGCTACGTTTTGTGTAAAATCTTCATACTTTCATCTGCTAGTTTAAAGCCATTTTGGGCCATTGCTAGTTTTAGGCCGTTTCGAGCCATTGCTAGTTTTAAGCCGTTTCGGGCCATTGCTAATTTTAGGCCGTTTCGGGCCCTTGCTAGTTTTAGGCCATTTTTGGGCCTTTGAGTAAATGCACAAAGACGGTGCTTGGGCAGGAGGCAGTGGGGTTGTTACGCTAAGCATAGTTGCTTCTTGATCCAACATGGGTTGAGCGGAACATAAGGTCGGGGTGCTTTGGCAGAGCCTTCGTGTGCATCGTTGCCCCCCACTTGGAAGGGCAACTCAGCCCATGCGTTTTCATTTTGGGGATCAACTTGTTGAGCCAATCCCCCTGCCAGATGGTTAGTGTGGGCTGCGAAAGGTGCTTCATTCTCAGAAGTTATAACCTCTGAGCCTTGTTCCATGCCTACGTTGTGAATTGCTTGCGTTGCTACCTCGTCACCATGGATCACCACCTCCCTACCTGCATATGATAGGTGGATTTCTTGGTGTATAGGTGAGGAGACAACCCTAAGTTATTCTAACCATGACCTCCCCAAGATCAGGTTAAACCCAGACATTTGCTCAATCATGATGAATGTTATGTTTGTGGGGAACTGGTCCCCTGCTATGAAGTCTATGTAGACTATGCCCTTCACCATGACCTGCACCCCATTGAATGACCTCAGATATGATGTTGTTGTGGGTTTGATCTGGTCGACCAAGCCCAGCTTGTCTTCAATAGGAAAGGGGATGACATTCGTGGCAACCTCATCATCAACATGTACCCTTCGGATCTGATGTTGGCTGACCCGAATTATGATGAAAAAGGATGCAGTAGTCACCTAACCCCTTTTGGGATCTTCCCTAATGGAATCATCGTAGAAAGTTAGTTGAGGTGGTTCTGATTTTGCAGGTGCAGAGGGGAGCATGACTAAGTAGATCGCTTCTTCCTTCGCTGGCATGTCTTTGTTGACCAGAATCGGGATTCTACCCCTGTGTTATGAGTCCTTCCCCTGGTAACCGTCTAGTACTTATAAAAAAACTAAGTGTAAGGTTCCTGACCTGGGGTAGAGCCCTTCCCCCTAATGCTGTGGAAGATTTCGACCCCTGTGTAGTGCCTATCCTATAATACCTAAATGAAATAACGTATATAATTGTATAGAGAATCAGCTATATACATTACATTACATATATAATAACACAATATCTTTCGGTTTGTTTATTTCAAACTGGAAAATCCATACATGGGAAATCGTGCCTGCGGTTCAACCCCTAACCCTATGGTCCTCAGGTGCCCATCCTTACTCCCATGAAACATGTGCCCAATAAGGTCTTGTCTCCCGACGAGGTTCCTGCGCCCTAGGCGTTTTCGAGCGAGTGTATGAAATGCTCGCGTGGCTGCATCCGCCCCAACAGTATGTAGGTTCGCGTTGCAGCTCTAGTATGTCTCCCTGTGAGAGGCTTCATAGCACTAGGGCTTTAGCAGGGAACGAGTCCCCTAGTTCCCTTGTAACCCTATAGGCGTTTCTGAGTGTGTCCGACAAACGCTCAGCCGAGTGCATCGGTCCTTGCATTAGATCACTTCTTCCTCCACTGGCATGTCTTTGTTGACCAGAATCGCTGTCAACATGTGGATCAGGGCCTCATGGTGTGGGACGGATGCCATGATTAGATCGTACAAGCTCAATGTAGTGTTTTTTTGTTTTAGAGCTTGCTTGACTTGAGTGAGGGCATCCAAGAGGTCTTGGCTGCCCCCCTGTTTAATGCTTTCCTACTCTTCTATTCATCCCAAAAGACGAATTTCCTGAGGAGGGGAGAATTTGGATATGAGTTTAGATCCTTTTTGGCAAGGCGGCGTGGACTATGAGGTTATAGCAACGTTCGTCTTTGGTGACGAGGGTGTGGACATAAGGGGTGAAGATGTAGGCTTGGGAATCCCGAGGGTGGTACTTCCTCTCAACATCTCACCTACGAAACACACTTCTCATTTTTTAGGACGAGAAGGCTGTGCAACTATCTTATGCGAAGTAGGGGCTGTTAAAGGAGTTGGTCCCCTGATGACAACTGGAGCTAAAGGCATTAGTGGGCGGGGTGGTGTGATTTTGCTAACAGGTGACGTTGAGATGGATGGCTGTGAAGGGACTCTCAAAACAAATGGCTGTTACAAGCTTTGGCTAGCTACTGGTGGTGCTGGTGCACTACGCTAAGGCACACAGAACATGAATGGCTACTAGGGTGGCCTAGGATCACTGTTAATACCGATGGCGTTGATGATGTAACTAGCATTGTTAGCATTGAGGGGGTTGGTGTAGACATGCATAGATTGTTTCTCAGGAAGTACTGGATTGCTTTCGTCCAGCACCAGTTTTTCCTGATCGATCAATCTGTAGATGTCATCCTGCAACGCTAGATAGTACTTCGTGTTGTGACCACACTGTTGGTGATAGTCACAAAACCTGTCCAGCCTGAAACCCTTAGGAACTGAAGGCTCATTGGGCAAGGCCAAAGAGGGGTTTCTGAGGAGCTCATAATAGTGCTGGTGCTTCCTGACTCCTTCTTCCGACATCTGCTTGTGTTGGATATACCCTGTTGCCAGTAGCTACTTCAGAAGTTCTGAAGGCTTGAGAGGCAGTGGGGTGTACTTTGAGCGATCTTTATGCTCAAAGTTCGGCTTGGGTTGCACATATGTCTTGGGCATGGGTATGGCAGGTTGCAGTGCATGGTCCTGCTTGGGATGGGATTAGCTATGGGTACAGTCGATTTCTTGTTGTTCTTGTTACCATTATTACTAGGTTTGGGTTTGGCCTCGGTCGCCATAGTTGCCATTGTGGTTGTTGGGACCTTACTATTATCTTTCTTTGTGAAGGTGTTTTTGTAAGCAATGTAGGCTGGGTCTTTGCTTGCCTCGGCCATGTCCTGTATACTCGTAGTCTGAGCGAAGGCTTGACTAAGAGTATGAGGGGCAAGGTAGTATACTTTAGACTTGATGAAGTCGTTCACTACACCCTTAAAGATGGCCAGCAAGTGGGCCTCCGCGATGGGCTCACAGATTTCATTAAGGGTTGCGCTCCAACACTGAATGAGCTTTTGGACTGGCTCTAGAGGATCTTGCTTCATGCTCATCAACTGATCTAGCGCGATTTCTAGCTTCAAGTTGTACGTGAAGTGTGTTACGAACTGGGTCAGAAGCTCTTCCAAACTTGAAATAGATGAGCGTGGCAGTGCGTAGTACCAATCTAGGGCTTTCCTGGCTAGGGACATAGCAAAGACCCAAATAATCGTGTGCGGCCATTGTTGCAACAAAAGGGATTCAAACCTAAAGGTAACAAGATGTGCATTGGGATCTCCCTTCCCATTGTACTTCGTGAAGTGGGGGAGGGACATCCTTGGGGGTAACTTCAGAGTAGGGATTGCAGGACTGATGGGGTCGTCCTGGTAAAAGTCCATGACTTGTACTATGTCAGACCCAATAGCTTTGAGGCATTTTATTTCCTTGATAAGGGTTTGGATAAGCTAGAACACTTGGTCAAGACCCTGTGACATTGCGGATGGTTGGGGAGCTACAAAGGTAGCTCCCATCTATGGAATGGTGGGGGTAATGGTATGACCCATCGATGGTACCGTTGGGATGATCCCTGTGAACGGTGCTACTTGCGTTATCCACCACCCGAAAGGTGGTGCTAGTGGAGCAGCAACTATGGGTTGGGCCATCGGATAGACTACTTGTGTCGGCATAGACCATAGCCCCATGTTGGGTTGTACTATTTGCGAGGTTTGGTAGGTCTGAGGGTGAACATAATGAGACATCTGCAATGGTTGTGGAATAGGCAAAGAAGTGAATGGGGTCCACCATGTGGATGGGCCCGGGCCCACCGCGGTGGGTGGAACAGATGTGAACGTAGGAATAGAAACGGAAGTTACGTATGACTGTGAAGTAGGTACAGTATGAATATGCGGCAGGGTAGCCGTGATTGGTGTATGATGTGCTACAGGAATGGACTATCAAATAGTTTGCAAAGGAATAGTGGCCGCAAAAGAAATAGGTGAAACAGGCGAGAAAGGACGTTGAAACGCCGCAGGGTTGACGTGGCTACCCATAGCAGTTGTAATCGCGAGTTGCGGAAGCGTAGCCATGATCACAAAGGGAGCTATGATAGACAACGGATTGGCCCAGAAGGACTGGGTAGAAGGGACCGTGATGGGGTTGGCTTGACCTCCCCCGTCGGACTAAGAATCGAGCTCCTCTTGTCTATCCTGGAAGATGTCCTCGTGGTTGGACGCTGTGTCCTATTGCTCCCTAAGCCTAGCCAATTGGATTAGCTAGTCTAGAAGCTATTGATTCATCTATGCCAAAGGTATGGAAGTGTCGGGAGTGGGAACAATTTCCTTCCCATCGCAGTAAGTGAACTCGAAGCTATGTTTGTCTTCGAGTTCATGCACATCCAAAGGCAGGTTTGCTTGCACCTTTGCACAGAGGAAGTTATAATGCTCATGTTACTAGGCCAAGCCCTTAGGTCCCCAATTTTGGATCCTAAGGGATCGACATGTCTCCAATGTCAGGTTCAACGGTTGTTCGGCACCAATGGTACCTTGAACCGTGATGGGAACCTCAACATTGAAGGTGTTAGCAATGGTGCTCAGGAAAGCCATTGTTAAACTAAGCAATTTCGCAAACAGGAAGAAGTAAAGAGATTGGAAAGCTAAACAGTTTCGCGAATGAGAAGAGCAAAGAAATTGAAAAATGATAAAAAAGGATTTATGTCTTGCAAGGTTCCCAAGGAACCGTCGAGGCAACCGATCTGCACCGCATGACGCGTAAACAACCATAGATGGGTGTCAAGTTTATGCTAATGCATATCAGGGTGCAGAACGCATGTAAGACTACTATAAGATAGGCAAGTCAGTTGGCGACTGGAGGCTTTATGTCTTGTAGGGTTCCTGAGGAACCATCGAGGCGACCGATCTGCACCGCATGACATGTAAACAACCATAGACAGGTGTCAAGTTTACGCTAATGCGTATCAGGGTGCAGAAGGCTTACAGGACTACCATGACATGCGGAAAGGGCACTAAAAGGCCCTCCTTCTAGCGCCTAGAAAACTATAGTGACCGAAAACGTCAGTGGCTAGAAAATGTCGACGGGTCATCGACCGTTGACAGTCTTAACCCCGTATCCATGGGAGGGCTGTGCTAGATGGAACGGATATGGGGCACCCTAAATGGTCTGGTTGATTAGACAGGGACTTAGTCGGTGTTAATATAACCTTTTTCAACGTGTGATTTGAATGCAAAGTTCATAGCATAAAAATAATATTATAAACATAAACGATGTAGACAACAATGTGAAATGCGATGATAAACAAGAAAGAAAAATAGAGTGCAGTTAGAAAAATGCACCGCTTCAAAGCTACAACTTTGCTCTGTTAGGGTGGATACAATTGGTTGTGCGACGTTGGGAGGCGCAGAGATCCTAAAGGTAACCAAGACGTGTAGAGAAAAATGGTTGTATGCTTAGGCGTAGACTCGGGAGTCGGCTATGCACAATGCTACCAAGGTGGTAGAAAAGAGCCAAAAAAAATGTCAACTGAGAATGCTCACTGTTTACAATGTCAAACAGAAAGCTTACAATGCTCAAGGTTACAGTTGCCAAAAGAATGGACTGAACTACACCAAGAGGAAGCCAAAGGAAAGCCAAAAAGACGAAGAGGAACCAAAGAGTCTTTTGAACATTGCTCGTTGGGGTATTTATAGTACCAAGGACGCGCTAAAGGGGCAGTTTGGACGTCACGTGCCTTAGGCCCACGTTGACTTGTCTACGCTGCACATGCCTACATGATCATTGGGTGAGCCTACCATGCCATAATTACGAGCTTGCTATGCTGTAATTATATTGTCAGAGCAACAGTCAATTAGGTGAGGTGCATTGATGTTGCACAACCGCCTACCATGGTTTGTTGTGCTCTGTAGCATAGCATGTTTGGCGTAGCGTAGCATCTTGTTACGCATTTTTTTGGCCATTTTTTACATATTTGCTACGCTGGCCTTAGTCGCAAAAACTTTTCCAGTCTGCAAACTTTGCCTGTTGCACTACGAAACTTGCGAACTTGCTAATCCTGCCCTTTGAGTTTCCTTTTGTCACTTTCGCAGAATTGTTACGCCACACTGCGCCATGTAGCTCAGTGTAGCGTAGCAGCAGACATAGTCTGCCACTTTTTGACAGAAGGAGACATTGTTGAAGGACTTGAAGTTGGGTGAGGGGACTGACCGTCTAGCTTTTGCTATGCTTTATAATGTAGCGTAGCACTTCGCTTCTGCAAACATCTTCTAAAGTCTACTACGCTATGTAGCGTGGCGTAGTGTAGCAAAACTCCTTGACTTAGAAAATTTGCTGAAACGTTTTGTGCATTCTAAGTACCGCCAACAGTTCCACGCATTACTCCTAAGTGCACAATCAGCTGGGTGAACTGCTCAGGTGGGTAGGTTGGAAAATCTGTTTAGCCTGTTGATACCTGGGGCAGAAAAATTGCCAAATTGGACAATCTGAAAATCAGGCCATCCATCTCCTGAAGAACTACCGTGACGCTGTGCGAATTGCAAAGGTTTGGTGAAGCAAGCATGCCTTCGACGTTGACGTCTGGAGGATGTGCCTGATAGACCTTGATAAAGAATACGAAACACCACAGAAGGTGAAGTGCTAACATTGTTGTTTGGTGATTGTCAAGATGTCGCTTAGCTATGCTTGAGAGTGTTGCATTGGAGGGAAAAGGTTAGGCAGGGAGGAAGGAGGCTCAAAAAAAGGATAAAAATGAGGTTTAGCAGAGTCCCTCATCGGAGTGCTCATGAGGGAGTTGTTTGCATTTTCATCTTTACTTTTGCTGACCCCAAACCTCCTATAGGACAAATGTCTCTTTCCTAGGATGAGTTGTGTTACATCCATGTGGGATTTTGACTTGCCTACAGATGCTTCCCATGCGGCGAGTTGTGTTACGTGCATCATGGAATTTGCACTCTGAAGTAGCCAAGCTAGTCGAGACACTCACTTCACGACATTGTAGCATTTGCTGCTATGGTAAGACATACCCTTAGCTAGCGAGGGCAAAGGTCTTGCTGGCTGCAGACGTTGTTGAAGCTCTTGGACATTGTTGCTGGTGTACGATGTCCAACATAGGAAGGCCAGTAGCGACCTTGGCAGCATTGGCATAGGCAATAGATGCAAACAATTTGACAGAGCCAAACTCCAAATAGTGGAGGAAAACAACAATTGAAGGGATAGAAGAAGAAACAAAAGTAACAAGCCATGGAGTAGCAAGGGCTTCATTGTCTCATTAGTTTTCTCTACCTAAGGGCACAAATGTACAGAGCATAGAGTTGTCATTAGACCTCAAAAAGCCCAAAATTCCTTTTAATGATTCCCCACCCATTCCTCTTAGTTTCCTAGATAATTCTAGGTCCCTTCAAGTTGAAAAAGAGGACCTAAGCTATGATTTTTACTTAAATAAATAGTTCTTCTTTGGCTTATTGGGGGACCAGTAGTCCTAGCGCAAGGATCTATTGAAGGAGGTTTATCAGTTGGAGGTACGGGCTGGAAAACTACTCTAGTAGGTTGTAGATCTATTGGTAGTGATTCAAAGCTCTATTTAGAACTAAGTGGATTTATTCTCATTCGGTCCTTGTTCAAATTTGTCTCTTACCTTACTATTAGCATGTAGTTTTGAATAGTATCCCTAAGAGATGTTATTGTGTGTTATTAAAATTTAATGAAGATATTTTTTTTAAGCATCTTGTTATCTATTATTTTAATCTTTGAATAGTACTGGAATTTCGTTCTATACACATCTATATATGTTGCATTTTAGTTTATTTTTAGTTCACTCATATTTATGAAGTACTTACTTTTGCATATTAATAATAATGAAGTGATAATTTTAAAAGTTAAACACCATGTTGCCCTCACCAATTGAGATTGTTCCTAGGTTTTTGTGCCCATACAAGAAACGCCCTAGGCAATAGTCTCTTAAAATGAGTTTTCTGAGGGTGTTGCTATGTGACCCAAATTTATGCATCAACCTATACATAAGTAAATTTTAATTTTTTGGGTTTTCCCCCTTGCTCCACTAAGACTTAGAGAGAATTTTTGGTTTTTTCTCTCCCTTGAACACATAAATTTTTTGGTTTTTCAGCCAACACTTGGTAAACTTTTTAGTTTCCTACTTTCTTGGCATTCTAGCACTTAGCTAGATTTCAATTTTTTCCCATTATCCTATCATTACTCTAGCACTTAAAATTTTTTTAGCTTTTTGATTTTCCTAGCACTTAGACAATTTTGTAGCTTTCACTGAGCCTTGCCTTGCTATCCAAACTTGGACTTGTGTAGGGCACTAGTTTCCTCACCTGCCCATTAGCTTCCCAAGTTGGACTAAGCTTTATAGCCATGCCTCTCCCCTAGAATTTTAATAAAAAAAAAGTAATATAAAAATTTTAATTTTAGGATTAAAAAAATAAAAGTAAAAAAATAGGCCAAGCCCCACCGCACCTTGCATTTGCAACGTGTCTAGTGTGTGCCACATGGTTTTGTCATTATATATATAAAAGCATTAACATGTGAGGCACTACACTTACACAAGTTAATGTTGGTGGTGCATTGGTGCATCAATGTCCATGGCATAGGCGCACCACCTAGATGCCCATGTGCTAATGGCCCCCTATCCCCCCATCATAATAAAATTTCTTAAAGCACTGCTCCTTGTCTCCATACTGCTACACCCACTTTGGTGCACCTACTAGTATATTCACTAGGTGCAGGCCTAATGGTTGTAGCTCACGTCCTCTCTACCATCGTTCTCCTCTCTTTTTCTCTCTTCCTACCCTTCCCAATGCTTTTCCCTTTCTTCCTTCGTAGAAAAGTTTCCAAAACCAACAAATCCTTAGCCTCAAACTTTATCAATTTCATTCATAGAGGTACCACGGGTGGCCATTCCCCTCCATGGATAGCTCCCACAAGCCCCTCCTCAAGGGTAAATCTATCCTCCATGAGCAGAAACCCACACTTTTCCTTCATCCTTTTTACCTCCAAAACTCCTATCTTAAACTTTCTCCTCTTTCTTGCCCTGTCTTTTGCCCTTCTTAGCTTGTTGCACAACATAATGCCAGTGCAAATCGATGAGGCATGCGCTAGTGTTGTAGCATGCCATATGTCAATTGGTGACATAGGCCATTATGGTTACTGTAGGCCCCATTGACATGTAGGCATCCCCCTCCTTCCCAAGTTTTGTTTCCTATCCCATGTTGTGAAAATAATGGAAAATCAACAAAGATACCAAAATCAAGAGTGAAAAGCAACTTACCTAGGACACACAAGTGTAGAGCTCTCCCTAGCCTCGATCTTGTTTCCATGTGTCCCTTGGTGGGATCCACTGACTCCTTTGTCACATGCACCCTTCCTTTTCACTTTAAATGATACCATTTATTCCACAAGCAACAATAAGCTCCAGCTCTTCCCCTCTTACAAGCTCCAAAAAGCACAAATTGTAAAATGTCTATCTCCTCTCCTACACTTTGTTTTTACCCTCATTCTTCATTTTTCTCCTTTTCCTTTGCCATTAGTTCACTTTTTTCCTCCATTGACACAAGACCTTGTGTCCCCAACGGATGCTAATATAGAATCCACATCACCTATGCTGCAACCTTAGAACTCCTTATTAACATCCTAAGATACCTTAGTATCCATCCTATCTTATCCATGTGGCCTTTACACACTCTCAAACTCCAAATTGTACATAAAAATTAACTTCAAAAGTTAAAAGTGCAAAGATTTTCTAACTTTCCCCTCTCATGAGTTAGAAAACTTTTTATCTCTTCCTAGCTCTAACTTGTAAATTTACATGTAAATTTCCTAACTTTGGGATTCACATTCTATCCCTTTGTAACTATCATTTTCCCTTGTGCTTGCAGGCTAGGAACCCTATCATCCTTCATCATTTATGTAAATCCCTCATCTTAAATGGATCCCATGACCAAGTCATCAAGTTCCTTAATGAGGATTTGATCGATTATCTCCCTTACATACCTTAGGTCCCTTAGCTTGTATCATCTCAACACTCAATGTTAATGAGGAGCATTTGATTCCCCAAGCTAACTTGACTTTCTTGGTGATGAATTGCATTCGTTATAAGTCCTGATATTGTAGTCCATGCTATGATATTAGATACTTGATAGTGTTGGATGCGTCCTTGCCTATAAATACAACACTTGGGAACATGATTTATCTAATCTTTTTGTAGTTGTAGCAAAGCTCTTATAGTTTTTCCTTTTGAAAGTTAGAATGTTTTTTAAGTAGCTACAGTAGGAGTCAAAGAAGTGTATGAATCTTTATTTGAACGCTAATGTACCTAAGCACCTTAGTGTGAATGACAATAAAGATGACCTTTTCTAATCAAACCTTGCAACACTTGGAATAGATTGATTGGTTTCTTTATGCATTTCTTCATCATGCACTTTGCTTTAATGAATTCTAATTAAGTAATTAATATTAATTAAATAGAAAACATAAGTATGACCACTTCAAGCATACGTTTGACACTTGGTAATCTTAGCAGCACTTAACACTTGGTAACCTAGTAGCGCTATAATGTGTTCAGGATATGTACAGCAAGTGGGAATAGATGCTTATGTTAGGATTAGTTAAATATTAGCTAGTTATTAGATTAATCAAGCATTTAATTAATTTATTCTTATTCTAAGGTGACTTAGTCCATAAAATATAAAATAATAAAAATCATATGCCTTAGTTATACTTAACCATACACTTGCACTTCACAAGAAGAACTAGAAAGACAATGATTGCAATAGTTAGATTCACTTCCTAGAAGCTAGTGTACTTAGAGAGCTAAGGTTTATAGAATTTGATCAGATTACTAAGTGAACACTAGGGATTTGTATGGTTGGGTGTAGGAACTACTTTCGGCTCATCTCTTGGACTATGAACCAATCCTAACTAATGATCCCCATGTTAAATTGGCCATCACTAGCCACAAAAATGAGGAAAAGACCCTTCAACAAGGGGCAAACTTGCCCAATGAAATTAGAGAATCTATCCTAGTAATAATTAGAAAATATTCTATCACTTTTTCCTAGGGCTATGATGACATACCTAGTTTAGATCCTACTTTAGTCTAACATAACATCACTTTTGAAGAAGGATCCAAGCCTATCAAACAAAAAGTTAGAAAAAATAAATCTGACTAAGCTTTAGACATCAAAGATAAGACTAGAAAGATCTACAATGTAGGTTTCATGCACCCCATAGACTACTTAGACTTGGTATCCAATATGGTAGTGTTGATGCGTAAATTTTGGACATGCGAACACCTGTGAAAACTCGTTTTAGGAGACTATAGCCTAGGGAGTCTCCCGTATGGGTATGGAAACCCAGAAATAGTCTCAGCTGGAAAGGGCTATGTGACAAAAAAAACAATAATAATATTTTAAAAAAAATATTGAAACCTAAATTTAATTTTAGGAGCGTTCTGTTATGTTTTGAAAAAAATATAAAAATCAAAATTAAATATTTGTGTAGTTTTTGAGTAAAATAAATGACACAACAAAAATTCAAATTAAAATTAAAATTTATTTGGTGCTCTAAGCAGAAGGAAGATTCAGCCACTGGTTCTCCAGATAGAGGCTAGACATCCTAGAAGAGGCCTTGATCCCTGCTCGGTTTTAGCTACGCCTGTGATTGCGTTGGCACCGCCGCTGTTGGGCGCCTGCCTGCATCTCACTCGTATGTTTTCTTGCCATTTTCTACAGCGTAGAGAGAGACTATCATCTACGAGAGCCTTCAGCCCTTTTGCCCCCACCTCCTTTGGCTTTGGCTAGCTCCGTTATAAATAGTGGCTTATGGGAGAAACCCTAACCCTAAACCGCCACCTACCTTTTCCACATCAACCGCAACGCAGTAAAATTGAAATAAGAAAATGAGCAAAAAAAATAAGCCTTAATTTTTATGGTTGATGTCAAAATATTTTTTTTAAGTATATGGTTTGACTAGCTATATGTAACCATTTATATTATCTTATACTTTGGCTTTTGTATGGTGTGAAATGCATAGAATAACAACTTTTGAAATAGCTAATCTTACAACTAATTTAAAGTGCGATTGTTATGTTATTATTGTTGGTCAAGGCCCTATGCTTAGCATGGGTGAGGTTGGCCTCAACACTTAGCCCCCAAACTACAAATTGCATGCAAGTGCAAGGACCATAAAATTTTGAATGAGAATGCAACGGATGGGGAAACAAAACAACATGAAATCAGAAATGCAAACTTGAAAGTAAACTATAATGTTCTAAACATGATCAAAATAACCAAATAATCGAAAGAGACACCAACATAGGCCATCCAAACAACCATTAAAATCTAAATATATAATTTATTGTTATTTTAACTAAGATCTATAGATATATAGGTATAATTATATATATATGTAGATATATGCTTAAGCTCTCATTCTCAATATTCTCACAAGGTAACAGTAAAAGTATGCAGACTATTTTGAGCAAGTGACTTATACAAAACGTAATGAGGAGGATGAGCTAAAACTCATGTTAGATCATAGTAAGCCACAACTTTCAGATTTTTCCTTGTTTTTTTTAAAAAACTTAAATTTAAAAGGGGAAATGGAGGTTAGGGTGAGGATTGCTGCCGAACCCCATCTCACTCAAGAACTTATTACACTACCAATGAACATGGTCCTCATTTTTTTAAAAACAAAATATAGTATGTTGTGTTTGAAACGTATGGCGGTGGTTTTTTCAGGCAGTGCATTTGTTGAGGGTCTAAGACGCCTCTCAATGATGTATTCGATGGCGTAGAAAAAAAGCAACTTCTCAACTTTCCAAATACCACCATACCCTGTCGTCAACATTCTCATGGTCTCGTAACGAACAAAAATTAACAAATACATCTTACCAGCATCCACTACTTCGTGGAGGGTACACCACGCGTGTTTTCATACCTCCTCAAGGTTCAAATATACGGTTTAAAATGTAGAATTCAAAACCCATGGATGTTAGGATTTGAGGTATAAGAAAGCTCTGAATCCCTCTGCATTGAGAATTTAGGAGGTTCAGAATTTTGAAACGTAAGAGCCAAAAACTAATAGAAGTAGCAACCAAATATTCTGCAATAATTGTATACTTTCAACTTCACGGGGCTACACTTGGCGATTTTATGGGCCGTGAGCTCAAGAAGAACCAAAGACAAGTCTAAACTCGTAAAATGTGCAAATGCAAGATGTGTGCTACAGTAGAAAACTTTAAATTGTTACGTACTCTTTGTCTCTCATTATCTTGACCATGGCCTACGTACATGTGCTGTGTATTAATACATTTATATTTTTGAGTTTTTCGGTTTACCATATCAGCCCTCCTTGTAGTGCCAAAAAGGAGTCATTAGGATATGCATAAATTTTTGCAATCTCATAAAAGCAACACTTAAAGATGACTTCCCATTTTTCAACATTGACCAACTTGTAGACACAATGGTATGATGACTTCCCATTTTTCATGGATAGCTTTTCAGGTTATAATCAAATCCAAATCAGCCTTGAGCACCAACATTTCACCACTTTCATGATCCCATCGAGAACCTTTTGCTACACAAAGATGTCTTTTGGACATAAGAATGCTAAAGTAATGTGCCAATGAGTCATGAACTTCATCTTTAGTGACATAATGTTTAAGCCACAACAACTATGTGGATGATTTAATGGTTAAGTCTATCATATCAACTAATCATCCACTAAGCTAGATATAGTCTTGGCCCAATGCAATAAGTATTGTCTTCACCTCAATCCCAAAAAGTGTATCTTTAGTGTAGAAATAGGAAAAGTGCTAGGATTTTTTGTTTCAACTAATATTATCATGGTAGAACTTAACATAGTCAAGGTAATCATGAACCTCCCATCATCTATGTATCTAAATACATGCACATCTTATAAGATATACTTCAATCAATTCATTCTTTCATATGTAATCTAACTAATTAGTTTCATCCCCTTTCTAATGAGTACCCAAAGTGTCAAGTGGACTTTGATGCCTTCAAGCATGCTCTTACCAACCTTTGATTCCTTCATCCCCCTCAATTCAACTTTCCTTTTTACCTTTATGTCTTTAAGTTTAATCACTACATTGTAGTCATGCTCTACTAATGGCATGAAGATGGTGTATCTGTTATATCTTTCACCCCTTCTTTGATTATGAAACGCACCACATGGATATTGAACAATCTTATCTAAGCCTTGTCTTTACCCTTATGAAATGGTGAAACTACTTACTAGGGCCAAAGGTTCATGTAATCTACTAAGATAATATCTTACGATCTCTCACTACCAATCCTTATGATAATAACCATATGAAAAAATGGAAAACATTACTCATAGTATTTAACTTATCCTACGTTGCCCAACACTTTATCAAAGACCAAGTCATAGTGGATCTCCTTACATTAGCCCCACTATTGAAACCTCTTTTAGTCACCATTCAACCTCCACCTAAGGAGCTAAGTGAAAAAATGATAATTCCTCTTCCAACTCCGACATTAACAAATACAGATTTCAATTCACACTTGTATCTTAATGGTGCTCATACAACTCATGCTTCTACTGCAGCTTGCATTCTTTATCATCGAGGTATGGATTCTCTCTATCAAAATTATAAGTATAATTTTGCATGCATCAATAATCTAGCTAAATGTGGGGGCCTTAATTGAGCTTTCAAGTCATCGAGGTTTATTCTTAGCACTTCAATTAGAAATTAAGACACATTTTGTTTGTGGTTATTCTCAACTAGTCATATGCTAAGTTAACAATAAATGCACTTGCAAGGTTGAATATCTTCAACCTTATCTTGAATTAGCTAAAAATTTTGTTTTTCAATTTGATGAATGTTTACTCATGTATATATATCACTTGAACAAAATGCTTGTTGATGCCTTAGATACTCTCACTCTTCTTGTAGATTCTCTTTTTCTTAAAAATTATCTAACTACATTTCAACCTTCAATTTAATCCTATAGGATCCAAAATGACTCATCCAAGGCACTTACTACATCACAAGCTTTAAATCTTTGCATTTCAGCAATTTGACCCTGGGACCCTAGGACCAAATCTAGTGTGGATGATGATGCTAATGTTAATTTCAATAGTTTTGACATGGTTTGCAACATCCCCAAGGCTCATCTCACCTACATTTTGACACACGTCTTGGCTTTTCAAACTCTCTAGAAACTAGTTGACATTGGTTTTGGCACTCCGAATGGTAGTTTTGGCAAGTTTAAGGGTAGTCTTGATAGTCAAGACTTGAAATTTTCTATCTCCTGCAAGTGACACTAATGCTAATGTCATCATCCTTCTAGGTCATCAAGATCAATAGTTTATAGTAATTCCTTACTATACAGGCTCTTCCAAGTTGTGAAAACATCATCATGGTTCATTTCAACTTTGATTTGAGAACCCCAAGAACATGAGAAGTTAGTTCAAGAAAATTTTATAGATTATTCTAAGAAGCTAATTGATGCTAACGCTAACGCTAATGTTAATGTTAATGTCAGCACTTTTGGTGACTACAAAATGTAATCCTTGACATTTATTGTTAGTAGTTGATAATATCCCTTGGTTTTGTGAGCTCATCAACATCATATTAACATCATTGAACATTAGTTTAGGTGTCAAATGGGATCTTGGAAGGCTCAATCCAACACTTGGAAGAAACTAACAACATTTTTCTGTTAGTGATACTAATGCTAATGTGACATTAGTACAACCTTTAGTGGGACTCATATAAATCAAGTCCTAAGATCAAACTAGTCTAATTGGAACTTTACATGAACTCCAAGTGAACTTCACTTAACTCTAGAGTTGAATTTGGCAACCCTAGGTCTATAAATATGAGTTCAAATTTTAAATTTGATGTTGATTTCTTGATATCTAAAGCACTTGTCAAGATTTCTAGACATCAAGAGCATTTGCAATGGACCATCCAACATCTCCCATGTGCTCCATGACTATTACAACACCTCCATAGCTCTAGGACTAACACTAAAGTAGCATCAATGTTAGCTCTTAGAGATAGAGTTTTTTAGCATTAGTGTTAGTTTCCAAAGTTAAAACGTTTTTAGCTTTAACATCACTGATAAGATCCTTAGCCAAAACAACATTTGGTTTGGAATTGATTTTGGATTACTCCTACAACTTCTCCATCCACATACAAACCCTAAAAAGGTTTAAATCCATATTTTGCTCTTGAATTGACCTCTTATTGTTAGTTTTTCCATACTTACATTTTTATCAACACCTTTGGTTTTGGATCTTCTTAGGAGGCAAACAATTTCATTTTCATCAATAAAGCATTTTTATTATTCGGGAATGGAACCTAAACCCTTCCTCCTATATTGTAGCATCTCATATTTAATATTTTATGTTCTTTTACTCATGATTTATAGTTAAAATTTATTTTCTTGCTTATAGTGCATTCCATACTTAGTTTATTTTTCAACATTTTTACTTAGTCATTTTTCCAATAAGAAACACTTAGTCATTTTTAGCATTAAAATCCTTACACTTTTATGATTCCCTTATGATGAGTGGTGGAGTATCCAACACCCAACCATACGAGATACAAGTGTTCACGTGCAATCTCGAGCAAACTCTGTAGATAAGGCAATGTGATTATACTAGTAATTAGTTAGCATTCATGATCATTGTCTTCTAATGTGAGCTAGTAGAATCAGTGCATATGGTTTAACTCATGGTGAGGTATATGATATTGATGTGGTATTGGTCATTAAGCTCCTAGTAAACATGAAGTGAAAGTATGGGTTTCTAAATCTAAGTGACAATAAAACAAATCTAAGCTAGCCTATGCAATGAGTAGCTAGTCTTGATCTTCCGTCACACCTTGGACTTCATGCAACTACTATTGGGATTACCAAGTACTACACTACTAGGCATACAAAGTGATAGTACTACTAGGTTACCAAGTAGTTACACTTACGTGCTCAAGATCTGTCATACTCATTTTGCTTAACGACATTAAAAATAAATTGCAAGTAATCGTAAACATTAACTATGAAAAGAGTAAACAATAACAAAAATAAAACTAAGTGTTGCTGCAATGATGTAGAGTAATGTTGATCTTTATTGTTGATCATGCAATGCATCCAAGTACATCACACTCAAATAAAGATTCTTTTCAATTACAAACTATCACATTGTTAGCACACACTGTTAAGTACTAAATTCAAGAAAACAAAATGAAAGAGTTCTATTACTAAGCTATCAAATCTACTATGGAACCATGCATCCAGGTGTTGCTTATATAGGTTAGCATGCACCCCATGATATCATTTATATGATAACGTATGTTGAGATATGATAACATCTTTATGACATCATAGATATTGTATCATTGACTTAAAATTTTTGGATTTATCATACCCCCACAATTGACTAAAAACTTGTCCTTGAGTTAAAACATAATAAGGATGGAGTTCCTTACAAAATTGGGAGGTAGATTTATATGACACTAACTTCTATGTACATGACTCTCTAGTGCTACAGTGGAGTTTACAAAAATAAACACAACATGATAATTTTGACAGAAAATGAAAAAAAAATTGGCAAGGTTGAGTGTAGCCTCATGTTGTTTTAGGTGAAGGTGGCTCTTCCATAGGTTTCTTCCCTTTGTCGTTATTTTGGTACTTGTTTAGAAGTGCCTACAATTTTTCTTCTTTTATCCTTGGATCATGGACCGTCCATGCTGATGAGCCAATGTTGGATGGATTTAGCACATTCCATGAACATGGTAGTTGTGAAAACATATGATTAGATTTAACATATCATGCCACAAACTATCATTGCTTTTCTTCAAAATCTTTGGCTGTTTCTTTGAGTTCATGATAGTTTGTTGATCTTTTGGCTAGATTCGTTGCTACATCTTTTTGTCCTTGGTAGCCAGCCTTAATTGCTTCTAGTTCTGAGTTTACTACTTGAAGTTTTTATAGAGCATCTTTTCTATCTGCAAACTCCTTTTCATACAAAGCATAACTGGCTACTACTTGTTGTTCTAGTTCATTCCTTGGCCTACCTATTGTTAATTGGCTAGGTTAGCAAAACGAAGATTTGTTAATGCCATGTCTTCTGTTAAGTCTTCTATTTGCATATCTTTATTTTTCACTTCTACTTGATAGGTCTGGGCCATGTTGTCCAAGATGGGTTTTCAATTAGGATTTTGTGCTGCAATCAAATTGATTTTGGCCTTTTCCATTTGGATCTCTTTCTCATTTATCAGCATGTACATGCCCACTTGGTTGTAGAAGTGTTCTTTAAGCCTTTCATGTTTCTTAGCCTCATATTTTTCATGCACTAATTTTGATAGTTGATTTCTATTGGATGCACGTACCTCCTCTATAGAGAGGGTTCTATTTTCTCTTGCGAGGTAGCTCGTATCTTGGTTGACCCTCATTAGTTGCTCTCTCAAGTGATGGATGCTTTCTTCTAAAGCGTTTTTCTACTTCTCTACTATGGTTAACTTTATGTTATTTGTAGGGAGTTGTTTGTTTTCTTCCTATAAGGTAGTAAGTGCTTTGGCATGGACATATGATTAGGATTTAGCTACTAAAGCTTTCCATATTGACTTTTCTTTTTCATCTACTATATCTTTATTATTTCTTAGGAGGAAATTGATTTTCTTAGTTTTTAATTATGCTATCTAGTCTGGTGCTATGAATTGAGTTGGATCTTTCCTTTTTGTTGTCATGGCTACAAACTCGTCTTGTAATTGGTGAAGCTCATTCTTAGCATGTTTTGCATTAGTTTTGGCCATGATTAATTTTCCTTTAGTGGTAATCAGTTTAGACTATGTTGTAGTGATATCACTAGGAATATCAAATAGATTTTTCATAACTTCTCCTATTTGCAATAGTCTATCCAACACATCTTCATGTTCTATAGGAGTCATAGAGGTACTAGCTAGCATTTGAGCATCTTTATCTTCCTTGCCATACACCTGCTGTAAGCATAGCTTCCTCATATCTATGTTAGATCTGGTTGATATCTGTGCCACCTTTGCTCCTTGATTAGGCACATTCAATACCTTTGCAATTTCCTTAACTAAGTAAGATACTAAGATTCCTTCAATTTTGACTACCGCATTAGCTTTGAAATTTTGTCAAAATTGGAGTGTTTCTCCTACATAACATTATCCATTATTTGTTAGAGTAGGCCACAAAGGAGATGACCGAAGTTGGGCCTTAATAGATTTTGGAGCAAATTCCAAAAATTGACCAAAGTTAAATTCTAGAATTACTATCGACATGATGGATTTTTCCAAAATAGCCTAAAGGAATTCAAATGACAATGTAATTTGTTGTCCCTGGATAGGTATTGGTGGAACTTTTGCTTCCACTTGAGCAAATTTCTCTATGATAAGAGTTTGTTGATGAATGCTGAAGGATTGTGCTTCCTACTTTCCTTATTTTGCTTGTGGATTTTGCTCATTCACTTGTCCTCTTCCATGGCCTCATGGTCTTTTGCTTATTGGTTGTGGGAGTTCTCCTTATGCTCTTCTTTTTGGGGCCATCTACAATCAACCAAGGGTTTGGAATTACTCAAATATTCTCTTAAATGAGTAGCAATTTGATACCTTACTTATAGCCTTAGTTATATCAAGTTCTTAGTTCATTATGATTATAGACTTAAAATATTTTTCAATAACAACAACATTAGTACTTTAAATGAGTGCTATGATTAATTAGAAGTCTTCTTAAAGTGGTTTTGGCGTTAACATAAGTGATTTACTTTAAAAATTCTTAATATGTTTCCTCAGACATACCCTTATAATATCTTTCGATTGTTAGTAATTTCAATAAAATCAACACAAATTTCCCTTACTAACACCCCCAAGACTAAGGTGATCACTCTAGGATCATGTAGAATTGAAAATCATGGAAATCGAGGAAATAATGAGCAAGTTATGGGTGTTAGAAGTTGGGGTGTTAGAGCTCTTAGCTGTAAAGAAAAATTGGTAATAACTTCTTTCTTAAGAAATTCAGAAATGAAAAAGTTTTTCAAACTCCCCCATGTTCTATATAGTATTTATGTGTGTGATATTGTAAATGCAACATTGTAGATGCGATATTGTAGGTGCTTGCAATATCGTAGGTGCCTACAATATCATAGATATGATGTCACCATATAAAGATTAAAATTTTTGAATGTTTTTCTTAGGAAAAATTGAGTCCCATAGGATAGTATGAAGATATGCATCATGTTGATAGGGTCTTGAAATGGAGATGATGCTTCAGCTGTGAAACATAAGCATTGAAAGTCTATGATTAAGGAATCTGGGCAATGAAAGTATGTGAGGTATTGATGGAGAAAGACAACATTGTTGTGCTATTAGAACAAATAGTGTGAATGATATGAGAAGTATTTATTGTTATTTATTGGTATTGGAAGTCTCAATATGATGTGGAATCACTTGGTAGGTATAAGATACAACAGTTATACAAGTGGTTCCTCCCCAAAGTAGGCTCTAGCCCTTAATGCCCTTATATAACCATGCCTAAAATTGTCCTTAGGCACTTATAGAGTTAAATGTAACACATATCTATTTAGCAAGACATACATATTAGTACCATCAAATTGGAAAAATCACTCTATTTTAGACAAAATCATAAGTTATGATTATTTAAACAATGAGTTGAAATGGTTTTAGAAGGGATTGTAAAAATCCAGATGTGAGGTGTCTTATCATAGGCATAATGAATTCTTGTGTTTTATCAGTAGTTAAGGTAATCATTGCCTTTCTATCCAAGATTCAAATCAAGTCCAAACCAGATTCCACTGACATCGCATCATTTCATCTTTTGAAGTTACAATCATAAGACTATCAATGTTACAAGGAGTATTATCACTTGGCATATTGTCCAAGGAAGGAGTTTATTCTTGGAACTCTATTTTTATTTTACATTTTGAGATGCTACCTACATTTAGGCATGGGTAACATGTCTTTCTAGTGGGATCCCTAGAAACTTCTTTTGTACTCTCTATTTCAATTTGTGTCAACCTTTTTAAGATAGCACTTATTTTACTCTTTCTTCCATTCTTCGTTAGATCTAGAAGGATATAACATAACTTTAGTAACACGATAGAACTCATAATAAGAATCCAAAAAGTATCTGTAAGTCCCCTTGATGTCACACCCTTTATATTTCCTCTTGGTTCTTCACTTTTCTATCCAGGCATAATGATCACAATTTTATTCTTAGTTTGATGATAGAAAGACTATCATTATGGCCATGGTAAGAACATCTTATTAATGAAAATGGAATGGATGGATTATGTGGGCTCATTGTGTAAGTAATCAATCTCTTATGACTTGATTTCATAGAGAAATTTTTATCTTATTGGGCTACATCTTGCCTTTATTTAAATGTGTTTTATTAACGATCAAAAATTATTTACAAAGGATTTGAAATAAAGTAAAAAAAATGGGAAAGATGGTAAAAATTATGAAAAGGTATAAAGAATGAAAAATGTTAAATAATTGAAAAATATTAAAGAATGTGAAAAATTGAAGAAATGGAAAAGTATAAAAGAATAAGAAAATTATGAAAGAATGTGAAAAATGAAAAGAATTGTGAAACAAAGAAAATAGAAAAATCACTAAGGTACCTACGATTGTAAATGGACACCCCCACGACTATTATGAAGATCATGGAAATGGAAGATAGAACAAGTGGAAGATTGGTGAGCAGGTTGGGTGGATTTCTTTAAGTACTCATAGTATGGTTTGACTTGTTGGAGGTTGACAAGGATAAGCTTATGTGGGCTAAATGAGTGACGAATACATAAGGCACTAGATAGATACGTGGCATGTACTATGTATGATCCCTCAAAACATGCCTAAAATTTAGCCTTTTAGGGTAAATGACTAGGATTGTAAGAGAGGACCTTGTCACCTGGTTGTATGGTTACATTTTTTATGAGTGGTGAGGTACTCCTACATCCAACCATACAAATCACTAAGGCATTTATGCATGATCCGGTCGAATTTTGTGAACTTATAGTTCTCCAGTGCACTAGTTCTTCTAGGGAGTGAAATGGACATTGAGAACATTCATTGTCTTTCCAACTACACTTGTGAAGCTCAAGGATGTGGTTTAAGTGTAACTGAGGTACATGATTTTTATCATTTTATGTTTTTTAAGTTTAATCGCCTATGACAATAATGAAAAGTAGAGTAATTTAAAATCTAATTCATTTACTACCTAGCTAGCCTAACACAAGTACACATCCCACTTTCCTAGACACATATAGGCTTGCTAGGTTACCAAACATTAAGTGTTTTATGGTCACCAACTACTATATGTATGCTTGAAGTAGTCATGCTTTTGTTCATTAACAACTAGAAATTAATTACTTAATTAAAGTGCATGAATGTTAAATGCATTAAGGAAAACATCAGTCCATTCTTAGTGCTACAAGGATTATCAAAAGGAATTGTTTGTATTCCTATCACACTATTGTGCTCAGGTACATCAGTGTTCAAACAAAGATTTGTACACACCTAGACTCTTATTGCAAGCAATCAGAAAGAAATATTCTAACTTTGGAGAAAACAAACTACAAGAGATCACTACTCTATGAAAAAACTATAAAAAGGTCAACTAAAAACTTATGAAAACTTTGAGCCCAAGCACTCTATTTATAGTTTGGCATATACCCTACAATATCGGATATTAGACATCACACCTTGGGCTTCAACATTGGGTATTCGATGTTGAGGCTCTAATATTGGGTATATGATATTGGAGCATGTTAGAACATGATTCATCATACCCCCATGATTGAAAAACATGTTCTCAAGTGAAGAAGAGGAGAAACAAGTTCCTTAGAAAAATATTGGGAAGGTATGGGATTATTGATTAACATACAAACTAACTCATATAAAGCAAACAAACTTCTAAGTGCCCAAGTGTATAGATTTATAATCTTTTACAAAATTGGATGTGCATGATAAGAGAGGTGAACACCTTGGACAAACTGACATCCAAATCCTCTTGGTGAACAAAGAGCGAGAGAGAAGATCCAACAATCATGAACGGTCCTCATCATGTGACACTACTGTATCATCCTTGGTGAAGATAGTCTTGCTTTCAATCCATGCTTCCCACTACAATTAAACAAAATAATGAATTAGTATGCAATGTGTAGCACATAACTATTAAGTACCTTGTCTCATCAGTGGTTACACTTTCCTAGGTTGTGATTATGATAGATTGATTTCTTTAGTAGTGTTAGCAAGAAGATTAACAAATAGGGTAACATGAATAAGTTGTCTAGTAAATTTGAAAAAGTTCAACATAAGGGAATACTTAAAGATGGGTGTAAGAATTCACAATAATAAAAAGGAAAGTTCATTGTAAAATGTTGTGAGGATGTGCACAATTGGATGTCATTGATGGGGAACGAAAAAGGATTTGATTGGAAGAATGTCTAAAGTAAACAACTTAACTAACCCAACTAAAAGATATGCAAGTGGGTCCTCCCCAAAGTAGGCACAAGACTTTTATGCCCTTACATAACTTCAAATCAAGGACATCGGATAAGAACATGAAACTGGCATTGAGGTGAGACATGGAAAACATAGATGAATGAGAGAGAGTGAAATGGAGTTCCTGATTAAGGTCACATGAAGTCCCTTGTGAATTTTGTGGTTAAATGACTTGATAAAATCCATCATTAGTCTAGACCAAAACCAACTATGTTTAGTGACATTGCATCATCATTCTAAGACCATTCCACCTTCCTAAGACACAAGAGTGCTCCCATAGAACAACCATTGTTCCTTATTAGAGAAGAAAATAGAAGTAGGAAGTGAGAAAGGGCCTCAATTAGAGGGAACCTTTAGGCATGGGCAACATGTCTTTCTAGTCTCATAACTAGTGCTTGTAGCTTGTTTATTTTGTTTAAGGGATGTGCTTTGAATTTCCATCATTTTTTTGAAATGGAAGCCACACCATGCAAATATGTATGCATTTATTTTTTCTAAGGAGTGTGCTTTGAATTTCCATCATTTTTTTGATGAGAACCACACCATGCAAATATGTATTCAACTTCCTTTATTAGTTGACATGGAATGGTAAGAAATCCATGAAAACACATATGCACCCAAGCAAGTAGAAAGGCACAAAGAATATCGAATCCCATTGAAGTCACACCCTATTTAAATATTTGAATTCTTTTCAAATTTGGAAACTACCAAAGTCACAAATTTGTTATAGTTTTATTAATGAAAAAGGAACTACACATTTCCAAAATAAGGAAAACCATAGAGTTTGTGGATGGATGGATATTTTGGACTCATTGCTTATTGCATAAATAAGAAACCATGTTCTAATGATTCGTAACAAAATTCAAAGCTAGAATCTAGACACTAATAATCAAATAACCAGAGAGCACATGTTGACATCAATTAAATCACATTGTACCAAGTTGGCAATAAGACACTTATTATTAAAACAAGATAAGAAAATCACATCCCAATAAAGAAAAATATATAAGAAACTGTAAAATATTCAAGAAAAAGAAAACATGCTAACAATGTTGTAAAACAAAAACTTTGAAAAATTAATAATGTAGAAAAAAAAAGTGTAAAATAAAGAATGTGTAAAACAAAAATATGAAACATTGAAGAGTAGCTTATATGATTAGCTTGGATAGCCATCTCCCCCATGACTAATTTGAAAGGTAGAGATCTAAAATATTGAGTGTGGTTGTTCATCCAATGAGGTGTTTGTTGTATTAGTTGGCTTATGCTCATGGAAAGGTTTGAATTTTTTGTATGTTGACTAGTTGTTTCTTGTCTAGGCTTTCAGGTTTATAGATCATCATGGCCCTAGAGGGAAAATTTTTGTAAATTATATAAGGTCCTTCCCACAATGTTTGAAACTTAGTTTGTTGAGGTACATGTGTGGGATTCCAATATAGAACCTTATCTCCTAGTTGAAACTTGACATTCCTAATTTTAAGGTCATGGAATTTTTTGTTGATAGGGCTACTAATCAATTTTTTTCTAGCAAGTTGAGATTCATTAATCATTCCTTTTGTGCTAGACTCAAGTCGAGGTCAAGAACATAGGCTATTGACAATGTACGGAGCTTGGATTGAATACGAAGTGTTGGTAATTTTCCATACATAAGCTCGTAGGGAGAGTAGCCTATAGGAGGTTTCCATGTTGAGTGGTAGGCCCAAAGGACATTGTTGAGTTTTGTGCTCTAGTATTTTCTATACTTGCTAACAGTTCTTGTTAGAATCCTTGTGATTTCCCTATTGGTAACCTTAGCTTGACCATTGGCTTCAAAATGGTAGGGTGTTGTGAGTTTATGTTCAACCTCCAAGCATTGCATGAGCTTTTAAAAAGTAGTGCCTATAAAGTGAGTTTCATTATCAAAAATTAATGCATAGGGCACACAAAACCTATTTACAACATTTTGTTATACAAATCGAGAAGCAGTAGAAGATGTACAGTCGATGACAGTTGCAGGTTCTACCCATTTCGTACAATTGTCAACAGTGACTATGATGTACACATTTTCATTTGAGATGGGTGTGATGGGCTTCATGAAGTCAATGCCCCAGATGTTGAATGGTTCTAGTGGTTGAATCCATTGTTGAGATCCCTTCGTTCGAGTAGTCATTCCACCATTTCATTGGCATGATTCATAAGAGCAAAAATATTGATGAGCATCCTTGAAAACTATTGGCCAATAGTACCCTACCATCAAGATCGTAGTGGCTATGCATCTCCTAGCATAGTGGCCTCCATAAGGACCTTCATGAGCATCTTGGAGAACATATATTGAACTGGGCCATTAATGCACACTTTGTAAATGTGTTTGTTGATCTCCATGAAGCATTTTACCTGGTGAAGAAACTGTTGTTTCTTCTGGTGGTCCAACCCTTGTGGCATCTCTTGAGTGAGAAGAGAGGTGAGAATGCCATCATACCATTTAGGATCATTGGGAAATTGATCAATTATAGCTTTGGAAAAGAGGAGTTCATTAAGAAACATATAAGATAGTGGATTTTCCTTCTCTTTGTTATTCCGTTGTAACTGAAACAAGTGGTTAGCAACACATTCTTAGTATGTTTTTGATATACCATTATAAGATTGAATTCTTATAAGATCACCAGTGACCACATGACATAGGGAATCATCATTGACTTGTTCATTAGGAAGCAGATCACATAATGCCTAAACTTCTCTAGAGTAAAGACCACTACCATCAATTCTTTTTCTGTCGTGGTGTAGTTTAGTTGTGCATCCACAATGCTTCAGCTAGCATAGTGGATGTAGTATGGATGTTTATTGTCATCCATCTATGTAAGCACAACTCCTAAGATGTAATTTGATGCATCCATCATGATATGAAATGGTATAGACCAGTTGAATGCTTGTAGGATTGGAGTTTCTACAAGTTTATCCTTCAGTTGCTAGAATGCTTTTTCACATTCTGTGGTCCAAAAAAATGGAGCATCTTTATTTGTTAGCTCCACCAATGGTTTTGTGATCTTAGAGAAATTCTCTATGAATTGTTAGTAGTAGCTAGTATGTCCAAGGAATGACCAAACATCTTTGATAGTTTATAGCTAGGTTATTCCTTGGATGACCCTTATTTTTTCATGGTCTACCTCAATTCCTGCTTGTGATATTTTGTGCCCCAATACAATGCCTTCCTAGACCATTAGATGATTCTATTGCCAATTGAGCCTAAGGTTTGTTTTAACACATCATTTCAGTACTTGCTCAAGGTAGTCTAGAGCTTGCTCAAATGTAGCTCCATAGGTGGAGAAGTCATTCATGAAGACTTTCATATGACTACTGATTTGCTATTGAAAAATGCTTAAACCTAGGTGTTCTAATGTAGCAAGGGAATTACATAAACCAAATGACATCTTATGATATGTAAAAGTCCCTCAGGGACTTGTGAATGTTGTCTTGGCCTGGTCCTGTAGTGCAATTTGAATTTGGTTATAGCCACTATAACCATCTAGAAAACTATTGTAGCAATGCCTAGATATTGTAGCTAACATTTGATCAACAAATGGAAATGGAATATGGTCCTTGAATGTTGCCATATTCAATAGTTGAAAATCAATGCAAACCCACCCCTTGCCACCTTTCTTTGGCACAATTACGAGTGGACTCGTACCACTTGTTATCTACAATGGGATAAATGAAACCTGCCTTGAGGAGTTGTTCGATTTCCTCTTTGATGATCTACTTTAGTTTTGGGTTCAATCGCCTTTGTGGCTATCTCTTTGGATTCATGGTTGAGTCATTGTAGATGCGATGCTAGCATATCCTAGGATCAATCCGTATGAGTTCTAGATATGACCAAGCAAAAGTTGCTGACTATTTTTCAACCACATTCAACAGCATATTTTTCTATTTTGGAGCAAGATTTGCATTGATTATGATTGGCTTTCCATTTTTTAAGAACACATATTCCATGCTGGTCAGTAGCATTTTTAGTTCAAGGGGCTTTTGCTTGAAATTTTTAGGAATTTCCAACTCTCCCCAATAGGTATCATCATTTGCATCATCAGAGAGTTAGTGATGAACTTGCTCTATTTCATCCATGCTTGCAACATATGTGCATGTTAGGCTCTTAGTCAATTCCATGTAAAGTGTGCTACTTTTAGAATTAACAGTCAGCCACTCGGTACCCTCCTACTTTTGGTGCACATTGCTTACATGCAGAGATGGATGCTCATTTCACTACCCAGAGTTTCTACACATAATTTCACCTTGTATCACTGTGCATGATGCATGGAACTCACTTTTTCTCGAATGCATTTTCTTTGGATTCTAGGAAAAGATTTGTGATGCTTATTCTTGCATCAATGGTGCTTAGCCATGCCCTTTCCATGATGATTGGGACGTTTCCCTTGCAATTCTCCACCTTGATTACTATGAAATCAGCAAGACAAGGCCACCCATAGATAGTGGACATAATGTCTTCTATTAGTCCTAATGGAACAATGATGGACTAGTTTGTCAATTCTAATATGATATTGCTATTCTTGAGAGGAGGCAGGTTCCATTTAGTATACATCTCATGAGAAATCAAATTGACACTGGAACCTAAGTTGAGAAGAGCTTTGCATGATTCATTCCTAGCAATCTACAAATAAATAAGAGGACTCCTAGGATCTACTAATTTCTTGGGAAGGTTTCCAGCATAGATCCAATTAGATATGATATGAGTAAGCATCACAGTATGGATCTTGGGCAATATTTGGTTTGAAGGGGCCTCAAAGGAATTTGGTACAGAGAGAGATGGAGAAATAGGATTGTCAACCGTAGGTGTATTTGAGGGCTTAGGTGGATAGTAAGGTTAGAAGAAATTTCTTTTCTTTAAGCAAGTATTTGAACCACTTGGTTGATGGACCAGTTGTAGATTAACTACCCTGGTAGTGTTACATTGTTGCATTTGAGCTAGAAGTTCAACTTGCATAGGTGGAGTAGGTGGTAGTTGTGTGGATGAAGGAGGAAGATGTGCAAGAATAGGAAGAGGATAAGGGTAAAAGATGGTATCCCTTCTTGCATGTGAAGAATGAGTTCGGTAATTATCATGAGGGTAATAGTAAGGTTGGAAAGTAGACACATGACTGGAAAAGTCACATGGATACAGGGGTTGTTGAACATAATACCCATATGGATCAAGTTTTCAGCAAGGGTATTGCTAACTTGGTCGTGCCAGTGCCCATGACTATGGTTGCTACCACTATTGATATTGCTCATATGGTTACAGTGGAGTTCCACTTGGATAATACTATTGTTGCTAGTGAAACTACCTATAATTTCCTTGAGGATAAGGCATTCTTCTAGGTGTTTGCCTTTATGCTAGTTGTGGATGCAAGGCATACATCCCAGATTCATGTAAGTGTGACACTATGGGGCAACATCCCTTAGGATGTTTATACTAACAGATGTCACACCCACCATCATTATCTGATTCACTTCCTGCAACTTCTTTTATTGCAACAATCTTGCCCTTATCTCTTTGATAGGCATGTTCAGCTTCCTTGCACCTCCTACACTCACAATCACTACCTTGTTCTTTGGACTCTTCAACAATTTTTAGGATAGCTTGAAATTTTCTATCGATGGAGTTCCATAATTGATCAACCTTGGTCATAATTTCAGATTGAAATTTTTGAAGTTGTAAGGCTTTTCTATTAATCACCTCATTAAGTGCTAATTCTTCCTCACTATCACAAAATCGAACCTCTTGGTTGCAAATGGAAGAATCATGATTATACTCTTCTACACTTTCTGATTTTCTTAAGTCATCTTCCTCTTTAGCTACCTACTTAATCAATGTTTGGATCTGACAAGTGCTTAATTTTGCCAGCTGCCCTTGGGAATAGATACCAAGGTCTCTCCTCATTTCAAATTGAAGCCCTTCTATGTGGTGAAGTTAGTCCAGTTGAGAATAACCATGGCTAGGACATCTATGCATTAAGGAATAGTATTGATTGATAGTAGTGTCCAAGGGTTCATGTGTTCCTTGTTTCCATCCTTGGATCTACCTTCTTAATTTGGACACTTAGGAGTACATTTCATATTTATCATTAAACAATTCAAGCATTGTACTCCATTGTCTAATAGATTTCAATTCTAAGAATTGGTACTAGTTTTTAGCTTCTTTAATAAGTGTCCTTGGGAATAACTTAAGTTTTTGCCACTCATTCTCTATATTCTACAAGGCACATGCATCTTGAAAAGATTGGAGATGGATCTATGGATTTGAGTTATATCGCCCTTCAAACTAAGGGATATTGTTCACGTCTAGTCTTTTGATCTGACTATCCTTTACATGCCTTGTTGAAATTTGTACTACCTCTGCAATGTTTAGCATATTTTGAGTAGTAAGCAAAGGCTCATCGAGGCCATGATTATAGTGCCTACGATGCCCTCTACTACCCCTTTGTTCATGGAGATGGGTCTCTCTTGAATGCCCACACCCTTGATATTCGCTTGACTAATGGTCCCTTTGGTTATCTTGGTCTCCTCGATCACCTCTATTACAGTTACAATTTTTGTAGTTGTAATCAAAGCCGGAAGAAGAAGAAGATGATGATGAAGGTGAAGAGGAAGGAGGACTAGTATCATCACAATGCCTACTACCACCTCTTCGGTAATTGTGACTATGATCATGATCTTGTTTCTTGTCTGCATCGCTAGCTTGACTTGCCTCTTTCAATCCTTCTTTGTCATTGGATCCATTCTTGCCAAAATCAAAATTATGACTTATGGATTTCAGGTTTTGGCTTTGACCTCCTTCATTGAAGTTAAAGAGAGGAATTTTGTTGAATGGAAAACCCTTAGAGAAGGGTTTTCCATCATCTTTTTAGTATAGTAGGAATGAGGAATCATTGAATCCTTTCCCCTTCACAAATTCATGGCATTGTTATAGCTATTGATCCCTTAGATGTTGTGCCTTAGTGGGATGATAATCCCTAGCATCACTATCCTACATAACATACTCAACATGAAGTCCTTGGAGATCCCATCGTATAAGCATTTGTTGGAGCATCGCAAGAATAGATCGTTCTGGTGCTAACACAATGTTGCCCTTCATGTCATGCCATCACACCTATTCATCTTGATGTAAGATGAAGATGAAATTTGGTACATACTCATGAGGATGAGCATATACCACTCGGTATTGTTGAGGCACTAGCTGATGAACTCCATCAAACTTGGGCAAAGAATTTCTCCTATGAGAAGAAGACATTTTATATTAGAACATAAAAATTGTAGTGTGCTTTTAGAAATTGTTGTAGTTATTTTTGAAGTATGGTATGACTCCAAGGTTCATTCCAACATTTTTGAATGATTTTTACTAAGTCCTAGATAGTGCATGTAACAACTAAAAGATCCCTGGAAATGGCACCAACGATGAGTGGCAAGGTACCCCTACACATAACTATACGAATCATTAAGGCGTCTACACCCAGTTCAGTTGAATTCCATGGACCTATAGTTCTCTAGTGCACTAGTTCTTTTAGGGAGTGAAATGGGAATTGAGAATGTTCATTGTCTTCCCAACTACACTTGCGAAGCTCAAGGATATGATTTAAGTGTAATTAAGGTACATGATTTTTATCATTTTATGTTTTGTAAGTTTAATCACCTACAATAATAATGAAAGGTAGAGTAATTTAGGATCTAATTCATTTATTGTCTAGCTAGCCTAACATAAGTACCCATCCAACTTTTTTGGACACATCCTGAACACATATGGCCTTGCTAGGTTACCAAATGTTAAACATTTCTGGGTCACCAAGTGCTTGAAGTAGTTGTGGTTATGTTCATTAACAACTAGAAATTAATTACTTAATTAAAGTGCGTGAAAGTAAAGTGCATGAATATTAAATACATTAAGGAAAACATCAGTCTATTCTTAGTGTTGGAAGGATTATCTAAAAGGTTCATTTTTATTCCCATCACACTACTGTGCTCAGGTACATCACTATTCAAAAAAAGATCCGTACACACTCAGACTCCTACTATGGGCACTCAAAAATATTCTACGTTGGAGAAAACAAACTACAAGAGCTTCACTACTCTATGAAAAAACTACAAAAAACTCAACTAAAAACCTATGAAAACTATGAGCCTAAGCACTATATTTATAGGCCAGCATATACCCTACAATATCAGATATTCGACATCATGTCTTGGGCTCCAACATCGGGTATCCGATGTCGAGGATTTGATATCGGATATCTAATATCGAAGCATGTCAAAACATGATTCATCAATTTCTTATACATGAATGATGCCTAAGTTTGAAATAGTGCTTATGGACTTCACTACCCATAAGTGGTACTTGTCTATTTTCATCTACATTACACGTTCCTTTTATGGTAAACTCAAATCAAGGTCAAGTTCACTAGTAGTAGTTAAAGGGTGAAGTTATGCCTAGATTGGAAGTGTCAGTAACTTTCCATAGACTAACTCATATGGGGTGTACCCTATAGGTAATTCCCAGGATGTTCTATAGGGTCATAGAACATTGTTTAATTTCATACTCCAATCATGTCTAAACCTACTAAACCATTTTAGTAAGTATCCTAGTAATTTCATGGTTAGTAACTTCAGCTTGATCATTTTCTTAGGGATGATATGGTGTTGTTAATTTATGGTTGACCCCAAGTTGCATGATTTTCTTAAAGGTAGCACTAGAGAGGTTGGTTCCATTATTTGATATTAGTGTTCTAGATACTTGAAATTAATTCATATGTTGTTGCAAAAAATTGGCAGTTATTTTTGCTATATAATATTTTACTATTGCTGCCTCTACCTACTTTATGCAATAATCCATAGTCACAATAATGTATGCTTTTCTATTTGACATCAGTTGAATGGATCCCATGAAATGAATTCCCCAAATATCAAAAGGTTCTAGTAGCTGTATCCAATGTTGTGGCCCTTCATGTATGCTCATAATTCCTCCATCTCTTTGGCAATGTTCACATGATTAGAAAAAAGTGTGTGCATCTCTGAACAGAGTAGGCCAGAAGTAGCCTACCATCAGTAATTTAAGTATTTTTCTATGCCCTACATAGTGGCCACCACATGGACCTTCATGTGCATCTTGTAATACCCTTTGCTGGTTGTGATTAGGTACACACTATCTAACAATCCCATTTGCACAAATTTTTTATAGGAATTGTTCACATTTTTTTTTGTTTCATTCAAAGGAAGCTTTTGTGTGGTGAGATACATTAGGTACTCTACAATCCATGGCTGTTCTTTTGAACTCACAACCTTTGCTGTTTAGTGAAGAGGTCCTCATTGGGAAATTGTTTTGATAAGGGTTCTACTCAATTATCTGTGTCCCATTTCAACCTTAATAAATGATAAGCTACAACATTTTCTTTTCCTTTTTTATCAATCATTGTGATGTTAAACCCTTGAAGAATCACAAGCCATCTTATCTTTGGGATTGACTATTGGCTTGTTCATTAAGAATTAGATGGCACTATGGTTTTTGTGGACATAGATTTGGTAATTGAGCACATAATGTCTAAATTTTTCAAGCACATACACCGCAACCATCAACTCCTTTTTAGTTATGGTGTAGTTTAATTGTGCTTTGGTAATGCTCATGTTGGCAAAATGTATCTACTATGGTCTCTTTTAATCATCAAGTTGTGTTAGTATTACACCAAGTGCATAGTTGAAGGCATCAGCCATGATATGAAAAGGCCTTAAACAATCTAGGACCTGGAGGATTGGAGTATCAACTAACTTTTATTCAAAGTTTCAAACACCTTTTCACATGACTTACTCCACTCAAAAGATGCATCCTTATTTGTGAGTTCTACCAACGATTTGGCTCTTTTCAAGAAGTTTTTGATAAATATTTTGTAGTATCCTGTATGGCCCAAAAAGGATCATACATATTTTACTATCTATAGCCTTTGAGTGATATTCTGGATGACTCTGATTTTTTTAGGTTCTACCTTTATACCCTTTTGGAAGATTTTGTGTCGCAGTACTATGTCTTCCTAAACCATAAGATGGCTCTTCTACCAATTGAGCTTCAAATTAGTTTTAATACATCTTTTAAGTACTTGCTTCAATTGGTCCAAGGCTTGTTTGAAATCTAGCTCGTATGTGAAGAGATCAACCATGAAAAATTCAACACCATTGCCTATTTGCTTTTATAAGAAGCTTAAAACTAGTCTCTGGAAGGTTGCTAGTGCATTGCACAAACCAAAAGGCATTTTTTTGTAAGTAAATGTTCCCCATGGACTGGTGAATGTGGTTTTCTCTTGATCCTCTAATGCAATGAAAATTTGATTGTATCCATTGTACTCATCCAAAAAAACGTAGTACTCATGTCCTAAAATTGCATCCAGGACTTGATCAACAAAGGACAATGAAAAATGATCCTTAAACATGGCTAAGTTTAACAACTGGAAGTCGATGCAAATGTGCCATTTGCCTTCCTTTTTTAGAACTACCATAGGGCTTAGCCATTCACTATCCACAATTAGATAAATGAATTCTACCTTTAGAAAGTTTTCCAAGTCTTGCTTGATTACCTCCTCAAGTTTAGGATTAAGTCTTCATTGAGGTTGGCATTTTGGTTTGATTGTAGGATTAGTCTATATCCCATGTTGGGAAATTCATGGATCAATTCTTGTTATCTAATCATAAGACCACATGAATACTATGGGCCATTTTTTGAGCACTTCTAGTAGTTTTCTTTTTGTTTATTTTCTAGGTTGGCATTGATAATTACTAGCTTCTTGTTGCTTAGAAATGCATATTCTAATGTTGCCGGTAGGGCCTTCAATTCTAGCGGTTCTAGTTCGATTGTGTTTAGGATTTCTAAGTGTCCCTCATCTATTTCTTTCTCCTAATTGTTCTAAGGGTAAGAGTGTCTTTTTCTTAATTGTTCCAACTTATCTATTTTTTCCATATAGGTATTAATGATCTATTCTTCTAGTTTGATGTACTTATCAGGCTGGGTTTCTTCAGTGGTAATTAGCCACTAGGTGTCCTCATGTTGGGTGGTTGTTGCATACAAGCAATTTTGCACACAACTTATTTTTACGCATTGATTGCATGCCTTAGTCCTTTTTCATTTAATGGCCCAAATTCTTTGCACACAATTGCACCCATGATCATTATATGTGATACATGGAACCCTTCATTTGTGTATGATTCCAACTTCATCTTTCTTGGAAATTTCTAAGGATAAATCATGAATTCTAAGCTTAGCATCCATGGTGCTAAGCTAACCTCTTCCCATGATAATTGGAAACTTTACCTTGTTTTTCTCCACATGAATTACTAGAAAATTAGTGGGATAGGACCAGCCACTAATGGTGGTATTCACATCATCCACCTGTCCAAGTGGAACTTTGATTGACTGGTCTACAAGCTCTAAATGAATGTTACTTTTCTTTAGTGGTGGGAGGTTCTAGGCCTGGTACATGTCTTGAGATATCACATTTACTCTAGACCTAGAATCTAATAGATCTTTTTATGGTTTTTTTTCACTATTTGGAGATAAATCAAGGGACTTCTTGGATTAGTTCTTTTCTATGAATGAGCCCCTACCTTGATCCAATGGGTTATTGTTTGTGTGAGCATGATAGTTGTGATGTTTAGAATTGATGAAGTTAGAAGCTTAGTGCATTGGGAAGGACTTGATGTGGATGGGATGGAGTTAGATGTGTTCCTCATTTGTTGAGTTTTCTTTTGGCTCATTTTGAAGAACAATAATTTCTTGGACTAAGACTAATAAGTAACCTTCCTCTCATGTGTATTAACTACCCTTGTATCACTTTTTGATTGAGGTTGTGATGGTAAGTTTTCCTACATAATAGGAGGTGGCATTGGTGGCATAAGACTAAAGTCTTGAGTAGTAGGTCTAGCTATTGGTGGATGCACATATAAGTTGGAATTGATCCTTGCTAGCATCGATCTATGGTATTTTTCTGAATAGTATTGTGGGGTTTGAACATTTGCATGATCAAGTGAGACTGGATGTTGGACATAGTATCCATAAGGATTAGGTTATCGATATGGATATTTTTGGTGCAGTGGTGGCATGGCCCATGATTGTGGTTGTTGCCATTGCTAATGGTAGTGCTCGTGCGGCTATGGTAAGACTCCACTAGGATAGTATGTTGGTTGAGGTTGTCTTTTGTAGTTACCTTGAGGATAAGGTAACTATTTGGGCATTTTCTTTTGAATAAATCATGGGTTACGTGTGTATGCCCTAGTTTTTTACATATGTATCATGACTAGACAACATCCCGTAGGATGTTTGTACTGGCACATGGTGCAACCTTCATCATTTGTGGAGCTAGTTTCTAAGTACCAAGCTATTGAAGTAACTTTGCCCTTTTGTCCAAATTCCTTCTTCTTCTTTTTGTCTCTACCGCTATTGAGCACTTGTTCTGCTTTTTCCTCAACAATCTTTAATGTTGTTGTACATCATTCATCTACTGAATCCCACATTTTTGCTACATGTGCTACTACATCGGCAATAGATTTCTAAATTGGTAGCATCTCTTTCTTGATGACCAGGTTCAAGGTTTGTTCCTCTTGGATATCACATACCTGTGCATCTCTTTTTCAGATTGATGGATCCCTATTGTATTCTTCAGCTCATTCCCTTTTGCTAAGTTTCCCTTCTTCTTTTACCACTTGATTGATGAGTCTTTAAATTTGATGGATGGTTAATTCTAATACTTTTCCTTGGGCATAAACTCTAAGGGTCTCTCTTGTTTTACTTCTTAGCCCATTTATGATGTGCCTTAGCTGTTCCTTTGATGAAAATCCATCGCTTGGGTATTTGTGTAACAATGAATAATATCTACCTATTGCTACATCAAGGGTCTCATGAGTCCCTTGTTTCCAGTTCTAGATTTTCTTTCTTAGGTTTAACACTTATGAATATGTATGATATTTTTCATTAAAAATTTCAAGCATGGTATTGTAATGTTTGATGGATTCAGGTTCCAGTGACCTGTACCAACTTTCTGATTCCTTCACAAGTGTCCTAGAAAACAACTTCAATGTTTTCTAATCACTCTCTATATTTTAAAGGGCGTAGGCATTATGGAATACTTGAAGGTAATGTTGAGGATCAACATTGTAACCTCTTTCAAATTGAGGCATGCTATTCATATCTAACTATTTAATTCAACTATCTTGTGTATGCCTGGTTAGTATGTAGACTACTTCTTGAATGTTGATCATGTTCCAGGTTGCCATAAGGGGTTCATCATCATGATCAAGTTCATATACTTTGTGGTAATTGTGACCCCTTCTATGCTTGTGCCTCTCTTAATCCTATTTTTTCTCTTTATGTCTCCTTTTTTCTTACTCCTCATCTTCTAAATTAGAATACCTTGAGTATCGATCATGATGACCATGAGCTCTTCTTTTTTCCCTATCAAAATCTTGGTACTTGTGCTGTCTCCTATCATAGTCCTCTGATGATCATGATGAAGCAGAGGAGGTAGTAGGAGAACAATGTTGACTAGTTCTCCTTTCATGACTCTTATGAGTTTCCTTGTAGGACTTAGCAGGATTCCTTAGCCTACAGTCTTACTTGTATCTTGAGTTAATAGCCTACCCCTTGTGTGGCTATACTAGAGTAGAGTGAAGTTGGAATTTGATACGTTCTTCTAATTTGATGATAGGTGTCTTTGATGGCTCCTCAAGATCTTGGTGGAGTTATTCTGAAATAAACTGATCAGCATCAAGCTCTTCTATGATAACATATGTGTTGGCTTACTTCCCTTTGGTATGAACATGCTTGATTTCCATAGCAACATCTCTTTTTATTTGCTCCCTTGTAGGTTCATAGGGTTTGGTCATGTGTTGAGTCACATGCTACCCTTCTTGAATATGGTCCAAGTGCATTCCTTTTAGAGTAGTTTGTAGCATGTTTAGTACTGCATGTTTGAGAGGAAATACTATGTTGTCTTGCATATCTCTCCATCTTATTTGTCTATCCTAATGGAGTATGAAGGTGAAGTCTAGATGGTATGGATTAGCATGAGCATAAGTAATACGTGTCTGCATGGGCATTCCCTAGTGTTCTTCATCAACAATTCTGTCACTACTCCTTGTTTCCTTGGCAGGTGATAGTTGATCATTATGTGAAGCCATGTTATCGTTTCTTAATGGTTTGTGTTAAGTATGCTTTTTATTAAGGTTGTAATGATTAGAGTTAGGTTTTGATAAAATGAACTTTGGAAAATTAATTACTTAGTATAACATTGACTTATCCCCGATAATGGTGCCAATGATGAGTAGTGGAGTATCCAACACCCAACCATATGAGATACAAGTGTTCACGCACAATCCCAATCGAACTCGTAGATAAGGCAATGTGATTATACTAGTAATTAGTTAGCATTTGTGATCATTGTCTTCACACATGATCTAGTAAAATCAATGTGTGGGTTAACCCACGATGAGGTATATGATATTGATGTTGTATTGGCCATTAAGCTCCTAGTAAACATGAAGTGAAAGCAAGGGTTTTGAAATCTAAGTGGTAGTAAAAAAAATCTAAGTTAGTTTATCTTTTGATCACACCTTGGACTTTGTGCAACTACTACTGGGATTACTAAGTACTACACTACTGGGCATACCAAGTGATAGTACTACTGGGTTACCAAGTAGTTACACTTATGTGCTCAAGATTAGTTGTACTCATTCTACTTAAAGACATTAAAAGTAAATTGGAATTAATTGTAAACATTAACTATGAAAATAGTATACAGTAACAAAAATAAAACTAAGTGTTGCTACAATGATTTAGAGTAATCTTGATCTTTATTGCTAGCCATGCAATGCATCCAAGTACATCACACTTGAATAAAGATTCCATTCAATTACAAAACATCATAATGTAGGAACACACTGCTAAGTACTAAATTCAAGAAAACAAACTGAAAGAGTTTTGTTACTAAGTTATTGAATCTATTGCGGAACTATGCACCCAAGTGTTGCTTATATAGGCTAGCACGCACCCCGTGATATCATTTATACGATAATGTATGCTGAGATATGATAATGTATCTACAATATTGTTGACTTAAAATTTTTGTATTTATCACCTTATCATTCCTAGTTTGCATTCAGTAGGTTAAGCTTACATTCGATTAGAGATTGTGCTTCATTTTGTCATATCATTGGTTTAAGCTCTAAGGTCATATTAAATTGAAGACCTTTTATGACCATGAACTAAGTATTTCAATACTTAGTTCATGGAGGTATTCTTGTGGAAGTGTAAAGAACATTTTTGCATGAACATATTCCTTTTATATCTTAGAAAAAAAGGCTAAATTCATGGTATACTAGTTAAGAACTTAAGAAGGAACCACCACTTGGAATGATGGTAAGGTGTTTGTTTCTCTAGTCGTAAGATAATGGTTCAAGCCTTTGCAAAGCGACTTAAAATAAGTTAGGCTTTCATTCATCTACTGCCCTTCTAGGGCTCCACCTTGGTAGGATGGATATTGAGCCTTTAGCTAACGATCCTTTACGAGTTAATACCTTAGAGTTGTTTAAGTATAACATCATTAGCAAAAAAAAGTGAAATGAATATTTTGAAAATATTTGTTTCTTATAGAAAAAATTCATACTAGCTTTGAATAAAATTTTTTTATCTCATTTATAAGTCTATATAGGTTCTAGCATGCACTTTCAACATTCAAACTTCACCAATATTCATTGACCATGTTGTGGATTTCAAATAAGAAGAAGAAATTAATTCTACAAACCAAAATTCAAAGTAATTTAAGGTCATGTCTAGGTATGGAAGAATAAACAATTGAAGTGAAAACATAAAAATAAAAGGAAAAAGTCCAAGATTAAGAGAAGACAACATAGAACTTTTTGTAACATAGGAACAAATGTTTCATAATTTTTATTTTTATTTTTAGATCATATAGGATAATATAGGAAAATCTATTTATTATTAAAAGATTGATGGATGGATGTAATAATTGAATGGCCACAATCTTACTTCTCTCTTCAATTCCTATCCCATTTTTCATGAAATAGACTTGTCCCTTCATTAGTTATAATGGCCCCATCAAATTCCTATAAATGCATAGCGATATTCTATTGTATTTTGATTAAGAGGTAAGAACATTGATTTGATTATGAAATTTCTCTCCATGTTCATCAAATTCATCACTTATTCATTAATTGATCATTCATCAACATTCACCAATTCATCAAGGTTCAATACATCATCATAATTCATTGCATTTCAGGAAGTCTAAAAATCACATTTGGGCTCACTTTTTAATAATAAATTTCAACCATCAAATTAACTCATATCAAGTCCAAATTTTACAAATAGGTAGATTGTTGAAAAAGCTTTGCATAAAGTATTTACTCATTCCATAACTCCCTTGAATTGCAAAGATATTCATCTTGTAAATCACAAATTTTTACCTTGGATGCTAAAAAGTTTTATTTAACACCCCTTTTTCAAGCCAAATTTGCATCATTAAATAAATTCCAATTGATCTAAAATTTTACAGGCTATATGCGAAAAAAGCTTTTCAAGAAGCCCAAGATCAACCCAAAACTCATCTAGATTACAAAGATATCACAACTACAAAATAATAAAAAATAAATTAGTTTTTTACAATTGAGCCTCCCACATCATTTGATAAAAAGGGTCGTTAAAAACATCTATAAAATATAAAATTATTTTGAATCTTCTTATTTCAGAAAAATCAACAATCTAGGATAGTACAAATAGTTGTTCTCTTAATCCAAACTTAGATTCATATATATAGGTGAATTATCTTCTCTATCTTCTTTTAATGTAGTAGAGTTTATCATCTTTTTATTTGAGTGACTTTAGTTATAATATTTTTATATAGAATTTTAGTTTTAGTTTCATAATATTGATTGTTGGTTGTTGGTTAGATATTTGTTTCATATAGCATTGTACATGAAGATGTTGAACTCAAAACTCAATATTGATATATCTTTCCAGTAGCTATGTTGCCAATATGGAAACATGTTGATGTTATCTATTACCAAATGATATTTTTATTAATTTATCTTTTCCATTAATAATGTAATAGAGGCAATTTTGTGTCATCCATCTTCACCACTATTATTATCCTATCAAGTTAGAATGAACATTGTTCCAACATTTATCTTGCTAGAAAAAAGTCTTAATATTTCTTAACATTCCTGTAATTACTCCTATCACATTGTAGTTACTTTTATCATCATCTTTATTATGATCTTATCAACATAGTATTAATTATCACTAGAGAAAAGTCA
>MNCI01014250.1:139698-167967 GCA_015680685.1 Gnetum montanum
CTAGCATAAAAACATAACCTGATGTTGATTTCCTGGAATCAACGCAGCCAGCAAAGTCTCAATCGGAGTAGCCAGTCACCTCCAAATGGTCAGTTTGTCGATACATAAGCATGTAATCCTTTGTACCTTGAAGGTACCTCATGACTTTCTTTGCAGCCTTCCAATGGTCGATACCTGGATTACTCTGATATCGGCCCAACATCCCCACAGCAAATGCAATGTCAGGTCGTGTGCAGACTTGAGCATACATAAGGCTTCCAACAGCTGAAGCATATGGAATGTTGCTCAGGTGACTTTTCTCTAAATCATTCATAGGGCACTGGTTCAAATTGAACCTGTTACCCTTTACAATGGGTGCAATACTTGGTGAACAATCTTTCATCCGAAACCTCTCTAGAACTTTATTAATATAGGTTTCCTGTGATAGACCCAGAATATATCTAGATCTATCCCTATGGATCTTAATGCCAAGGACATAAGATGCCTCACCCATATCCTGCATGTCAAAATTCTTAGAGAGAAATTGTCTCACCGCATATAAAAATCCATGATCATTAGTTGCAAGAAGGATATCATCCACATAGAGGACAAGAAAATAGATTTTACTCCCACCAACCTTCTAGTATATGCATTGATCCATGATGTTTTCTTCAAAGCCAAATGAAGTGATGACATCATGGAATTTCAAATACCACTGACGGGAGGCCTGTTTCAAGCCATATATAGACTTCTTAAGCTTGCATACCAATTGCTCACCATCATTAGAGGAGAATCCTTCAGGTTGTTTCATATAAACCTCTTCCTCTAGATCACCATTAAGGAATGCTGTTTTCACATCCATTTGATGTAGTTCAAAATCAAAGTGAGCTACCAATGCCATGATCACACGAAGGGAGTCCTTCTTAGATACAGGAGAAAAGGTCTCCATGTAATCTATTCCCTCCTGCTGAGTGAACCCTTTGGCAACAAGTCTAGCCTTATATCTTTCAATGTTGCCCAAGGAGTCTCTTTTAGTCTTGAAGACCCATTTGGATCCTATGGCTTTAACACCATTGGGCAACTTGACAAGATCCCAGACTCCATTAGTGGACATAGAGTTCATCTCATCTTTCATGGCATCATACCATAAGTCGGATTCCTTACAACTCATGGCTTGTGAAAACGTGTCAGGATCATTTTCGGCTCCTATGTTGTAGTCAGATTCCTGTAGATACACTATATAGTCACTAGGAATCGCTGATCGCTTTATTCTAGTAGATCGTCTTAATGTTGGTTCATCAGGCTCCTGAGGGGCAAGATGATCAACGGGCTGTTCAACAGGAACTGGTATCTGTTGTTCAGCTGGATCTACTATGTCTTGACCAGCAGTTTGTGGAACTTCAACGACTGGTGGATGTACATCACGTATTTGTACTGTAGGCGTGTTGTGTACAACAATCAATCGAGTACTTGAAGTAGAGGGTTGAGCATCCGCATGATCAGTCGCTGGAATTTCGTTCCAGGAATGATGACTCCCACTAATCAAGTCATTCTCAAGAAATTTAGCATTCCTTGATTCCACAAACCTAGTAGTATGTGATGGACAATAAAATCTGTATCCCTTAGACCGTTCGGCATATCCAACGAAATACCCACTTATGGTCCTAGGGTCTAGCTTCTTCTCTTGTGGATTATAGACTCTTACCTCAGACGGGCATCCCCAAATGCGTATATGTCGCAAACTCGGTTTCCAACCTTTCCACAATTCAAATGGTGTCTTAGAGACAGCCTTGGTTGGAACTCGGTTTAATATATACACTGCCGTCTTAAGGGCTTCATTCCACAAAGACTTAGGAAGCTTGGAGCTGCTAAGCATACTCCGCACCATGTCCAATAATGTTCGGTTTCTTCTTTCTGCCACACCATTTTGGTCCGGAGAACCAGGCATAGTGTATTGGGCAACAATCCCATGCTCTTGAAGAAACTTAGCAAAGGGACCAGGTGCTTGTCCATCATCAGTGTATCTACCATAGTATTCACCACCTCTATCAGACCTCACTATCTTTATTTGCTTACCGCATTGTTTCTCTACTTCAGCCTTAAATACCTTAAAGGCATCTAAAGCTTCATTTTTGTGATGAAGCAAGTAGAGATACATGTATCGTGAGTAGTCATCAATAAAGGTAATGAAATACCGTTGATCATATGCATCCATATCTGGACTACAAATATCCGTATGTATGATTTCTAATATGGCAGAACTCCTCTTGGCACCTTTCTTTGACACATTGGTCTGCTTTCCCTTTATGCAGTTTACACAAGTGTCAAAGTCAGTAAAATCAAGAGTACTAAGTACTCCATCAGTTACCAAGCGCTTGATTCTCTCAATGGAGATATGGCCTAATCTACGATGCCATAACATAGAGGATTCCTCATTCATAACACATCGCTTAATGCCAGCATGAACATGCATAGAAGTGTAAGAAGTGTCGTTTTGTAAATTAAGTTGAAAAAGACCATCTGTTAATGTACCATTTCCAACTATTTCAGATCTATAAGATACACTGAACATAGTATCTGAAAAGTTAAAGGAAAATCCCAATGATACAAGCCTTGATACAGAAATTAAATTCCTTGAAAAACAAGGAATGTAAAATGTCCTTTCCAAATCCAAAACAAAACCACTACTTAAAACTAATTTGCATGTGCCAATCGCTTCCACATGTGAGCGCATCTTGTTGCCCGAATAGATGCATGACTCACTTCCTACTGGCTTCCTTAGGTTTGCTAATCCCTGCAAGGAATTAGTAACATGGATTGTAGAACCGGAGTCAATCCACCATGTGTTATGACTAACATCAACCATATTAGATTCAAAACAAACAAATGAGGATTGAGTACCTTTCTTTTCAAGCCATCTCTGATGTTTAAGGCAATCTTTCTTTATGTGCCCTTTCTTTTTACAGAAAAAGCATCTAGATTCCTTCTTGATATCAGCTTGTGGAGGGATTTTCCCCTTCCCTTTAGTGTTGACTTGTTTTGTGTTCTTTCCTTGCATGGCCAGATGCACACTTTCCTTCGCTTCCATGGCAAGTCTACCCTCTTCTTGCACACACATGGTCATCAATTCATTAATTGACCATTTGTCCTTATGTGTGTTGCAAGAAATCTTAAAGGGTCTATACTGCGGTGGGAACGTGTTTAGGATGTAGTGCACAAGGAAAGATTCAGACATCTCAACCTCAAGTGTTTTTAGTTGAGCCACTATGTCCCTCATGTGCATGATGTGCTCATGCACACCACCAATTCCAGTGAGCTTCATGGATGAGAACTTCATTATCAAGGTGCTAGCCAACGCTTTGTCTGATGTTTCAAATTGTTCATCAATAGCTTTTAACAAAGCGCGCACATTGTTATACTATTCCAATGATTCACGTATACCAGCCAAAATCTTGGTTTTTATGAACATTACGCAGAGACGATTAGATCGCTCCCATTTATCATAAAGACCAATATCATCTGGATGGCTGGTTGCATTAACCGCAGGTGGTTCATCCTTACAGATAGCATAATCAATGTCCATCCATCCTAAATGAAGGAGAATTCTCTCCTTCAACACCTTGTAATTATCACCCATCAATTCAGGAATATCACATTTAAAGTCAGAGTAATTTACAGGTTGCATAGCTGCAAAATAAACATGCTTATGTCACTAAATTTTAGGCTATAAACTGTAGGACATGTGTACCAATGTAAACATGCAAAAATATGAATCACATGACATAAAATTGCCTGTGGGCTAAATTTTAATTCCGGATGCCATTGATGCCATTGATGCCTGAATGTTCCGGATCTTCTTTCACACGGGCGCTCTGCGGTGATGCTGTATGCAGACTGTAAGCGACTGTGAAAGGGACCTGAACTGCTACACTGCAATTGATTCCCCGTGCCTTGTTCTCCCATCAAGAAGTCAGAAGGTCCAGGAATTAGTTACCATTTATTAGAAAAATATGAGACCATTTCCAGATAACAATGAATCAGTTGGAACGGATGGATTGCAACGAAAACTGTCATGTTGCTGTCCAAAGCTATCACATTGTTAACTGAGATAGATCTTCACAACAAGTTTAGAAGTCTTATCTCATCTCCACGGAAAATTCTAAAACTATTCGACAGTAGAAACAGAAAGTGTAGTTCACCAGGGAAAATTCTAAAACTATCCGATAGTAGAAACAGAAAGTGTAGTTCACAATTAATAAACTGCTAATTCATTGTTACAAATCATTCAACATAGAACAGTTAAGATTAGAAAATTCATTGCTCTAATTACTTTATATTCTCTGTCAAGTTCAAGTTCAACGTCATTATCCTTACTCTTATTCTATATTACATTATCTATTGTACCACATTCAATTTCATCATTATCATATCTTATCAAGATAAGGTTAATTGTTCAAACTAGAAAAGTCACACATTATCCTTCCCTCCAATTCCCTTGTATTCTACTTTACATTCACCTTCGTCATTCTTATTAGCGTTCTATATTACGCTATCTGTCACATCACATCACATCCAATTCTATAATTGCCACCTTTGTTGTTATGTGATGAATGTGCGTCAGTAGAAAAGTTAAGGATCACACAATCCAATTACTTTAATTGCCTTATACACCGACATCACTTTAACCTTTAAATACGATTTTTCTCGTACCCTCTTCCATGCTTTAATGATTCAGTGAAACGAGTCGGCAAAGAAAGTCCGGGAAAAAACGAAGTTGCGAAAACCGTACTGAAAAGCACAGATAGATTTATATGCTGATTTGCTGCTGCCCAAGACTTTTAAGTGCCCCGTTATGGATATGGACTTTGTTGCTTTTGGTTAGTAGGCTTGGAAGGTTAGAAAAATGAGAAGCATTTTAACAAAATTCGTTGGCTCTTTATTGCTTCATTCAATCTTGAAACAATACCCTCCTGCACAAATAAAAATACTCATGTACATTACCTCAAGCTTCAAGCAGGGTTGCAAAAGAGGGTTATTGGAATTTAGAACCTTGAGTAACTTTAATATAGGTATACTTTAAGATATATATAGTCATGGTATTGTTCACTATAATGCTATCTATAACTAAACTAACAATTCATTATTAATAATAACAAATGTGTCCTTTTGGTATTTTTTGAATTTCCAAATTTGTTAATCTTTTTCTAAATAAAAATATTATGATAAAAATTTCATCCACTATGTTTGTTCCATGTGCTTAACTAGATTATGATATCATAATTATCTAATATATGAAACTNTGTTTTGCATTGTAAACGTTTTTTAATATTGCTAAAATTAGAAATAAAATTAAGTGATTTTGTGAGTATCTTAAGTATTATCAATTTAAAACTAACATAAACAATATTAGAATCTTATCCTTAGATATTGAAAGCCATTTTCTTCCTAAGAATCTAGAGTATTGTTTTTAAGAATCACTAAGAGTCTATCATGGCGTTTTAATAATACACGATGAAGCCATGTTTTGCACTACAAACGTTTTTTAATATTACTACAATTAAAATTAAGTGATTTTGTGAGTATCTTAAGTATTATCAATTTAAAACTAACATAAACAATATTAGAATCTTATCCTTAGATATTGAAAGCCATTTTCTTCCTAAGAATCTAGAGTATTGTTTTTAAGAATCACTAAGACTCACCAAATGAATATCTTAAGTTTAATCAATTTAAAACCAAGACTAATCTATTTTCTTCATAATAATATAGAATATTATTTTTGGAAATCACTAAGAGTCACTTAAGTCTAATCAATTTAAAACTAAGACTATGGCCTTATGTTCTTTCCAAATGGAGCATAAAGGTTTATTATTATTAATTGGAGACACAAGGTATTGATCCCCATACCTCTCACATGCAAAGTAAGCACTCTATCATATGAGCTACATCCCTTACCTCATTGATATGTAGATGTAACTCCCTAGGTGCAAGATCATGAGGAATATGATTTTGAAATCCTGAACCATCATCTCTTATCAATAAGCCATTTTTAGAGAACAAAATTAGAGATGCTTGGCCTATGGGATGTTGATAGAATGCATGGTTGGATGTTATAGTATACAAGAGAGGATGTTGCAAAGTTCACTACAAGCTTTATTGCCAACAATAAATCATCTCGCTCCATGATTGTTGTTGATTATGACTATAGTGCCTACGATTTTGATAAGTTGGGTGCAAAGTAAAAAAAATGCTACAATAAAATTGTAGGGCATATTATGTTTTCATAGTCAATGGATGAAGTTGTTCCCCCTTTATGAATGATTATCTAGGGAACAACTAGAATTGGAAAGTCATTTCTCATAGGTGTGCTTCATAATGCTTTCATTAAATACTACCATGAAAAACATAATGCTTTACTTGTCATGGCACCCATAGGAGCTGTGACATTTAACATTAACACAACAACCATTCATTCTAGTTTGAGCATTGGAATAGGTTACTAAAAACTTTGTACACATAACATCTATTTACTTTTGCAAGCTTGGATTATTCATTATTCTATATGTACCATGAGCATGTTATTTAGCATTATTAATGGGAGAGATCTCTATTGTTGTCATCATCTAACATTCTAACACAAACATCCCGTCGACGCAGCTAACTGAAGATACTTCATCATACCCCCATAACTGAATGAAACTCATCCTCAGGTTCTTTACAAAATAGGGAAGGTATAGAATTATTGACTGACACAAACATAACAAAACAAAACTAAGTGCCTGAGTGTACAGATTGACATTGATTACAAAATTGTGGTGTTCATGACACAAAATTGAACACTAGATCATGCCTAAAAAAATTGGACAAACATCCTCTAACAGAGTGAAGATTGTGGAAAAGATTAGATGGTCCTAAGTAGTGGAGGTTCCTAATGTTCTAGAGGACCTTCTCTTATTTCAGGTGCATGCAGTGGTTGAGGTAGCTATGGTTGTCCTATTGCAGTTGTCGCTTCCAGTGGAAGGCAAAAGCCATCCAATAATGCCTTTATCTTTTCCTCCTTGGTTCGGGGATCATTCATAGTCCACATGACATCACCAATGTGGGTTGGAATGAGGATATCCCATGGAGAGGGCATTACTGGAAACAACCCCTTCACATTAACAAACTAGGCAACGAATTGCTTTTGTTCAATATTAAATGCTTTGAGTGTGTTTTGTAGCTCCTAGTAGTCATTCATCCTCTTGGCCAAGTTCTTGGTAGTTGGTCTTTAATTAGTGAACTTTGCCTTGAGAACATTGAGTTCTGTGTTTGCCACTACAAGCTTATGCTTGGTGTCCTTGTAGTGCTTGAACTCTACCTGGTACAACAAATATGAGTTGGTCACTTATTTTTTCAATTTGGACAACAGCTGCCTAGCAATCAGCATAGCCATATTTTCATATTGAAGATTGGAAAAATCCATGTATCCTGTCATCTCCTTAATTTGCAATGCGTTCATGTAGATCTTCACTTTTTTGTAGGCATCTATTCCATCAACGATAGGTGGCCAAATCTCTCTTCCTTACTAGAGTTGCTAGAGGGTCTCATTTACTTTTTCCTTTGCTAACTAGATGTGTTTTTTATTAACTTATTTTTGTAGATTGACATGATCTTTGTAGTGATTTTTGACTCTCTCAAATTTGAGAGCCTCTAATTTCCAGGTGACTACTTCGATTGTAGTCTTTTAGTGAAGAGAACAAACCTCCTCCATGGAGAGGTTCCTATTTTTCACTACCAATCTCCTCAGCTTAATGTTTAGTTTGGCTAGCTACTCTTGTTGTTGATGGATGAAATCTACCATTTTCTATTTTTGTGCATCAACATTTCGTAGGTTATGATTCCTTATTGTCAATTGTACATTCTCCTAATGGGTCTAATGCAAGGACTTTTGAATTTGATGTTGAGCGGCCTTTGCCAAGGATCGATAGAAGACTGGTGTCTCCATCACACCCTCAACCCCTTTCAATCTTATGTGAAGTTTTTAAAGAGCTTCATCCTTTATTAGTGCCTAGTTGAGGAATGCAGGGTCAATAATCTGGGCTCTTAGTTCAGTAACCTCTGTAGCCAAGTGTTCATTTAGCTCTTATGTTGTTTTGAGTTGCCCCTCCAAAATGATGTTCTTGCCCCTTCCTTCCAGCAACTCTAACTAGGGTGCAATTATGTTGTCTGGAAGGTCGAAGACGTCTGTAATTGATTGCTCGATTCCCACCAATTGATCCAGTAATTGTTCATGTTATGATGTGCTTAACATGCTAGTTACTATCCCTACAGGTGTCTGCACATCTTTAAGTGTATAGACATTTGGTATAGATGTTGTAGGTGCATTTGGAGATTTAAAAATTTTATCAACAACCACCTCTGCTAGTGTCTCCTACCCCTTATGCTACACATCACCAAAATTGTTGCCTCCTCATCCTCCTCTAGGTACACTAAAAAAGTAGCAACATTCCCAGAGATTTTTGAGAATTGCTATTATTGTGAGAGGGATACTATCACCTCTCAAGTACTAGGATTTGATCTTGTAGGCGACTGCATTCTTTGGGCCGAAAAAATTGGTCCACCTCCCTTCATCTAGCTAAATGCTTGAGCCACTTCATTCAAGTGACTCATCAATGGCCGGTACATAGATGGATTACCACCACTCATTCCTACTTGTTGCTCTTACTCACTCAAGATCCATTCTCAAAATTCATGCAAACGTTGAGAAGTTACAATGATATTTGGCACTATTTGTTAAGTGGGTGGTGGAGGCAATGGTTGCTACTCCTCTGCTTGGATGAGTTTTGCAAGGAATTTGTCCTTCATCATCTCTGTCCAATTAGTGGATGGATCATGTTGGATATTGTCATTTGTATAACAAGTTATCCCTCCCCTCTAACATAGTTTTCAAATGACGCATGGAAAGGGAAGTGTCTTCCTTCCACGTTCATTCTCCTTAAAGAAATTTTCTATCTTAATATAGATTAGCTATGGAAGGTTGACAAGGAGTCTACCACTTAGAGCGGCACACGCATAGGTAAAGAAGGCAGTGATCTTGCTTAGCCTTACCATTGGATTAAGGTGAAAGGCTATAATCTTGTAGTAGATTCTCTTTGTTGATGTGAGTGCACCATACTTCTTATGGTCAACACCATAACACCACTATATCCATTCTTTCATGATGTTGGGGTCTACTCGTACTGGAATCTCAATAAGATTTGTCCTAATTTTTGGCAACCCAAGTGGCTTTGAAATGGCCTACATTGAGTAGGACACTGAAATATCCTTGATCTTGACCGTTGATCTAGGATGCTTGTTATTCTAAAATAAGAATGTCTCTCCCATGTACCACTCCCTGTTGGAAGTGATGATGGGCCACATGTGAGAGGTCTTCAGTTGATCTTATACTTATTAAGGTGCTTGGTCCAAGAAAGAGCCAAAATTGAACTCTTGGAGCACCATTTTTAGAACCTCCTTTGATTTGATCTGCTTGAGGAAAACTTCTGTCAAGGTCACCTCAAGGTTTGCTTGTAGAGCTAGTGCCTCATCCCAATGGGATTGCTTTGTTGCTACTACTTGTTTTGGAATCTAATGAATAGATTCCACTTTGGGCTCCTCCCTAAGAGCTCTCATAGAATATATTGCTGCTTATTGTTCTTGGGCCTATTCTTGCCCCCTTCCCACTCATGGTTGTTTGTCCCATGGCTGTGATGGTCCTCCTTCCTATGTGTGCTTCTCCTTTGATGCCATTTGTGGTCAGAGCACATTCAAGGATTAGTATATATAATGTATAACTTATAATTTTTTGATACCTCTTCTCATCAGTTAGTTACACTTAGGCTAAGGTTGGACCATGGTAGATTAGTTATTTTATTATCATTTTATTAATTTCTAATTTCAGAGTGTTACCAGACCTAGTTGGAAGTGTTTAAATTTTGTAATTTGATGTTTTCATGTTGGCTTCTTTTTTAAACCTTTGTGGGAGTTAGAAAAATTTTAGAAAATGTTTCTATCAAAAACTCAAAAAATTTAGGTTTGTGACCCCCATGACTAAGAGCTAACCATTGGTAGCTACAGGGTTGAGAAACTGAGTGATTTGGACAAACAATTAGGAAGATATGGCTTTTGGAAGGTTCTCAACTTTGAAATTTACAAAAATATCCTTTGGCGTTTGAAAGGAAATGTAAAAAATTTTATGTGTGGGCACGTATATATATATACTATTTTTATGCCATGTCAACAGGATCCCATATATGGATCTTGTATACTAATTAAGGGCTAGGTATCCCTATGCCCAACCATACGAATCACGAGCATTCACGCGTGACTCGGTCGAAATTCGCAGACTGTAAGCACTTAACATACACGAGACTTCTAACCAGTGAAACCTTGGATTAGATCAGTCGTTGTTATCCTAATCTCACTTGTGAAGTTCTATTACGTTGGTTAAGCGAGACTAAGGCTAATGATTTTTATGTATTTTTACTTATCTTTTTTGGTGACTAAGTGAGGTATGAAAGGTAAGGAATAAACCATAATCTAATCTCTAATTATCCTAGTTTATATTCTCACTACTCCTAGCATAAGTATCCGGTCCCATCTTCCAAGCATGTTCTGAGCATTCCCTAACACTGCTGGGTTACAAAACGTTAAGCGTCGTTGGGCTTACCAAGTATTTAGATTACGTTTGAGATGGTCGTACTTATGTCTTTGACGAACTACGAATGAACAATAATGATTGATATTATAACAATAAAAACATAAATAATCAACAAGTAACTAATAAAGCATAAACACATTAAACTATTAAAGCAACAAGTAACTAATAAAGCATCAACATTTTAAACTATTAAATGCATGAAATAACTAAGTCCAAATGCTACAAGAATTGCATGAACAGTTCATCTTTATTGCCGTCATGCCAATGGGCTCAGATACATCAATGCTCAAATAAAGATCCGATCGCTTTTCATACACCTACTACGGGCACTTGGAAAATATTCTATCTCTTGCGGGAGAAAACTACAAGAGCTTCATTATCACTACTCAAAAAGATGCCTAAATGAGGCGGAAGGTCCTCATATTTATAGGCCAGGAATGATGGCTGCGTAAATGGGGCCACGTCAACATAGGGTGGCTATGTCGATGCGGCCACGTATACGCAGTCCCATATACGCGGCCCAGTCGATGCATTGACTTTTGACACTTCATCATACCCCCACAACTGAGCAAAAACTCATCCTCGAGTTACTTTACAATTTGGAAGGTATGGATTCTTATTTACAACACACATGACTTAAACACATGAATGACACACACATGACACAACATGAATTTACCAAGTGCTCGAGTTACAGAGAAGGACATATTACAAAAATGGCAGTGTTTAGAGATAAAATTGAACACCTCGCTGGTCCTAGAGCCCCTGCGGTATAAGACGATGTACAAAATTACTAGAGGAGATCACACCATCCCTAGGGACGGTGGTTTTGATGGACTTTCTCCAGCCTTTGGCCCGTGCATTGGTGGCGGCACGAATGTCGGTAGCCCCACAGCAACGGCAACTTCTGGAGACAGCCGGAATGCCTCCAAGAGATCCCTCATTTTCTCTTTTTTACTTCTAGGATCGTTCATGGTCCAGGCAGCTTCTCCAATGTGTGCTAGAACTGGAATTTCCCAAGGGCAAGGCAGCACCAGAATGAGTTCTTTCAAATTAACAAACCAGGCTACAAACTATTTGCGTTTGATATCGAACGCTCGAATTAATGCTTGCAGTTGCTGGTAGTCACTCATTCTTTGGGCCAGGTCCTCTGCAATGGTACGTTGGCCTTCAAAGCTTGTACGGAGGATCTCGAGTTCCACGTTTTTTGTTGCCAACTTCGGTTTTGTTGCCTTGTGTTCCTAGAACTCTCCCTCATATAGAGAATACGAGATGGTCACTTGTTTCTCTAGCTCTGACCGTGGTCTCCCAGCTGTGAGCATAGCTAGCTTTGCATACCAAAGGTTGGCTAATTCCATGTACTCTATCATTTCTTCAATTTGCAGCTCCTTGAGGCAAATTTTTGCTTTGTTGTAGGTGTTCAATCCATCGAAGATAGATGGCCATACATTGCCTCCTTCTTGGAGCTGCTGGAGCGCTTGGTTCATTTGGGCTTTAGCAACCTGAATGTGTTTCTCATTCACCTCCTTCCGCAATCCCACTTAGTCCATGTAATTATTTTTGACTCTTTCAAACTTTAGGGGCTCATTCTTCCAAGAAGCAATCTTGATTGCAGACTTCTGTCACAACGATCGAACCTCCTCCCTTGAAAGATTTCGATTCTCAGTAGCTAACCTTCTCATATCTACGTTCACCCTGGCTAGCTCCTCTTGCTGTTGGTGGATGAAATCTTTCATATGCTTGTTCTCTGCACCAACATTACGTAGGAGATGAACTTTTGCGGTCAGCTACACATTCTCCTGGCAAACCTTGGCCAAGTCTTTCTCTAAATGATATGCTCGGGCATCTGCTGTGGCCTTATCTAGGATCACCATCTCCGTGACATCCTCAACAACTTGAAGTTTAAGCTGAAGCTGTTGAAAGGCTTCATCTTTGGTGATATCGCGGTCGAGGATGGTAGGATCGACAAGTTGGGTCCTTAATTGGGTAACCTCCGTTGCCAAGCGCTGACAAGCAACTTGAGCAGCTTCTAGTTGCCCCTCCAAAATAAGGCTCTTGCATCTTACCGATAGCAGCTTTGACTGGGTTGCAGTGATGTTGTCCGGAAGGTCGAAGACATCCAAAAGTGGTTGCCCAATTCATACCAGTCGTTCCAACATTTCTTCATGTTGGGTTGCATCCATCCTACTACATGAAGTTCCAGCAAACACCTGTACATCTTGTAGTCCATGGATGTCTGGTACAGGTGTTGCCAGTGCATTGAGAGCAGTAGCAATGGTATTAGCAACCACTTCGGTTGTAACTTCTTGTCCCTAGTGCTGCATCACTAGGATCGTCACCCCCTCACCATCTTCCAAGCGTACTGAGAAAGTAGTAGCATTCCCTAAGATTTTAGGGAATAACTGCTAGGTTGCAGTTGATACGTCTCAGATGCTTGGATCTATTCTGGTTGGAATGGGTGCTCGGGCAGTGGAAAATATCAGGCCTACCCTTTCAAACAAACTGATTGATTGTGCCACTTGCTCCAGGTGACTCATGACAGGGCGATAGACCAAAGGCCCTTTTCCTCTACCAATTCTGCCAGATTGCTCTCGTTGACTCGAGAGCATTTCCTGGATCTTGTGAATGTATGTTGCTGTTGTTTGCGAGCCCAGCTGCATTTTTTGCACAGGTGGTGGAGGTGGTTGCTACTCTTCCTCTATCTGTGTGGCGGCAAGCATTTTATCTTTTATCATTTCTTGCCATAAGGCAATTGGGGTGCGGCGAAGGATATCGTTAGAATACTGTGCGATCCCTGCCCGTTTGCATAACTTTTAGATTAGGCAGGGAAAAGGGAGAACACATTTTCCATGTTTGTTCTCTACAAACCTCTTTTCAATTTCCAAAAATAGTAGATGTGGAAGACTCATGGGAAATTTTCACTCAAGGCATCACATGCATGAGCGAAGAAGGCAGTGATTTTGCTCGGTCTTACCATTGAATTTAGATGGTAAGATGCTATCTTTGAATAGACTCTCTCCACTATGGTCAAGGAGATGAATTCCTTGCACTCTACCCCATAGCACTGTCTTGTCCATTGCACCTTCACCTTTAGATCAGCCTACTTAGGAATTTCCACCACATCTACCCCAGTTTCGGGCACCCCCAGAGCTTGCGCTATTGCTTCTGAAGAGTAAGAGACATATATGTCCTTGATTTTTACTCTTGACCCTGGCTGCCGATTCATCCAGAAGAGATATGTTTCTCCTAAGTACCACTTACCACTGGTTGTGATGATTGGCCACATCAAAGAATTCTGCAATTGAAGTCTGACATCTTCTGGCGCATTTTCGAGGAATGGTCCAAAGTTTAACTCTTGGAGGACTGTCCGTTGCACCTCGCGTGGAATGATAGCATCGAGGTAGGCTTGGGTTAATGTGACCTCAAGCTGTGGTGCTATCCTAGGTGTCTCATCCCCTAGCGATTGCACACCGTGAATCTCCTCTTCGGGAATCTGGTGGATAGATTCCACGTCAGGTCATTCGTGAAAGGGCCCAGTTGCATGGGAACCCTCCGCATACTCTGGAAATTGCATTCCACATCCCCTTCCCATTCTTGGACGCTTGTCCCATGGCTGCGACAGTCCTTCATCCCTTGGGTGCCTCAGTTTGGGTGCCATCTGAAAACAAACATAATCGTCCGTTAGACTATTCAGAAGTAGCTTAAAATGGTCTGTATATACCTTTTTCAGTTTGACCAAGTTATGTTAATGGCACAGGCACACCGTTAAGTCTCCCGAAGTGCTAAGTTAGGGGTTAGGAACAAAGGTTTTGTAATTAACAATTAATTAATTACACAAGGGAACCACCCACCCACGACTAAGTGCATACCTCCAATTGCGTAAAAAGGGCAAGGACAGGTTGATGCAGACACACGATGGAATGTAGGTGCGTTGGGAAGGGTTAGGCAGAAAAAATGGCAAAAGTTCCCCTCAATTTGGGCTTCAAATGATGGAAAATACAAAGTGTGGTGGGGTGTATATATAGGATTGGGTGCTGCGTCGATGGGGCCCCGTATACGTAGCACTGTTCACCAGAAGACCAGCGTTGACCAACCCAAAAAACACCCAAAATGAAAAATTTGAAAAGCCAAATTGAGGCGATTGAAGTGCAGAAAAGGCCCAATCATGGCTAAATACAAGAGGAAGGAAATTGAGCGTGAAAAAACAACAAAATTGGAGAACATGAGTCAAAAAGAACTCGAGCGAGGATGAAATCGAACGATGGGACATAAAAAATGAACAACTAAGAAATCCAAAGGAGTGGAGGCATAATAGGAAAAACCAGGAATATGCAGGTGGGTCCTCCCCATAGTAGGCAATAGCCTTATAGCCCCTGCATACCCTCAACACCAGAGTTTGTGGGCCCAGTTGCTGATAATAGGTGTCACCAGTGAAGACTCCAAACCAAGAGAAACCTGCCAAGGCATGAAAGACCAATAGAAAATACAATGAACACACAAAACATAAAAAGGGCAGTGAGGTGAGTACAGAGAGAAATGGGAATGGAAGGAGAGGAGAGAATAGAAATTCCAAGTGTTGGTCACATGAAACGTTGTGTGGAAGCATGGTTAAGTGACGTGGTAGAACTTGTCCTGAGATCAGACCCAAAACCATCTACAAACAGTGACTTCACAGCAATAGACGAAGGCCCGACCATCCCCAAGGAAATAAGAATGACCCCACAGAAAACCACCACTCTAGGAAACGTGAGAAGAGGGAAGTGAAATGGGACAAAGTTAGAGGGGACCAAGGAAGTCCCCTAACTAGTGCGTGTGGCCCGTGAGAGGTGATCTAAGGGGTGTGCTTTGAATTCCCACTGCGATATGTTTTTTTTCTATTTGCACGAGGGAACCACACCATGCGAAGACCCATGCGTGTGTGCATGCATTCAACCAAGGGGTGTGCTTTGAATCCTCAGTTTATTCTTTTGTTTTTGTTTATTTTTGCTTTTCTTTTTTTTTCTTTTGAATTTTTTTTTGATGAGGACCACACCATGCAATGTCGAACTACCTAAGAAAACTTCCATGGAGAGAAACTTGGAGTGGGAGGAAATCTGTAAGAACACACCGACAACCCAGGGAACAGAACAGAACAACGAATAAAGCATTCCCTTTGAAGTCACATGCAATTCAACCCCATGGGTCATCCCTCAGTTAGGGAACTACACAAGTCACACATTCATTAAAATTTTTTTAAATGAAGGGGTTGCGTGTTCACGACACAAGGAAAACCATGAAATGGTGAATGGGCGGATGATGTGGACTCATTGCCAAGTTTATGAAATGGGAATGACATGCAATCCAAGGACAACCATGCAATGGTGGAAACCAGATAACTAGGAAGGTAATAACAGTGTCCATTGTAATGAAAACTGACCGTGCCAGACAAGATAATGATAAAAGTAACAAAAAGGACACAAAGAAATGAAGAACAAAAAATTGGAAAACAAAAAATTGTAAAACAAAAAGTGGAAAACAAAAAGGTGTAAAACAAAAATTGGAAAACAAAAATTGGAAGACAAAAATTGAAAAACAAAAAAGTGTAAAACAAAAAAAAATGTAAAACAAAAAATGAGAAAATGGTGAGGGGTGTAGGGAAGTGGATCAGCAGGGATGAGGGTCTCCCCCATGATTGGGTGAAAAGGAGGAGACATGAAAGATGGAGCGTGGATGACTGGCTGATGATGAGGCTGTGGCACTGGCTGTATGAAGCTCTCAGAAAGGTTTTAGTTGTTGGTGGTTGACCAACTATGTTTTGGTGGGATCCCTAGGTTTGTGAATTAGCAAGGCCACGGATGGGAAGGTTTCGGAGACAATATAAGGTCCCTCCCATAGTGTCTGAAACTTAGTCGGTTGGGATATATGTAAAGGGTTCCAATACAATACCTTGTCTCCACATCGAAATGTGACCTTCTGAATCCTAAGATCATGTCTTTTCTTGTTATAGGCCTTGTGGGTTTTGTTGGAAAATAGGGCTACTAATCTGTTCTCATCTAGCACACTTAAATTGATTAAACGTTCTCGTTGTGCTAGTGGGAGGTCAAGGTCAAGGTCACAGGTGGTGGATAGTATCCAGAGTTCTGCTTGGATTGGAAGTGTTGACAACTTACCATACACTAACTCATAGGGAGAGTACCCTACAGGAAGTTTCTAGGTGGAGCGATAGGTCCATAGGGCATCGTTAAGCTTGGTGCTCCAATCCCTCCTGTATTTGCTAATTGTTTGTATAAGGATCTTGGTAATTTCCCTATTTGTGACTTTAGCCTACCCATTGTCTTGGGGGTGATAAGGTGTTGATAATTTGTGTGTTACCCCTAAGCATTGCATGAGTTTACAAAAAGTGACCCCCGTGAAGTGAGTCCCATTGTCAGAAATGAGTGCTCTAGGTGCTCCAAACCTGGTAACAATTTGTTGCTGAAAAAATCATGCGGTAGTGTTGGAAGAACAGTCGATGACGGTTGCCGCTTCTACCCACTTTGTACAGTAGTCCATCGCCATGATGATGTACACATTTTCGTTTGACAAGGGGGTGATGGGCCCCATGAAGTCGATACCCCAAATGTCGAAGGGCTCCAGTGGTTGAATCCACTGTTGAGGTCCCTCTAACCGGGCCATCATCCCACCATCTCGTTGGCATCGTTCGCAAGAGCATGTGAACCATTGTGCATCCTTGAAAAGTGTAGGCTAATAATACCATGCAAGCAGGATTTTAATGGTTATTCTGCATCCAGCATAGTGGCCCCCACAAGGACCCTCTTGAGCATCCTGGAGGACGCGCAGTGTATCAGCATCAGGGATACACCATCGAACCAAGCCATCTGCGCACACCTTTTAGAGGTGGCTATTGATTTCCATGAAATGCTTAGCCTTATGGAGAACTGCCATTTCTACCGATGGTTCCATTCTTTTGGCAGCTCCTATTTTGTAAGGTAGGTAAGGATGTAGTTGAACCAAGGAGATTCCTTGGGAAGTTGAGGATCAACGACGCCTGTGAAGAGGAGTTCATCTGGAAATTGGTTTGATAAAGGCTCCTCCTCTTCTGTGTTATCCCATCGTAATCGAGACAACTGGTCAATGACCACATTCTTGAACCCCTTTTTGTCTACCATAGTCAGATCAAACTCCTGAAGAATCACCAGCCACCAGATTATGCGGGGGCTCACCATTGGTTTGTTCATCAGGAATTGGATAGCACTATGGTCTGTGTGCACAAACACCTCATATTCGAGCACATAGTGTCGAAATTTATCTAATGCAAACACCACCGCCATCAATTCTTTCTCGGTGGTGGTATAGTTTAGTTGTGCACCCACAATGCTACAACTTGCACAGTGGATATAATATGGATGTTTCTGATCATCACACTGTGTAAGCACATCTCCCAAAGCATAGTTGGAGGCATCCGTCATAATGTGGAAGGGTTTGGACCAATCAGGTGCTTGTAGAACTGGAGCTTCTATGAGTTTCTGCTTTAGCTCTTGGAATGCGTACTCGCATTCCTTAGTCCAGAAAAATGGAGCATCCTTCTTTGTAAGCTTTACCAACGGTCGAGCAATCTTCGAGAAGTGTTCGATAAAGCACCGATAGTAACCAGTGTCCAAGGAATAACCACACATCTTTGATAGTACTTGGTTGGTAGNTCTTGCTCAAACGTAGCACCATAGGTGGAGAAGTCATCCATGAAGACTTCCACACCATTGTTGATTTTTTGCTGGAAGATGCTCAAGACAAGGCATTGGAATGTCGTAGGTACATTACACAGGCCAAAGGACATCTTCTTATATGCAAAAGTCCCCCATGGACTCGTGAAAGTATTTTTGGCCTAGTCCTCTAGTGTGATTTGGATCTGGTTATAGCCACTATAACCATCCAAAAAGCTGTAATATTGGTGTCTTGTGATTGTGTCCAATACCTAGTCCACAAATGGGAGTGGAAAGTGGTCCTTGAAAGTTGCCATGTTGAGCAACTAGAAATTGATACAGACCCTCCACTTTCCATCTTTCTTGGGTACGATAACAAGTGGGCTAACTCATTTGCTATCGACGAATGAATAGATGAATCTCGCCTTAAGAAGTTGTTCAATTTCATCCTTTACTACCTGCTTCAACTTGGGATTCAACCATCTTTGTGGCTATCGCTATGGCTTCATGGAAGGGTCAAGGTAGATCCGGTTCTGGCAGATCTTGGGATCAATGCCAGTCAGCTCAGGATACGACCATGCAAATGCAGCAACCCATTTGTTTACCATCACTAGCAACTTCTGTTTCTTTGTAGGAGCAAGGGCAGCATTGATAATCACTGGCTTTCCATTTTGCAAAAATGCATACTCTAAGTGAGCCGGTAGGGATTTTAGCTCAAGGGGCTCTTGCTTGAAGCTCTCAGGGATCTCTAGCTTTCCCCAGTTATCAAAGTCATCAATGATGGAGGTCTGTTGATGAATCTCCTCCATCACATCTGTGCTGTCAATGTAGGCTTGCACTAGCCCCTCAGATGGTTCCACGCATATGGTGCTACTAGTAGGATCAGCTGTTAGCCACTAGGTGCCTTCTTGGTTGGTGGTTGCTGCGTATAGACACTATTGAATTGGAGATTCCTCGGTACATCGACTGCATGCTTGAATGGATATCTGCTTAGAGGACCATGATTGCTGCATACAGTTGCACCCTGAGTCACTGTACACAATGCATGGAACTCTTTTCTTCTTGATCTTCCTGAAAGGATTTTCCTTTGAGATTTTCAGGGACAGATCTTGGTGTCCTAATCGTGCATCCACCATGCTTAGCCAAGCTCTCCCGATGATGATTGGGAAGTTTCCCTTACAGTTTTCCACATTGATAACTAGGAAGTCAGCAGGGTAGGAACACCCACAAATGGTGGTCACAATGTCCTCCACCAAACCCAAAGGAATGGTGATGGATTGATCTGCTAACTCGAGCCGGATGTTGCTCTTCTTTAGTAGGGGCAGGTTCCAGTTCTTGTACATGTCATGAGAGATTAATTTAATCCCTGACCTTGAGTCCAAAAGAGCTTTTCATAGCTCGTTCCCAGCCACCTGAAGATATATGAGGGAGCTTCCCGAATCTGTTAATTTCCAAGGAAGAGAACCTGCTTTGATCCAGTTGGTCACAACATGTGTGATCATGACCGTCTGGATGTTGGAGTGCAGCGGAGTGAAGGACTGCTCGGGCGATATGATGGTAGAGGCATTGGTAGGCTCTGAGGCACTGGCCATAGGAATAGATGAGGATTTGTTCGGATTATTGGGCCAAAATAAAGGACGTTTACATGGCTTGGATTCTAGTCCACTCGGCCTAGGTGTCGGTTGTAAGTTTACAGACCTCGTAGTGTTTCGTTGTTGTGGCTATGGTGGTATTTCTCCCTGCATAGATGGAGCAGGTGGCAACTGAGAGGGATGATGTGGAGGAGTGGTAGAAGAAGATGACGGAGGGTAGAAGAGGTGTGGATTTGTCCCCCTAGGTGATGGAGATGGATGTCTAAAGTATTCAGGGGGTGGTAGTAACTGGGAAAGGCCACGTGACTGGAAGACTCTCTTGGAGAGACGAGCTACTGAACATAGTACCCATAAGGATCTGGCTACTTGTAAGGGTACTGCTACCTTGGAGGTGGCATCCCCCATGCTTGTGGTTGCTACCACTGTTGGAAATATTCATATGGTTGCGAAGGTATTCCACTTGGATAATATCCCTGCTGCTACTAATGGAATCACCTAGGGTTACCTAGGATGTTCATATGGTTGCATAGACCCCAGACTCTTGAAGATGAGACACCATAGGACAACATCCCTTAGGATGTTCATATTGGCATATGCCACATCCATCATCGCCCTCGGCGTTAGAGTCTGCAACCTGTTCTGCTGCAGAAACTTTTTCCTTACCTTTATGTTGGGTACGTTTAGCTCCCTTCTTCCTGTGCTGATCATGATCACTACCCTACTCTCTGGACTCTTCTGTAATTTTCAATACATTTTGAACTTTTTCATCCAAAGAGTCCCACATTTTATCCACCTTTGCCGATATTTTAGATGTAAATTTTTGTAATGACAAAGTCTTCTGGTTCACCACTGCTTCCAGTGGTGACTCTTCGTCCTCATCACAAAATCAAACCTCCTTTTTTCTAAGGGAAGGGTCCCGGTTGAATTCTTCAGCACTCTCCTTCCTTTTTGGCCACCTAATCAATGAGGTGCTACAACTGATGGACCCTTAGCTCTAATAGCTACCCCTTGGCGTACACACTAAGGGTCTTCCTCATTTCAAAATGGAGCCTATCAATAATGTGGAAAAGCTGTGCCCGTTGAGAATAACCATGACTAGGGCACTGATGCAACAGTGAGTAATACCTGCTCATGGTGGCATCCAAGGCTTCATGATTCCCTTGTTTCCAACCTTGGATCTTCCGTCTCAGATTTGCCACTCTAGAGTATGTTTGATATTTGTCATTGAAGATTTCAAGCATCATACTCCATCTTTTGATTGATTCTGGCTCTAAGGACTGGTACCAACTTTCGGCTTCTTTGATGAGTGTTCAGGGAAATAGCTCCAACCTTTGCCAATCGTTATCTATATTTTGTAGGGTGCAAGCATCATGGAATGCCTGCAAGTGGGTCTACGGATCACAGTTATATCCCCCTTCAAATCTAGGGATGTTGTTCATGTCAACACGCTTGATCCGACTGTCTTTCATGTGCCTACTTGGAATGTGAACTACCTCTGCAATGTGGAGCATGCTCTGAGTAGCTAACAACGGCTCTTCTGAATCATAGTCTTGTTGGGAACTATGATGTCTATGACAATTTCTGCTACCCCTTCTTTCATGCTAGCGAGGGCCACGAGATTGGTTGCGCACTTCCTCACGTTTTCCCCTTCGAACCTACACACCACCATCCTTTCTCTCCAACCTTTCCTTGTAACGCTTGGAGCTTGAGCTGGATGAAGGCGAAGGAGAGGGGGAGAATAGAGAAGAAGGAGAGGCATCACCACCGCTTCAACGTCGATCTTCCCATCTACCCTGGTTACAGCCACAGTCATCTCCTCTAGCTTTGCTTCGTGACCCACCATCCCCTTGAGGATCGTGGTCACTTGGAGGTTTGTTCTAGATGACTGACTGGAGGATCTGCAGCCCCAGGTGAAGTTCGGTCAAATGAGTATCATGAAATACAGGATTTCCATCATCTTGGGGCCCTTGCGAGAATAAGGGGTTACTGAAATGTTTCTCCTTCTGCTATTCATATCGCTTAGCCTGTTGCTGATATCTTATCCGTTGAGCTTCTGTGGGACAATAGTCTTGGTAGTTATGGTCCTCCATGACATACTCCGCCACTCGGTCCTGGATGCCTAGTCTGTCTAGATTATGATATAGCATCGCAGGAGCTGCTCGGTCAGGCAGTAGCACGATGCTACCCTCCATGTTCCACCATCGAAGATGCTCATCCTGATGTGAAATTAGGGACATATTCATTTGGATGTTTATACACCACCTGACATTCTTGTGGCACCGGTGGTTCAAATACCTCCCTCCTGTGAGAAGACATGTTGGATGTCAGATGATCCATATAACCAGTGTACCTTAATTAATTAACTTAAATTCGCCTAGTGTGCAAAAATATGTCTATCCTGGGTCCGATCCAACGACTTAAATGATAATTTCACTAAAGTTAGATGACACATGTAAGACTAACAGTCCCCGAAAACGGTGCCAATGATCTGGCTAGGTATCCCTACGCCCAACCATACGAATCACGAGTGTTCACGTGTGACTTGGTCAAAATCCGTACACTGTAAGCACTTAACATACACCAGACTTCTAACTAGTGAAACCTTGGGTTAGATTGGTCATTGTCATCCTAATCTCACTTGTGAAGTTCTATTACGTTGGTTAAGTGAGACTAAGGCTAATGATTTTTATGTATTTTTACTTATCTTTTTCAGCGACTAAGTGAGGTATGAAAGGTAAGGAATAAACCATAATCTAATCTCTAATTATCCTAGTTTATATTCTAACTACTCCTAGAATAAGTATCCGGTCCCATCTTCTGAGCACATTCTAAGCATTCCCTAACACTGCTAGGTTACCAAACGTTAAGTGTCATTGGGCTTACCAAGTATTTGGATTATGTTTGAGATGGTCGTACTTATGTCTTTGACGAACTACGAATGAACAATAACAATTGATATTATAACAATAAAAACATAAATAATCAACAAGTAACTAATAAAGCATAAACACATTAAACTATTAAAGCAACAACTAATAAAGCATCAACATTTTAAACTATTAAATGCCTGAAACAACTAAGTCCAAATGCTGCAAGGATTTCATGAACAGTTCATCTTTATTGTCGTCATGCCAATAGGCTTAGATACATCAACGCTCGAATAAAGATCCAATCGCTTTTCATACACCTGCTGCGGGCACTTGGAAAATATTCTATCTCTTGCGGGAGAAAACTACAAGAGCTTCGCTATCACTACTCAAAAAGATGCCTAAATGAGGCGGAAGGTCCTCATATTTATAGGCCAGGAATGGTGGCTACGTAAACGGGGCCACGTTGACATAGGGTGGCTACGTCGACGGGCCCGTGTCGATGCAGTTGCATATACACAGCCCAGTCGATGCATTAACTTTCAACACTTCATCATATAAGTAGGATTTATCAATGAGTACTCGTTTACGAAGGTTGTAAGCAAAAATTTTCAACTTGAATTTGTCATAAAATACATGGAGTTTTCTGATGAAAGTGGGGAGTCCATGGAGTTCCATAAAAAGCAAAAACTTGATGAAATCATTGAAGAGGGTTGTGAAAAGCTCAAACATTGAAAAATTGGGTGGAGAATTTGTTCATTGAGGAAATTACCTTAAGGAGTGCACAGTTGGATGCATCAAATGGGTGCATGAAGCTTTAGATTGTAGGAATGTCCAAGGATGAGGTACTTAACTAACCCAACCAAGAGATATGTAAGTGGATCCTTCCCATAGTAGGCACATACCCTTTTTGCCCTTGCATAACCTCAACCTAAGAACCTCATATGTGATTAATGGTTATGAAAGTTACAGACCAAAACCTAGAAGAATCTACCTAAGAATTTAGGCACATCAAACCAAGACATTGAATAAGGACATGAACATCGACAGTGAGGTTAGTCATGGAAAGCATAGATGGATGAGAGAGAATGTGGAACGGAGTTCTTGATTAAGGTCATGAAAAGTTCCTTGTGAATTTTTGTGGTTAAATGACCTAATAAAATCCATCCTTAGTCTAGACCAAAACCAACCATGTTCAATGAATTTGCATCACCACTCTAAGATCAGTCCATCCCCTGAAGATACAAGAGTGCTCCCATAGATCAATCACCATTCCTTATAGAGAAGAAAAGAGAAGCAATAAGTGAGAAAGGAAATCAGTTAGAGGGGACTTTCAGGAATGGGTAACATGTCTTCCTAGTCCCATAACTAGTGCTTGTAGCCCGTTATTCTGTCTGAGGGGTGTGCTTTGAATTTCCATCATCATTTCATTTTTTTCATCATCATTTTTTGCTGTTTTTTTGTTTTTTATTTTTTTTAGATGGGAACCACACCATGCAAAGACTTATTCAAGTTTCTATTATTGGTCGATATGGAATGGTAAGAAATCCATGAAAACACTCATGCATCTAAGTAAGTAGAAGGGTACAAAGAGTATTGAGTTCCCTTGAAGTCACATCCTTTTCAAACCCTTGAATCCTTTTCAAGTTTGGAAACTACCAAGCTCATAAGTTTGTTAAAGGTTTACTTAATGGAAAGGGATCTCATACGTCCAAAACAAGGAAACCCATAGAGTTTTTGGATGGGTGGATGTTGTGGATTCACTGCCTATTCCATAAAAAAGAAACCATGTCTTAGTTATTGGTACCAAAATTCAAAAATAGAAACCAAACATTAGCAATAAAAAATAATAAGTACAAAACACCATTAATAATAGTTATAGCATCACTATGTCCTTTTGACACAAAGCACTTTATTAACATAAATTCAGAAAATCACATCCAAAAAAAAGGAAATTATACAATAAAGTGTAAAATATTCAAGAAAAATCAAATGTATCAATGATGGTATAAAACGAAAAATGATGTAAAATAGGAACAAGTATAAAACAAAAAGGTGTAACATAAATAAGGTGTAGAACAAAAAACAGAAAAACTAAGGAGCCACGTAAATGATTAGCATGGATGACCATCTCCCCCATGACTAAGTTGGAAGGAGGAGATCCAAAAGATTGAGGGAGGTTGTCCATCCAATGAGGTATTTGTTACACTAGCTTACTTGGGCTAATGAAAAGGTTTTATTTGTTGAATGTTGACTAGTTGTTTCTTGTTCGAGCTCTCAGGTTTGTAAATTAACATGGCCCCAAAAGGAAATATTTTATCAATTATATAAGGCCCCTCCCACAATGTTTGAAATTTTGTTCATTATGGAACAAGTGTGGGGTTCCAGTAGAGGACCTTATCTCTAGGTTGAAATTTGACTTTCCTTATTCATAGGCCATGTTGTTGCTTGCTGAATGCCTTATGCACTTCACTCAAGAATAGGGCAACTAATTGATTTTAATCTAGGATGTTAAGGTTGATCAATTATTCTCTTTGTGCTTGACTCAAGTCAAGATCCAGGTCACAAGTTATTGAAAGTGTATGGGGCTTAGATTAAAAGTGAATCGAAAAGGTAGCAACATTCCTAGAGATTTTTTGGAATTATTGTTATTGAGAAAGGAACACCATTACCTCTCAAGTGTTAGAATTTGATTTTGCAAGAACTTACATTCTTTGAGTAGAAAACATTGATGTTGAACCCTCCATCTTACTGATTGATCGTGCCACCTCGTTGAGATGACTCAATGCTAGCCTATAGATAGAGGATTCACCACCATAGGGTCCCACCTATACTGCCACCTTGTCTCTTGGATTTGTTACACTTCACTAAGTTGCAATCATGGTGGATTAATCATCTTAATGTTATTTTATGATTATTTTTAATCATATGTGATGAGCAACGAGGTACCCCTATCCCCAACCATATGAATTACTAAGCAGTTCACATGTGATTTGATCGAATTCCATGGACTTATAGTTCTCTAGTGCATTAGTTCTTATAGGAAGTGAAATGGGTGTTGAGAATGTTCGTTGTCTTCCCAATTACACTTGTGATGCTCAAGGGTATGGTTTAAGTGCAATTGAGGTACATGATTTTATTAATTTTATGTTTTATAAGTTTAGTCACCTACAACAAGAATGAAAGATAGAGTAGTTTAAGATCTAATTCATTTACTCCTTAGCTAGCTTAACACAAGTACCCATCCCACTTTCTTGGACACATCTTGAACACATATAGCACTGTTGGGCTACCAAACATTAAGCGTTTTTTGGTTACCAAGTGCTACATGTATGCTTGAACTAGTCATGCTTGTGTTCATTAACAATTGGAGATAAATTGCTCAATTTAAATGCATTAAAGTAGAGTGCATGAAAATAAAGTGCATTAAAGAAAACATAAATCTATTCTTAATGTTGCAAGGATTGTCAAAAAGGTTCATTTTATTCTCGTCACACTACTGCACTTAGGTACATTAGTGTTCGAACAAAGATTCATACACACTCAGACTCCTACTACAAGCACGCAGAAATATTCTAACTTTGGAGAAAAAAATTGTAAGAGATTCACTACTCTAATAAAAACTATGAAAAACTAATTGAAAACTATCTCCAAATTGTGAGCCTAAGAGCTATTTATAGGCTAGTGTATATCCTTTGATATCAAATATCTGACATTAAATCTTGGGCTCTAACATCAAATACCTAATGTTGAGGCTTTGATATCAAGTATCCAATATTAGAGTTGTGAAAAATATGATTCATCATACCTCCATGACTAAATGAAAACTCGTCCTCGAATGAAGAAGAGGAGGAACAAGTTCCTTACAAAATATTGGCCATGTATGGGATTATTGACTGACATACAAACTGACTTAGATGGAATAGATAGACTCTAAGTGCCTAAGTGTATGGATTTACAATCTCTACAAAATTGGGTGTTTATGATAAGAGAAGTGAACAACTTGGACAAACTGACATCTAACACCTCTTAGCAGCTGAAGAGAGAGAGAAAAAATCCAATGATCATGAATGGGCCTCATCGTGTGATACTAATGCATCATCCTTGGGGAAGATAGTCTTACTTCCAGTCCATGCTTCCCACTACAACCATAACAAAATTTTGAATTAGTATGCATTTTGTAACACATAGCTAGTAAGTACCTTGTCTCGTCAATGGTTACATTTAGCTAGGTTGTGATTGTGGTAGATTGATTCCTTTAGTAATGTTAGCAAGAAAATTGACAAATAGGGTAAAATAAAGAAGCAGTACATTAAAGTTGAAAAAGTTCTATACAAGGAAATATTTGAAGAGGGTGTAAGAATTCACAACAATAAAAAGGAAAGGTGACTAAAAAATGTTGTGAAGATGTGCACAACTGGATTTCATTGATGGGATAAATAACAGGATTTGACTGTAAGAGTGTTTAAGGATAAAGAACTTAACTAACCTAACCAAAAGATTTGCAAGTGGGTCCTCCCCAAAGTAGGCATAGGCCTTTATTACCCTTGCATAACTTCAAGCTAAGGAGTCCATGGACCCTGTGGATGATTAATGGTTATGGAAAGATAAATGCAAGAACCTGGAAGAAATTACCTAAGAATTCTAACACATTAGACTAGGACATCGAACAAGAACATGAACCTATAGTGAGGCAAAATATGAAAAGCATAGATGGATGAGAGAGAGATAGTGGGATGGAGTTCTTGATTAAGGTCACATGAAGTCCCTTGTGGATTTTATGGTTAAATGACTTGATAGGATCCATCATTAGTCTAGACCAAAATTAACTATGTTCAATGACTTCGCATTGCCATTCTAAGACCAATCCACCCCCCTGAGACACAAGAGTGCTTCCATAGAACAACAAAGAAGTAGGAAGGTAGGAAGGGTATTAGCTAGAGGGGATGTTTAGGCATGGGTAACATGTCTTTCTAATACCATAAGTAGTTCTTGTAGCCTATTTATTACATCTAAGAGGTGTGCTTTGAATTCCCATTGTTTTTATGAAATGGAAACCACACCATGCAAAGACATATGCATTTATTTTGTCTAATGGATGATGAGTGGAAAGGTACCCCTACACTCAACCATACGAATACGAGCTTAGCATGAGCGATCTGATCGAACTCTACTGACTAAGTGCCTACATGCCTCATGGAACACTTAGGGTTAATCATTCGTTATCTTCCTAGACTTACTTGTAGTTGTCACGGTGTATGGTTAAGTAAGTCCGAGGTATATGATTTTTATGTCTTTTTATGTTTTATCTCCTATGCTAACAAGGTGAAGGGTAGAGAGACTAACCACTAACTTTAACTAATGAACTAAGTCTAATTTAACCTAGTGTTAGCATCCGTTCCCACTAACCGTACACACCCTGAATCGATGCAACCTTGGCTACCAAATGCTAATCGTTGCTGGGATCACCAAGC
>MNCI01014250.1:168026-182301 GCA_015680685.1 Gnetum montanum
CAAACTTGTGTTCAGGTACAATGTCTACTTGAATAAAGATCCATTCACTCTGGAGTTCCTACTATGGGCACATGGAAATAAATTTATCTCTAGAGTGGAAAAACTACTAGAGTTTCCCTATGGTCTAGGCCTAGAATGAGGAAACAAGGGAGAGCCACATCTTATTTATAGATATGACGACACACCGCGATATTGTGTATGCGATATTGCAGGGGAAGACGTGATATTGCATCCCATCATACCCCCATGACTAAATGAAAACTCATCCTCAAGTTCCTTACAATAATATCAGGAAGGTATGGGATTATTGACTCAATGAAACTAATGGGATGACATGTGAACGGATCATCATTACAAGACACAACAAAACTGGTATTCATGACAACAAGAGTGAACACCTTATTACATTGACATCAGGCCTCATTTGGCAGCTGAGAAAGAGAAGAGAAGAGAGAAGAGAGAAGAAGTCTTGCTACTGCCAATGCCAAGATTACACCTTTCGTTGTCCATCTGTAAGTGTTTCATCAATCTCGTTCCTTGCAAAGCTGCTTCAGCACTGCTCCATTCCAAGTGCATCCTCCAGATCCAATCTATTATTACGTTATCGTCATTTGCACACACAACACAATCTTGTATTAGTAAGGGTAAATGAATTATCATGTAATTGATACCTTGCTTCATTGAAAGGTCCATTGGCTAGGTTGTGGTATGGCTGATTTGGGTCTGGAGATATATTAATGATGACTACTGAAGGTGTAGGGGCTAGGAGAAAATCGAAAAAATTGGGCCCCGTACCCCCATGACTAATCGTGAACCTTCGGTAGCGAGAGAATGGAAAAAGAAAAGGAATAAGAAGGATGGATAAATAGAGACAACTAGGACATCGATGAAATGGATGTTAAAATGGAAATGAACAAAAGAAAATGGATTGCAAAAATGTTAAGGGAAAGAATTTAACTGGTGCACCAAATAGGAATGCCAGTGGGTCCTCCCCAAAGAAAGCTCATGCTATTAATGCCCTGAGAAACCCACATTCAAAGAATCTGTAGGCTCTAGGAATGTCCTTTGGAACAAGAGTTAAAGTCTTAACTGTAAGAATTTACCAAAAAGAAAACGATGCATCTACCAAAATATACACTAATGATACAACCGACAATGAGGTGAACGATGGAGAGAAGCGTGGAGAGAAGAGAATGGAATGGAATCCCAAGAATAAGGTGGTGTACAGCCCCTTGTGGATTTCATGATTAATGTGACTTGGCAAATCTCATCCCAAATCCAGCCTCAAAAAAACCACATCCAGTGACTTCGCATTAATGCATTCAGCCAATCCATCCTCTTGAATAACAAGAATGCATCTCCAAAAAGCCACCACCATTCCGATGAAATAAATGAGGAGAGAATGGGAAGCGAGAAGGGCCTTAGTTAGAGGGAACATTTTTATTTTTTGTTCCATAACCAGTTCTTGTAGCCCAAGGGATTATTTTTTCTAAGGGGTGTGCTTTGAATTCTCACTTTGTTTTTTTTCCTTTTTCACTTTTTTTTTGTTTTATGTTTTTATGCCTGAGAACCACACCATGCAAAGACTTCTTATTTTTATTGACTCAACTTCCAATAAGTGGGTAACATCGGAATGGTAAGAAAACTCAAGAAGAAAACATTCAAGCACCCAAGAGAATGGCCAACACAAAAGCATCAAGTTCCCTTGAAGTCATACCCTTTTCAATCCTTGAGTCCTTCCTTAGTTTGAGAAAAACCCAGTCACCGGTTCATTAAAGTTCTTATTAGAAAGGGACTGTACATTTCCAAGCCAAGAGAGACCAGAGACTTTTGCAGATGAATGGATGAAGTGGACTCATTTCCTACCATATCAAAAGAAACATACCTTAGTATCAACATCGTAACTTAAAGGTAAAAACCAAACATTAGTAATCAATATGAAAATAGTTCATACTATGATAAAGAACACTTATTGGGTGAAAAACTTATAGGATGGGTAACACACACACAAACACACACAAAAAATGGAAAATTATAACGATGTTTTAATACAAAAACAAGAAAAGTTAAAGAAATTTGCAAAACAAAAACATGTAAAACAAAAACTGTAAAACAAAAACTTGTAAAACAAAAATGTGTAAGACAAAAATGTGTAAGACAAAAACGTGTAAAACAAAAACTTGTAAAAAAAACTTGTTAAACAAAAATGTGTAAAACAAAAAATGTAAAAGAACTGAGGGCCTCTAATGATTAGCATAGATGGCCATCTCCCCCATGACTGAATTGCAAGGGAGATATCCGAAATAATGAACATCTATTTGACTTTCGTAAAAGTGCTCAACTTCTTCCTGCTGATGTTCTCAGATTAAGGGGTGGAAGTTGGCCTCATATTCCAATGTGTCTATGCCTTTTTTGTTAACATGAGTTGTTTCCTCAGTTCGTTCCATGCATATTGGGTTCCTCTTTCTAGTAGCTTTCAACCACGGGGTGTCTTCTACTTGTGTGGTTGCTACATATAGGCACCTTTGTACTTCTATTTCTTGGGCACATCGATTACATGGAAGAGATGCTAAACATTCTTCCATGTCATCACCCTCTGAGTCATTGTATGTGATGCACGAAACTTTCTTCTTCTTGATCTTTCCATAAATTTTTATCTTAGATATCTCCAAGGAAAGATCGTGGATCCCTAGGTATGCATCTACTGTACTCAGCCATGGCCTTCCCATTATGATTGGGAAGCCCTCATTGTCACTGTTGACTTCTATCACCAGGAAGTCAGCTAGGTATGACCACCCACACATAGTGGTAATGATTTCCTCCACCAATCCCAAGGGGATGATGATGGACTAGTCAACCAGCTCTAGTTGAATGTTGCTCTTCTTAAGTTGGGGCAGGTTCCAGGCTTGATACATTTCTCATGAGATTAAATTGACTCTGGAACCTGAGTTAAGAAGAGCCTTATGTGGTTTGTTCCCGGTGACTTGTAAATAGATTAAGGGGCTTCCAGGATCAGAGAGTTTCCTGGGAAGGTGGCCTACCTTGATCCAGTCGGTTATGGTATGCGTTAACATAACCGTATGCGTGTAGATCTATTGTTGGACGGAAGGGAGCTCTAAAGTCTTATCTGTTAGAGGAGCGTACATAGACTCAACCACTTGTTGTGATGAGAGCTTGTTTGGGCTTTTGGTTCTAAAAAAAGGTCTTCTTTTCTTGTGGTTTTCAAAATCAGCAACGAGTTGAATGTTTACAGCTCTCATAGCGTTACGTTGCTACGGTTGAGTGGGGAGTTCCCTTTACATTGTTGGAGCAGGCTGTATGGGAACTATAGGTGGAAGAGGTGCGGATGGAGTTGGAGGATGGAATGAATGTGGGATGTCTCTCGAAGGAGAAGGAGTCCTCCTAAAGTACTCCCGAACTTGGTAGTGACGTTGGGGAGTTTTGTGACCCATAGAATCACTTGGAAAAACCAACTGCTACACATAATAGCCATAAGTATCAAGTTTCTGGTAAGGGTACTGTTGTCTCGGCAATGGCATCCCCCATGACTGTGGGTATTTCCACTACTGATGTTGTCCAATGGGTTGTGGTGGAGTTCCACTTGGATAGTACGTTAATGGTTGGTGGAACTACCTTGGGTTACCTTGAGGATAAGGTAACCTTTGGGGTGTTTGCCATTGGTTTAGTCTCAGTTTGAGTGCATACACCCCAAACTCCTATAAATGTGAGATGATTGGACAACATCCCTTAGGATGGTCATATTGGTAGATCTCACATCCACCATCATCGTCTGTGTCAGAATCCACAACCTCATCGAAGATAGTAATTTTCCCCTTACCCTTGTTATGTGCAGGGCCTCAATCTCACCTCTTTTTCTTATCTTTGTTACTACTTCTTTCTTCCTTAGACTCTTCTACAATTTTTAAGATAGTTTCAAGTCTAGAGTCTAAGGAATCCCACAATTGATCCAGCTTAGCTGATACTTTGGTTGTTACCTTTTGAATCAGCAAGGTTTTTCTATTCACCAACTCTTCAAGTGGTGACTCATTCTCCTCATTGCAAAATTTCACTCCCTTCTTCTAAAGGGAAGGATCACGGTTGTATTCTTTTGCACTCTCTCTCTTTTTTGTAGCTCCCCTTCTTCCTTGGCTATCTACTTCAACAAGCAACGAATCTCATGGGCTCTAAGTTCTGATAGTCTCCCTTGGGCATAAGTCCCAAGGGTTCTTCTAGTCTCATGTCTTAACCCATCTATGATGTGGCGAAGTTGGTCCGGTTGTGCATAACCATGGCCCAGGCAACGATGTAACAATGTGTAGTAGCGGCCCATGGCAGCATCCAAGGGTTCATGAGTACCTTGCTTCCATCCTTGGATCTACTTACGAAAGTTAGACACTCTAGAGTACATTTGATACTTATCGTTGAAGAGTTCTAACATCGTACTCCACCTCCTGATGGTTTCCAGCTCCAAGGACTAGTACCAACTCTTTGCTTCATTAATGAGTATCCTGGGAAACAACTTTAGTTTCTACCACTCATTTTCTATGTTTCGCAAGGCGCAGGCATCGTGGAATGCCTGTAAATGATGTTGCAGATCTGCGTTGTATTCCCCCTTAAAGCGTGGGATATTGTTCATGTCTAAGCGCTTAATTTGACTATCCTTTTGATGCCTTCTTGGTATTCTTACTGCCTCCATTATATCAAGCATACTTCAGGTGACAAGTAGGGGCTCTTCATGATCATCTCTTTCATGACGTCTGTGATGTCTATGTTGTTCCCTACTTTCCCTTTGTTCATGCCCTTGTCCTCTATCTTTACTCTCTCGTCGAGGTCTCTCATTTTATCTACCTCTATCCTCACTATTATGCTCATGATGGATACGCCCAAATGTGGAAGGAGAGGGTGAGTGATGTGATGAAGGGGAAAAGGAAGGAAAACCATTGTCATGACGATGCTTCTTACCTTCTCTTCGGCTGCTATGGCCCCGATCAAGGTGACGATCGAAGTGCCCATCCTTTTCATGTGTTTTTGTTCCCTCTGTGAACAGTTGGCGTTCACAGAGATTAGAACCAGTGTTATGTATGGTGGAGCATAGGTTTTGATACCCCACCTCCTCACCATCGTTAGGAGGGGGAACATCATTTGATAGAGAACCCGTTATAATGGGTTTATCATCTCCGATTTCACTAAGGACGTGCGGAACCCCTTTGCCCTTCAACAGTGTATGTTGGCTCTCCTGCTGTGAGTCCCTCATACGTTGCACTGTTGTGGGATGATAATACCTTGTATCAAAATCTCCTGCAACGTATTTAGCATATAATTCTGTCATGCCGATCTGTGCCAAAGCACGGAGGAGCATGTTTGGGACTGCCCGATCTAGAGGTAACACTCTGTTACCTTGCAAATCTCTCCATCGCAACTATCCATCTTGATGGAGGATAAAGGTAAAGTTTGGTATGTACTCATTGGGATGAGTATATACCACTCAGTATTGTTGAGGAATCGACGGATTTCTGTTATGTGTTTTTGATTGCAAACTGTTTCATGTATTATCCCTAGGTAGTGAATTGCTTTTGTTCAAAGAAGACATTGTTATTTATTAGTGTGCTAATTGACCATTATATAATTTTTTGTTAATTAACCCTAAGGTTCGTTTAAGCTCCCAACGATGTGAGTGATCTCCTATGTTCTACTTAGCGCACAAACACTTAGTCCCTAGCAACGGCGCCAATGATGAGTGGTGAGGTATCCCTACACTCAAGCATACAAATACGAGCGTAGCACGTGCGATCCAGTCAAACTCCATAGACTAAGTGCCTACATATCTCATGAAACACTTAGGGTTAATCATTCGTTGTCTTCCCAGACTTACTTGTAGTTGTCATGGTGTATGGTTAAGTAAGTTCGAGGTATGTGATTTTTATGTCTTTTTATATTTTATCTCCTATGCTAACAAGGTGAAGGGTAGAGAGACTAACCACTAACTTTAACTAATGAACTAAGTCTAATTTAACCTAGCGTCAGCATCCGTTCCCACTTACCGTACACACCCTGAACCGATGCAACCTTGGCTACCAAATGTTAATCGTTGCTGGGATCACCAAGCGTAATGCACATGCTCGAAGTGGTCGTACTGAGGCACTTAACTAGGAGAGAAGGGTTGAGAAAGATTTAATAACTAATAAAGCATGTAAATAACGAATAATATATAATAATAAATAAAATCCTAATTAGCCTATTCCATGCACTGCAAGGTTTATCCAAGAAGCTCGTCTTTATTGCCGTACAAAAACTTCTATTTAGGTACAATGTCTACTCGAATAAAGATCTGTTCACTCTGGAGTTCCTACTGCGGGCACATGGAAATTAATCTATCTTTGGAGTGGAAAAACTACCAGAGTTTTCCTACAGTCTAGGCCTAGAATGAGGAAACAAGGGAGAGCCGCCTCTTATTTATAGATATGATGGCACACTGCAATATCGCATACAGAATATCGTAGGGGAAGACATGATATCGCGAGGGATGCGATATCGCGACGGTCACGATATTGCGTATGCGATATTGCGGCCCATGCGATATCGCGTCCCATCAATGGGTGTGCTTTGAATTTCCATCGTTTTTCTTTTCTTTTTTTTTTCTTTTTGAGATGGGAACCACACCATGCAAAGATGTATCTAACTTCCTTTATTATTCAACATGGAACAATAAAAAATCCATGAAAACACACATGCACCCAAGCAAGAAAAAAGGCACAAAAAATATTGAATCCCCTTGAAGTCACACCTTGCTTAGACCTTTGACTCCTTCTCTTATTTCAGGTGCATGTAGTGGTTGAGGCAACTATGGCTGTTCTATTGCAGTTGCCACTTTTAATGGAAGGAAAAGGGCATCCAATAATTCCTTTATCTTCTCCTCCTTGCTTTGGGTGTCATTAATATTCCATGAAACATCACCAATGTGGGCTGGAATGGGGATATCCCATGGACAGGGCATTACTGGAAACAACTCCTTCACATTGACAAACCATGCACTAAATTGCTTTTATTTGATATCAAATGCTCTGAGTGTGTTCTATAGCTCATAGTAGTCATTCATCCTCTTGGCCAGGTTCTCAGTAGTTAGTCTTTGATTAGTGAACTTTGCCTTTAGAACCTTGAGTTCTACATTTGCCACTGCAAGATTTTTCTTGGTGTGCTTATGGTGCTTGAACTCTACCTTGTACAACAAGTATGAGTTGGTCCCTTGTTTTTTCAATTTAGACTATAATTGCCCACTAGTCAGCATAGCCATATTTTCATAATGAAGATTGGCAAGATCCATGTATTTTTTCATCTCCTCAATCTGCAATGCCTTCATTTGGATCTCCACTTTCTTGTAGGCATCTATCCCATCAATGATAGGTTGCCAAATCTCTCTTCCTTATTGGAGTTGCTAGAGTGTCTTGTTTACTTTTGCCTTTACTAACTAGATGTGTTTTTTATTAACTTATTTTTGTAGACCAACTTGATCTTGGTAGTGATTTTTAACTCTCTCAAATTTAAAAGCCTTGAAATTTATAGGTGACTACTTTGATTGTAGTCTTTTGGGAAAAAGAACAAACCTCTTCCATGGAGAGGTTCCTATTTTTCATTATCAATCTCCTTAGCTCAGTGTTCACTCTGGCTAGCTACTCCTGTTGTTGATGGATGAAATCTAACATTTGCTATTTTTGCACAACAACATTTTGTAGGCTATGATTCTCTACTATCAATTATACATTTTCCTTGTGGGTCTAATCCAAGGACTTTTGAATTTTATGTTGAGTGCCCTTTGATAAGGATTGATAGAACACTAGTGTCTCCATCACACCCTAAACCCCTTTTAATCTTGTGTAAAGCTGTTCAAGAGCTTCATCCTTTATCAATGCTGGGTTGAGGAATGTAGGATTAATAATCTGGGCTCTTAGTTTGGTAACCTCTGCAGATAAGCATTCATTTAGCTCTTATGTTATTTTGAGTTGCCCCTCCAAAATGATGTTCTTGCCCCTTGCTTCTAGTAGGTTTGACTAGGTTACAATTATGTTGTCTGGAAGGTCGAAGACATCTGTAATCAATTGCCCAATTCCCACCAGTTAATCCAGTAATTGTTCATGTTGTGCTATGCTCAATTTACCAGTTACTATCCCTATGGGTGTAGAGACATCTAGTACAAATGCCTTAGGTGCATTTAGAGATTTGACAATTTTATCAACAACCACTTCTGCTGGTGTCTCCTACCCCTCATGCTACACATCACTAAAATTGTTGCCTCCTCGTCCTCCTACAAGTGCACTAAAAAAGTAGCAACATTCCCAAATATTTTTTGGAATTTCTACTATTGCAAGAGGGATACCGTCAGCTCTCAAGTAGTAGGATTTGATCTTGTAGGTGACTGCATTCTTTGGGCTGAAAAATTGGTCCACCTTCCTTCATCTAGCTAACTGTTTGAGCCACTTCATTCAATTGACTCATCACTAGCTGGTACACAGATGGATTTCCACCACTCATTCCTACTTGTTGGTCTTACTCACTCAAGAGCCATTCTTTAAATTCGTGTAATCATTGAGAACTTACAGTGATATCTGGCATTGTTTGTTGAGTGGGTGGTGGAGGTGGTGATTGTTACTCCTCTTCTTGGATGACTTTTGCATGGAATTTTTCTCTCATCATCTCCATCTAGTTAGTGGATGGAGCACGTTGGACATCGTCATTTGTATAGCAGGTTATCCCTCCCCTCTAACATAGTTTTCTTATTATGCATGGAAAGTGGAGTGCCTTCCTTCCACATTCATTCTCCTTAAAGCATTTTTCTATCTTAAGATATATTAGCTATGGAAGGTTGATAAGGAGTCTACCACTTAGAGTAGTACACACATAGGCAGAGAAGGTAGTGATCTTGCTTGGCCTCACCATTGGATTGAGGGGAAAGGCTACAATCTTGTAGTAGATTCTCTCTATTAGTATGAATGCACCATAATTCTTATGATTAACACCATAAAACCACTATATCCATTCTTTCTTGATGTTGGGGTCTACCTATATTGGAATCTTAGCAAGATTTGTCCCAATTTTTGGCAACCCAAGTGCCTTTCAAATGGCTTGCGTCGAGTAGGACACTAAAATATCCTTGATCTTGATTGTTGATCTAGGTTTCTTGTTATTCTAGAATAAGAATGTCTCTCCCATGTACGACTCACTATTGGAAGTGATGATGGGCCATATGTGAGAGGTCTTCAGTTGATCTTGTACTTCTTGAGGTGCTTACTTCAAGAAAGAGGCATAATTCAACTCTTGGAGCACCATTTTCAAAACCTCCTTTGATTTGATCTGCTTGATGAAAACTTTTATCAAGGTCACCTCAAGGTTTGCTTGTGGAGTTGGTGCCTCATCCCAGTGGGATTACTTTGTCACTACTACTTGTTTTGGAATTTGATGAATAGATTCCACTTTGGGCTCCTCCCTAAGAGGTCCCATAGCATATGTTGTTACTTATTATTTTTGGGCTTGTTCTTGGCCCCTTTCCATTCATGGTCATTTGTCCCATGGCTGTGATGGTCCTCCTTCCTATGTGTGCTTCTCCTTTGGTACCATCTATGATCACAACATAGCCAAGGATTAGTATATATAATGTGTAACTTATAATGTTTTGATACCTCTTCTTTTCAGTTAGTTACACTTAGGCTAAGGTTGGACCATGGTAGATTCATTATTTTATTAATTTTTAAGTTCAAAGTATTACCAGAGCTAGTTGGAAGGGTTTAAATTTTTTAATTTGATGTCTGCATGTTGGTTTCTTTATTTAACCTTTGTGGGAGTTAGAAACATTTTAGAAAACTTTTCTATCAAAAACTCAAAAATTTTATGTTTGTGGCCTCTATGACAAAGAGCTTACCTTTGGTAGCTACAGGGTTGAGGAACTGAGTGATTTGGACAAACAATTAGGAAGATATGGCTTCTAGAAGGTTCTGAGCTCTAAAAATTACAGAAACTCCTTTGGCATTTGAAAGGAAATGTGAAAAAGTTGATGTATGGGCATGTATATATATATATATATATATATATACTATTTTTGTGTTTTGTCGATAGGGTCCCATATATGGGGTCTTGTACATGTAGGGTTTGTCAATGGATATCCATTTACGAAGGCTATAAGCAAAATTTTTCAACTTGAATTTGTCATAAAATACATGGAGTTTTCTGATGAAAGTGGGATCCATGGAGTCCCCATAAAATCCAAGAACTTGATGGAATCATCAAAGAGGGTTTTGAAAATCTCAAACATTGACAAATTGGGTGGAAAATTTGTTCATTGAAGAAATTTTCTTAAGGAGTGCACAGTTGGGTGCATTGAATGGGGTGTATGAAGTTTTGGATTGCTGGAATGTCTAAGGGTGAGGTACTTAACTAATCCAACCAAGAGATATGTAAGTGGGTCCTTCCCATAGTAGGCACATGCCCTTTTTTCCCTTGCATAACCTCAACCTAAGAAGTCTGTGGACCTCATATGTGATTAATGGTTATGAAAGTTAAGGACCAAAACCTAGAAGAATCTACCTAAGAATTTAGACACATCAAACCAAGACATCGAATAGGGACATGAACATTGACAATGAGGTTAGTCATGGAAAGCATAGATGGATGAGAGAGAAGGTGGAATGGAGTTCTTAATTAAGGTCATGCAAAGTTCCTCCTGAATTTTTGTGGTTAAATGACCTAATAAAATCCATCCTTAGTCTAGACCAAAACCAACCACATTTAGTAACTTCACATCGTCACCCTAAGATCAGTCCATTCCCTTGAGATACAAGAGTGCTCCCATAGATCAATCAACATTCCTTATAGAGAAGAAAAGAGAAGCAGGAAGTGTGAAAGGACCTTAGTTAGAGGGGACTTTCAAGCATGGGTAACATGTCTTTCTAGTCCCATAACCAATGCTTGGAGCTTGTTATTCTGTTTAAGGGGTGTGCTTTGAATTCCCATCATCATTTCATTTTTTTCATCATAATTTTTTTTTTGTGTTTTTATTTTTTATTTTTTTAGATGGGAACCACACCATGCAAAGACTTATTCGATACAGAATGGTAAGAAATCCATGAAAACAATCATACATCCAAGTAAGTAGAAGGCTACATAGAGTATTGAGTTCCCTCAAAGTCACATCTTGTTCAAACCTTTGAATCCTTTCCAAGTCTAGAAAATACGAAGATCATAAGTTCATTAAAGGTTTACTTAATGAAAAGGGATCTCATATGTCCAAAACAAGGAAAACCATAGAGTTTTTGGGTGGGTGGATGTCGTGGATTCATTGCCTATTCCATAAAAAAGAAACCATGTCTTAGTTATTAGTACCAACATTCAAAAATAGAAACTAGACATTAGCAATCAAAAATAATAAGTACAAACCACAATTAACAATAGTTACAATACCACTGTGTCCTTTTGGCACAAAGCACTTTATTAGCAAAAATTTAGAAAATCACAGCCAAAACAAAGGAAATTATATAATAAAGTGTAAAATATTCAAGAAAAATCAAACGTATCAATGATGGTGTAAAACAAAAAATGGTGTAAAATAGGAACAAGTATAAAACAAAAAGGTGTAACATAAACAAAGTGTAAAACAAAAAATAGAAAAATTTAGAGCCACGTAAATGATTATCACAAATGACCATGTCCCCCATGACTAAGTTTGAAGGAGGAGATCCAAAAGATTGAGCAAGGTTGTCCATCCAATGAGGTATTCATTGCACTAGCTTGCTTGATCTCATGGAAAGGTTTTATTTGTTGAATGTTGACCAGTTGTTTCTTGTTCGAGCTCTTAGGTTTGTAAATTAACATGGCCCTAGAAGAAAACATTTTGTCAATTATATAAGGCCCTTCCCATAATGTTTGAAATTTTTTTCATTAAGGAACAAGTGTGGGGTTCTAGTAGAGGATCTTATCTTTAGGTTGAAATTTGACTTTCCTTATTCTTAGGTCAAGTCGTTACTTGTAGAATGCCTTATGCACTTCAATAAAGAATAGGGCCACTAATCAATTTTAATCTAGCATGTTAAGGTTGATCAATTGTTCTCTTTGTGCTCAATATTTAGGTCATAGGCTACTAAAAGTGTAGGGAGCTTGGATTGAAAGTGCACCGAAAAGGTAGCAACATTCCTAGAGATTTCTTAGAATTATTGCTATTGAGAAAGGGACATCATTACCTCTTAAGTGTTAGGATTTAATCTTGCAAGCACTTGCATTCTTTGAACAGAAAACATTGATATCAAATCCTCCATCTTGTTGATTGATCATGCCACCTCGTTGAGATGACTCAATGCTAGCCTATAGATAGAGGATTTACCACCACATGGTCCTACTTGCTACTGCCACCTTTTCTCTTGAATTAGTTACACTTGGCTAAGTTATGATCATGGCAAATTAATCATTTTAATGTTATGTTATTATTATTTTTAATCATATGTGATGAGCGGTGAGGTACCCCTACACCCAACCATATGAATCATTAAGGTGTTCACACACAATCCGGTCAAATTCCGTGGACCCATAGTTCTCCAGTGTACTAGTTCTTCTAGGAAGTGAAATGGACATTGAGAATATTCATTGTCTTCCCAATTACACTTATGAAACTCAAGGGTATGGTTTAAGTGCAATTTAGGTACATGATTTTATTAATTTTATGTTTTATAAGTTTAGTCGCCTACAACAAGAATGAAAGGTATAGTAGTTTAAGATCTAATTCATTTACTGCCTAGCTAGCCTAGCACAAGTACCTGTCCCACTTTCCTGGACACATCCTGAACACGTATAGCACTACTAGGCTACCAAACATTAAGCGTTTCTAGTACCAAGTGCTACATGTATGCTTGAATTAGTCATGCTTGTGTTCATTAACAATTGGAGATAAATTGCTTAATTTAAATGCATTAAAGTAAAGTGCATTAAAGAAAACATAAATCTATTCTCAGTGCTGCAAGGATTATCAAAAGGGTTCATTTTATTCTTGTCACACTACTGCACTCAGGTACATCAATGTTTGAACAAAGATCCGTACACACTCAAACTCCTACTATGGGCACTTAGAAATATTCTAACTTTGGAGAAAAAAAAAACTACAATAACTTTTCTACTTTGATAAAAACTAAAAAAGCTAACTAAAAACTATTTGCAAATCATGAGACCAAGCACTATATTTATAGGTCGGTGTATACCCTTTGATATCGGATATCCGACATCGCATCCTAGGCTCTGACATCAAATACCTAATGTTGAGGCTTCGATATCAAGTACCTGATATGGGAGCTATGAAAAATGTGATTTATCATACCCCCATGATTGAATGAAAACTTGTTCTCGAGTAAAGAAGAGGAGGAACAAATTCCTTACAAAATATTAGGCAAGTATGCGATTATTGACTGACATACAAATTGACTTAGATGGAACAGATAGACTCTAAGTGCCCGAGTGTTACAATCTTTACAAAATTGGGTGTTCATGATAAGAGATGTAAACACCCTGGATAAATTGACATCTAACACCTCTTGGTAGCTGAAGAGAGAGATAAAAAATCCAATGATAATGAACGAGCCTTGTTGTGTGGCACTGCTGCATCATCCTCGGGAAAGATAGTCTCACTTCTAGTTCATGCTTTCCAGTGCAACCACAACAAAATCATGAATTAGTCTGCACTGTGTAATACATAGCTGATAAGTACCTTGTCTCGTTAGTGGTTACACTCTGCTAGGTTGTGATTGTGGTAGATTGATTCCTTTAGTAATGTTAGCAGGAAGATTGACAAATAGGGTAAAATAGAGAAGCAGTCCATTAAAGTTGAAAAAGTTCTACCCAAGGAAATATTTGAAGAGGGTGTAAGAATTCACAACAATAAAAAGGAAAGTTCACTAAAAAATGTTGTGAAGATGTCATTGATGGGATAAACAAAAGGATTTGGTTGTAAGAGTGTTTAAGGATAAAGAACTTAACTAATCTAACCAAAAGATATGCAAGTGGGTCCTCCCCAAAGTAAGCATAGGCCTTTATTTCCCTTGCATAACTTCAAACCAAGGAGTCTGTTGGCCCTATGGATGATTAATGGTTATGGAAGGTTAAGCACAAAAACTCGGAAGAAACTACCTAGGAATTTTGACACATTAGACCAAGACATCAAACAAAAATATGAAACTGGCAGTGAGGTGAGACATGGAAAGTATATATGGATGAGAGAGAGAGAGAGAGAGAGAGAGAGAGAGAGAGAGAG
>MNCI01014250.1:182320-214143 GCA_015680685.1 Gnetum montanum
GGAATGGAGTTCTTGATTAAGGTCACATGAGGTCCCTTGTGGATTTTATGGTTAAATGACTTGATAGGATCCATCATTAGCCTAGACCAAAATCAACCACGTTTAGTGACTTCGCATCACCATTCTAAGATGAGTCCATCCCCCTGAGACACAAGAGTGCTTCCACAGAACAACCACAGTTCCTTATTAGAGAAGAAAAGAGAAGTAGAAAGTGAGGAAGGGTGTTAGTTAGAGGGGACCTTCAGGCATGGGTAACATGTTTTTCTAGTTCCATAACTAGTGCTTGTAGCCTGTTTATTATGTTTAAGGGGTGTGCTTTGAATTCCCATTGGTTTTTTTTTTTTTGAAATGGAAACCACACCATGTAAAGACGTATGCATTTATTTTGTCTAAGGGGTGTGTTTGAATTCCCATCTACTGAGCGGTGAGGTATCCCTATGCTTAACCATACAAATATGAGCATCCACGCACGATCCGGTCGAATTCCAAGGACTAAGTGCTTATGCACCTTTATAGAATAAGGACGGGTTAGTCAATTGTTGTCTTCCCAAGCTTACTTGTATGGCACAATTTTATGGTTAAGTAAACTTGAGGTATATGATTTTTATATATTTTTTATGTTTATGTCTGTTGATGAGTAAATTTTGGACACGCGAACACCTGTGAAAACTCGTTTTAGGAGACTATTGCCTAGGGCGCCTCCCATATGGGTACGGAAACCCAGGAATAGTCTCAGCTGGAAAGGGCTATGTGACAAAACAATAATGACAATGTTAATGCTATTTGTGTTGCTTGTGCATGCAACTTGTCTCTGCCAGGTTTCTGTTTATAGGCAGAAAGAAAGACTTCTATCGATACCCCTCACGGTGTTTGCATTGGCACCACCGCTGTTGGGCCTTGGTCTTTGCCACATGGGCAGAAAAAAAAGAAAAGAAAACGTGTCTGTGTTTATCTGAGAAAACAGAAAACTATAGTTTAGTGATTGCTAATGCACACTGTCATTTGCAATCTGTCATTTGCAATCTGCATGTGGCCAGAGAAAACAGAAGAACAAAATAAAATAACGGTTGCTGATGGACATGCACTACCCTCTTCCTTTATAGCGGCCTTGCGGGAGAAACCCTAACCCTAAACCGCCAATTGCCTTTGCCATGTCAACCACAACGCGGTAAAACTAAAATAAGAAAATGAGCAAGAAAAAAATAAGCCTTAAGTTTTATGGTTTATGTCGAGTTTTTTTTTTATATATATATTTTTGGCAACATGCTTAAATTTAGTAATGCTCGGATGATAAATAAAATAAAGTACTAGTTAAATTTAGTAATGCTCGGATGCCTTAAGTACGAATGCGATATCGCGGCCCTGATATCGCAGTTCATCACCATTGTTTTATTTTTTCTTTTTCTTTGTTTTTTTTCTTTTGAGATGGGAACCACACCATGCAAAGAGGTATTCAACTTCCTTTATTGGTCAACATGGAATGGTAAGGAATCCATGAAAACACACATGTGCCCAAGCAAGAAAAAAGGCACAAAGAATACCAAATCCCCTTAAATGTCCATGTCATTATAGTACATGGTATAAGCTTGGCATTTCCTCTCTTTCATATATTCACATGAATAAACATTGGATTACTTAGTGTGAGTGTTAAAGTCTATATTTCTTAATCATTTAGATAGTTTGGACAAAAGTGTAGCTATTCAAGATTCTCATAATGGTTTTTTTTTTAAAAAAAAAAATTCTTAGATTAATGACCATCATGTTTTTCTATATCAGTTCAAGATTGCCCATATTCTTTTCACTTTTAATACTAATATGTGGCCAAGATTTAATTATCTTTGGAAGGTTAATTACAATGTGTAGTTATAGAAGAAGCAAGGTCAAAAGGTATGGAATGCCACTACTCTAAAAATTAGACATTTTTTGTGGTATTTGATTCATCAAGGTTTGCCTATTGGTATACGATGCTCTCATTTAGGTGTTCATGACCCAAAATATCCTGTCTGCAACATGGAAGATACATTCATCCATTATTTTTTTATGTCCCCTTGCTCATAGTTCTTGGACTTAGTGTAGCAAGCATTTACATAGTTTTCAACCAAGATTAGATGAAGTTTTATTTGGTGACACCTCAACTTCAAGGATTTTTTATTCATGCTTGGTGTTTTTTTCATCCTCTTATTCTTTATGCTATTTGAAAGTTTTGATATAATGTAGTTTTTCATAGAGATTCTCTAGCTAATGTTCTTCCATTGTCAATTCAATGTGACATCATTTAACAATTGATGCTTCAATTGAGTTCCTAAATATTTCTCTTTTTAGTTTTCTTTTTTATTAACAAGAAGCCTTTATTAGGAAGTGAAAACTAGTTTGGGTGCTTTTGAATGAGGCAAGGTCTGATCCTTTCCATACACTAGAGAGGAGGTTTTTAAGGATTGGTTGTAAGGATGAAAACTTGAAAAGACATCCTTGAAAACATCAAGCCTTTCCTTTTTATTGTTTTCGAGTTTCTCCTTTGCTTCTTTGGTTTTGTACTCTAAATTTTTATTTTTAATATATTTATTTTTTGGGGTTTGACACCCTTAAACTTAAAGGCATATTTACAGGTGAATTACCCTTCTTCATCTTATTTTTAGGTAGTAGAGTTTATTGTCATTTTTAAGGCTAATTTATAGTATTTTTATATAAAATTTTAGCTTTAATCTCATAATATTGAGCATTAGTTGCTAGTTAGATGATCATTTCATCCAACCTTGCACTTAAAGGTGCTAAGTTCAAAACTCAATATATTGATACCCTATTTCACCTAATATATTGTCAACTTAGGAACATGTTACTTCATATTACCTATTACTAAAAAATATTCTCATTCTTTTATCTTTTCCATTAGTCTTATAACCAATGTGATTTTATGTCATTCATCCTCACCGCTGTTGTTATCTAAAAATTTAGAATGTTTAACATTTCACTTAGTATAAGAAAGTTATAATCTTAACATCTTTCTAATTACTCTATCTATTATACATCACATTTAATTTCACCATCATTTTTATTGTTATCATATAAGATAGGGTCAATTATTCAATATACAAAAGCTAAGATGAGAAAATTCTTGGCATGATGAATTTTTACCGAACAGCCAAATGGGGCGCGAACGACATGATGCCCTTTTCTCCGTCGAATGTTTTAACCGTGAAATGTAAGTTTTGTGATTGACGTTAAAATTGGGTTGCTAAAGTCGGAATCGTGACAAAAACGGTGCTGAATTTTTGTTGCCGTTATCTCTACGTGGAGGCCATGGCAGGTGATGACTTTGACAAATATGCCCTGCACCTCAACGTCGTGTCGTGTCGTGTCGTGTCGTGGCGGTTGATGACTGACTTTGACCAAGACTTTGACAAGTACGCGCGGCTGCATCGCCCACGCAATTTCAATCTCAATTGCCGTATCCTCCCTTCCACACATGATTAACCGTGACAAGCACGCCATTGTCCATTTGAAAGCATCAAAATTTGTATATAAACTTGTTTGGGCACTCATGATCAGAGTGAGTTCGTTGGTGAGGCAAAGTGGATATGAGTTCCATGGCAATTGCATTAGCGATGATGCAGAACAGAGGGGGTGGTCTAATGGCGGTGCTCATAATACAAGTAGTACTAGTGCTTTATGCTGCTGCTGCTGCTCCTTCTTCTTTGCTGGGGTCACTTGCTTCTGCTGCTGTTGCATCACCTGCATCTTCATCTTTGGATGCAGATGTGAATGCCCTCATGCACTTCAAAGCAGGAATTAAGCAAGATCCTGGTAACTTCCTCTTTAATTGGACTCGCGACAACGCGCATGGAGTGTGTGTCAATTGGGCTGCAGTCAGCTGCTCATCATTCTCTTCTCATTCCGTGCATCAACACCGAGTCACACGCTTGGACCTGAGTGAATTTGATCTGTCAGGTGTGGTGTCTCCATTTATATGCAATCTTACATTTCTGTTCTATTTGGATCTTTCTTCGAATTACTTGTCTGGTCCTATCCCTCAAGAGATTGGTAGACTCAGCCAGCTGCAATATCTGAATCTTCAATCTCTGAATGATGATGATATAGGCCCCATTCCCCAGTCTTTTAGAAACTGCTCTTCTCTTAAAAGCTTGAGTATGGATGTTAAAGGGAAGCAACTTTCAGTTATATCTGCTTGGCTTGTAAATTTTACTTCTCTTCTGGAGCTTGAGTTAGATATATACAATTTGAAAGGGGGAATTCCAGGCGGAGAGTTACAAAAATTGAGTCACCTTCGCAATCTAAGTCTTTGGTACTCCTCTGATGGCTGGACTAGCCCCATACCATCCTGGTTGGGACATCTATTCCATCTTCAGCACTTAGAATTAAGCGGCTTTCAAGATGTTGGCATTAGTATCCCACAGAAATTGGGAAATCTCACCAATCTGAAGGAGCTATCTTTGTACTTCGATACACTTAATGGAAGTATCCCATGGGAGTTGGGAAATTTTAGTGTTTTGAAAGATCTTCAGTTGAGTTTCTACGATAGTAGCAATCCAATACCATCATCTTTGGGAAAATTATCAAAACTTGAAAGGCTATCTATAGATGCAGGGTCCTCTTCAGTTCCGAGAGAGTTGGGAAATCTCACCAACTTGAAAGAGCTATCTTTGACCATGGGTATGTTGAATGGAAGTCTCCCATGGGAGTTGGAAAATTTGAGCATCCTGCAACATCTTGAGTTGAGTTTCAGTGATGGAAACAGTCTGATACCATCATCCTTGGGAAAATTGTCAAAACTTGAATGGCTACAGCTACATGGAGAGTCCTTCACATCTTTAGTCCCAAAAGAGTTGGGAAATCTCACCAACCTGAAGGAGCTATCTTTGATCATGGGTACGTTAAACGGAAGTATTCCAGACGAGCTTGGAAATCTAAGCCAGTTGCAGTACCTTGAATTGGTTTTCTTTAATGGAAGCAACCCAATACCCTGCTCTGTTGGAAAACTGCCCCAACTTGAAACGCTATTTATGTCTGGAAACTACACAGGTTCAATTCCACAGGAGTTGGGATATCTCTCCAAGCTAACTAGCCTGTATTTGGAAGTACAGGAAGTGAAGGGAAGTATTCCCTGCCAGCTTGCCAATCTTAGCAACTTGCAAGTTCTTTTGTTGTCCTTGAAGGAAGGAAGTGGCCCAATACCTTCCTGGCTGGGAAAATTCTCCCGACTTCAGTGCTTATACTTGGATGGAAACTACTTTAAAGGTACAATCCCAAAAGAGCTGGGAAATCTCCACAACCTGACAGAGTTATACTTGTACTCAAATAGGCTAATGGGAAGTATTCCACCTGAATTAGGCATGCTCAAGCAACTCCTATATTTTGAATTAATGGCAGATTCCATGATAGGCATTATTCCACAAGAATTGTGCCAATTGAAACAGCTTGATCAGTTAATTTTCAATACCCGCAATCAAGGGGTCATCCCGGATTGCATTGGTGTAATGTCTCAATTAAGTTACCTGGATGCTTCCAGCAATAAAATCCCAAAGTCCATAGGGAATCTCAGCTATTTGTCCTGCCTGAAGATGAGAATAACATCTGACGTTGTGGAAGCTTTGCCAAGAGAGTTGTGCAGGTCAAGCAACTTGCAAGTTTTAATGGTAGAGGATTCAAACATCAGTGGCCTTATTCCAGAATGCATCGGTGACATGGCACAGCTAAAGTTTGTAAGCTTAAGAGGAAACCAGTTGAGTGGCCAAATTCCAAAGAGTATGGGAAAACTTGCAAATTTGGTCTTCTTAGATCTTTCCCAAAACAAATTCACTGGTAACATTCCTGCTACACTAGGCAACTGCAAACAACTATCCTACTTGTACCTGCACAACAACAGTTTCCATGGTAGGCTTTTGCTAACATTTCCATCTTCCCTGCTAGTTTTGTCTGCCTATATGAATAACTTCTTTGGGCCCCTGTCAAAGTCTCTGATTAATTGCAAAAGTCTTGCAGTATTAGATTTGAGCAGGAATATGCTAAGTGGCCCTCTTCCATATTATTTAAGAAAAATGCATAAGCTCATAGTAGTCGATGTGGGTCATAACATGTTTAATGAGACCATTCCTGCATGGCTTGTCAATTTTACAAACTTGCGGGTGTTGGACCTGTCCAACAATCAATTCCATGGCCATATTCCATCCCACTTGGAAAGGCTGAAGCAATTCCAGGGATCCTTGAATATCGATGACAATGAGGAAATTTCTGTCAGCATTAAGGCTAATCACAAAGGTTTCCTGGAGGTGTTCAGCTGGATGGAATATAGAATAGAGAATGTGACATTACTGTTGACTGAGAAAGGGGTAGAGCTTGATGATGTCCATGTGATATCAGGAAACAATGTGTTGGACCTATCATGCAACAATCTGACAGGTAAGATTCCAGAAAGCATAGGAATTCTGGCTGGCTTGAGATTGCTGAATCTGTCTCATAATAAACTGACTGGGCAGATCCCTTCATCAATGGGAAAATTACAGGCCCTTGAATCTCTGGATCTACAATGCAACAATTTATCTGGGGAAATTCCAGCACAGCTGCAGTCCCTCACCTTTCTAAGCACCCTCAATGTTTCCCATAACAGATTATGTGGAAGGATTCCCGAAAGCACGCAATTCTCTACATTTGATGCAAGTGCATTTGCAGAGAATAAATGTCTGTGTGGGTTTCCCACTAGCATCCCATGCAGTCATGAAAATGAAACACAGTTAATAGAGCACAAGATGCATACAAAGTCCAATCATGATTGGTGGAATTGGGTTAATGAGCATATATCACTGGTGGCATTTGGATTAGGATTTGGGCTATCATATGGCGGTACAATTGCTCTGTATTTTCATTGGGATGCTTTTCCTCGGTTCTTTGGAACCTACCTCATTTGAATGCAATCTCAAAGCTGTCAAAATTACTCAAGTTTACCTTTTTTTAACTTTACTCTATCTATGAGTAAGAGCCCTTGTCACTTTGTTTTACTGTATTAATCTCAGTCCGCCCCTATGCATCTTATTGTATTTGTAATTTTGTATCGAGTACCGGTACATGGTAAATGTTTAGTATATGTTTTTGTTACCGTCCCAAATGAGTCAGATCTGCCTATAATAATGTATTTCATGTATCCCTGTCAACGGTAAAGAATTAGTCTACGCTTTTTTGTGAAAAAAAAAAGTGTCAGAGGACCCCGCAATCGTTAATTTGACCGACTATGAAATAGTTGTTGCATTATTTGTAATTCAGAATTTGTTTGTTTATTTATTGTATATATGTAAACGGCTTCGTTATGTAACTGAGGAAATTGTTCTGGTAAAAAGAACAGTCGACAGTCGAAATTGTTAAAGAAGATGGCAAAACTATGAAGGTCAGAGAAGGGATTTTTTCATGTTGCTCTTAATAGAATAAAATAACTAGTGCAGTTTCCACAACTCTCTACAGTTAAATCCTTTTATAACAGGAGGTATTAGCTTTTCATAGAAACCATATAATAATGCTACAAACAGGCATGAATTTGGGCTGAATCCAATCAAACTTTCAACAGTATATTTTTACTTAATAAAATTAATACAATTGCAATGTCAATTTGGTAATGTTATCACATGCCCCGAGGCAGACGCATTGTCAATGTTGTAAGTTGTGAAAAGCACAGAGGAAACTCTAGGTCGCAGTAAACTACAATAAACAGAGGATTTAATAAAATTTTCAACAGGGAGATAACAGAATAAAATACAAGGACTGCAACCAAGTTCAGTTGAAAAGATTAAATAAACTAGAATTTGGTAAATATTTCAATCCAAGGAGGTAGAACTACCAATGGTGAACATAAATCAATTTTAATGACATACAAGCAATACTTAATAATTATTATGTTCTTGATAAGCATTTATAAACCAGTTGTTACAGCACATAAAATCAATAAAACAGTAAAATACACACGAATTGACGTGGAAAACCATTCAGTATGAAGGGTTAAAAATTAGAGGGGAAGCAGCGTAGAACTCTATTATTTTCTTGGAAAGATATAACCAGAAACAAGGCAAAACAATGGCTTTTCACAGTACAATAGCTCAGTTACAGGTTTTTCCCCACTTGTACATAAACACATAATTATTTTTTAAATAAACTTTCCAACAATACTAACTTTTCAGTTCCATTGCAAACAAGAAGTTACATTTTGAAGATTAACACCAAACCACTGATTTGGCTTCAATTATCTAACACCAACTTTATCCAATTAAAACATTTTGGAAAGGTTAATACCTTGATAGGTTCACACGGTATCAGAAAAGGAAACACTTTGAAAACTGAGGACACGCTAGTGAACAAGAAAATCTAAACCTTTTTAATTTTTTTCAAAAATTCAAAGTTAAGTAAAATCCTTGAATATATTTTTTAAAAAACAAATTTCCTAAAATACTTGAAGATGGAACTCATTTATTAAGTTTTACGATAAATCAAGGTATAACAATTCCTTGTAGCATTGAAATAACACAGATTTCACCTAAATACACATAGTCAAATAGGGCTTATAACATAAAAATAAAAGTATGATGCTTTTTTCTTAAATCAAACAAAAAACAAAAATGTAAAATACACCAATTGTTGATGTAAATAAAACAAAATATGAAATAAACCTAAAATAAAGCGGACCTTGTCACCTAAGGTTGTACAAATAAAGACCTGCTGTGACTACTGTTATGGTATTCAAATCCTTTCCACAAAAATGCTGTGTTCAACCTTTGTCACTCCAAATCCACTCATAAAAAATAACATGCAACTACTATTAAAAAGATAATTTTGGAATATTAAACATAGTTTATAAGAGAAACTTGGGGTTTCTTCTTGAACAAGCAAAAAGATATAATTTTAATAATTTAAGATTTTAAGCATAATGAAGTTGCTTTTGGGATCTTATTATCAAGTTAGATGATATGATCTAAAATTCTAATGAAAAGTATTTAAAATATATATATATATATTTCAAGTAGTATTCTAATTCTAGTATCAAAAATGAAAATTATAATCTTAATCACTATGTTTTTGCCACACTGATTTTTATAGCTTCAAAAGTTCTTTGATTTTAACTTTAAAATTTGAAAAATTATGTGTTCTGTGACAGCACACCACATTTTATTAATGCATTTAATTCTACTCATCAAAGTTCCCGTTGCTACAAGATCTTGTAAAGCTTCTGCCAATAAAATGCTGATTTGGGTAGAAATACCTTTGAAAGAAGTTGCTTCTCAAAGAATAAATGTTTCCCACCCGTAATGCATCCAACCAAGAGAACTAAAGCTAAGGCAGCGTCCAATAAACATCAAGAATAGTTAGGTTATTGATGCAAATGTCATGTTGTTGGCATTTGCATTGGGCTTGGCATATCATATGAATCAAAATTGCTCTGTATTGTCGTTGGCAATTCATTCATCGGTTCTTTGCGATGTACCTTATTTGAATCCGATTCAGAAGCTAAATGTTTGTGTCTTTCTTCTTCTGTTAATCCAAAGCCAGTGTCCAGACCTTGGTCGTTGCTGCTGTTGTATTTTCAAATCTGTTTGTAATTATACATGTAACGTAATACCGTCAAAGAGTATGCTGTTAGTCTTATGTATACATCTTATGTTTAAGTTAGGTATCTCGTTAAAGCCTTACCTGGAGATTGCTTCGTACTCTTGCGGGCTTCCTCGTCCGTGCTGTATATCAGATTGTAATAGCATTGCAGTCAAATGGAAGCACATGAGATGCTCATGTTATGCAGACCCTCTGGACCAGAGAATTAAATTATATATATATATATATATATATGAGTTGGTATAATACAGTTGGTGAAATGGATTAATGAAATCAAGAGAATAAATCCAACCTAAAGGATCCTGCAACAGAGACGAAGAAGAGCAATTGGATTGATGAAAATGTATCGTGGTAGGCATTCGGATTGGGATTAGGATTTAGCACATCGTATGGCACTACAATTGCTTTGCTCTGTATTATCATTAGGAGTCTATGCCTGGATTTTTTGCGACCCACCTTTGAATCCGATTCAGAAGCGGAATGTCCGTAATGTTCTGGACTTTGGTCTATTGTGTTGTTGCATCCTCAAATCTGTTTGTAATTATATATGTAACCCAATACTGTCAAGGGTACGCATTTAGTCTATGCATGCATCTTATGTTGTTTTAGTGTCTGGTTAAGCAGTCTGTAAATTGCTTGGTAAGGTAACTGCTATGAAAATGTTGTCAAAGGAGATAAAGAGTCGGAATTTGCAATGAAGAATAGCCGGTTGTTGTTTACCCTTTGATGTAATTTCAATGGAAACAATATTTGATGTAATTTCAATGGAAATAAAGCTATTGTTGTATGAAATAATCTAGACACTTTCAGGCACAACTGATCAAGTCCAAATCCTAAACTACCATAAAAACAGTTATTCAAAGAAATGCCGTAAAGCAACGGGGTAGATGAAATCATTAAATAACCACTTCGAATGAGGATTTTAAAATGTTTGAAATATTTCCTAGCCTTCTTGGCTTAAGGTGGTTGCAACCTGGTAAAAGCTTCTTGGTAAACAATGTTTGCAGCAGCCAGAAAAAGGAAAGTGGTAAGACTTTGTTTTGTAATTAGAAATATATTTGGTGCATAGCTGAAAACCTGATACTTTAAAAAAGAGAGGATACTTTAAAATAGTTTCAAGCTTATCATAAAATTCTGTTAATTGTAGCATAAATGGTTTCCAGATGATCACAAAACTTGAAATTCAGGAGAAATGATAAGCTTACTTGTTTTCAATACAAAAGTTAATATTTTGATGCAAGATTGTGATCAAAATACTGAATATGTTATGCTCAAATTAAGTTAACGTAGGGTAATATGCAAAAATAGAATCTTTGAAGTTAAATATGTTCTTTTTAATAAAACTGAAACTGAAAATTTAATTAAAAAAATATAAATATTGCAGTTCCCACCACTCTATAATTCAATGTTTCTACAGCTATAATGATGCTACAAGTGGACCTGAATTTATGAATTTATGATGAATTCAAGTAAATGCTTGAAGTACAACAATATATTTTACAATTTGTTAAGGTTATCAAAGTTGCAAGTTGCGAAAACCACACAAAACACCTCAACAGCACTACAATACATCATGGATAACCTACAATTTAATAATATCTTTGAAAGGGATATAACAGAATGAAATATAATAACAATGACAGTAATAGATTTCATGAACCAGAGTATGAGCTGTTGGTTATCCCACATTTTCTTGTACCCTAAGTTATTAATTTCAAAGCCCAAATAATCGTACCAGCACCCTCAGCATTGTTTCCAAATTTTTATAAAATATTTTAATCTTGCTAGTGAAATGGAACGGCCACTCCTAAGCATAAATCAAAGTTACCAGTATAAGAACAACACAGAAAAATTATCTTTATAAACAATCATTTGTATACTATAAGGCAGTGTTATCCAATCACAAATATAAATTTGCGAAACATTGTATATCATCTTGAGAATGTATGCACCTTGGTAAATTTTTTACGGGGAAAAAACTCTGAAAACTGAGCACAAGCTCAATAAAAAAAAACTCAACATTGCTTGTCAGCTTTCCGGAATGTATCAGCAGGGAGTGTCCCTTGTCAGTGCTTATTGCATTAGTCTCACGATGTACTTCTGCATCTTAATCTACTTTGTACAAAGTAAATCTTTAATCTATGCTGCTGTTGCTCTGTTAAATTTGCTTGCAAAAATGTATTTAATATAGTGTTCTCAGGGTGCACAATTACTGTATGCTTCTTATGACAAAAATTGCTGGGAAATACGATTTTTAATTTAGCATGACAATTTGCAATTCTGAACTTCTTTCAGTGGAGTCAATCTATAATTACAAAATGTACGGCACATATTATTTTGTTGAAAGAGCTTTGTATCAAGTATTCACTTACTCCATAACTCTCTCAGATCATATAGATATTCATCTTGCAAATCACCAATTTTTATTCTGGATGCTGAACAGTTTTATTCAAGACCTCTATTTTGGGACATATTTAAATCATTAAATAAATTCCAATTGATCTAAAATTTTATAGACTTAAATTTTGCAAAAGGAGCTTTTCAACAAGATCAGCCCAAAAATTATCTAAATCATGAAGATATCACAACTATAAAATAATTTTAAAAAATCAGTTTTGAATAGTTGGGTCACCCACATCATTTGATAGATGGCTACCAAAAATCTGCAATATAAATTTTTTTTTTTGAATCTTGTAACATCTAAAAAATCAACAACTAATACCACTAACTAGTGTGTTTCATTCTTCACTATGCTAGTGAGAAATGACTCAAGTCATTAGCTAATTGTAATAAGAAGTTACCATTTTAAGTCATATTTGAAGTATCATTATATTTCTATATAATTCTTGTAATGGATCATGTTAGCTATGTTTCTTTGAGTATACCTATAGTCAACTTATTTTATGTTTTGACATCCCCTTTATATTCTTCATTGCTAAACTAATGAGGTATAAGTTTCATGATGTAAAAGATAAAGTGCATGTTTGGAGACATCAAAGCCACTTGATGAGCGATGAGGTACCCCAACGCTCAACCATATAAATACGAGCGTGTACGCGTGATCCAATCAAACTCTATGGATGGACTAGTTGTGGCACCTAGACAGTTATACGTTGATCGCAGTTTGTTGTCTTCCCACCTGGACTAGTAGTAGCTTTGTCACGTATGGTTTAGTCTAGAGTGAGGCATATGATGTGTCCTAATTTTACATTACTCCTGATAATAGAAAGGATAAATTGATTAAACCAATAATGAAAGCAAAGTCTAAATTAGCCTATGGTGATGGTCTCCATCCTTAATCGTCCGTAAACGTTTTGGACTTCGTGGGATTACTGCTGAGCATGCCAAGTATTCGCACTTAAACACTCATGATTAAGGCGTACACATTCTGCTTAATGACAGGAAAAATAAATAACAATAAATTGGATTGTGAACTAAAGAAGACATTAAATAAGTAAAACAATGAAATTAATCTAAGTGAATGCTACAATGATGAAAGTAATCTCGATTTTTGTTGTCGGTCATGCACATGTCCAAGTACGTCACACTTGAACAAAGGTGCTGTATAATTACAAACATCACACTACAGGCATGCACTGGGAATAACTAGCTTGAAAGAAAGAAACTGAAAACTAAACTGCCAAAAGAAAAGAACTTCTAACTCTCTAATAATCTAATCATTTCATTGTGCACCTGAGTGCTATATTTATAGGCTAACACAAAAATCATGATATCATATCCAGGCCACGATATTGCATACCTGATATTGCGCACCCAATATTGGGGCCTGGCAAACCATGATTTATCACCACTTGAAGCAAAGTGAGAATGGGAAAAGTGTTTTGATAAATGAGGATTTTACTTGAAGCAAACTTATAAAAAGGTTAAACAATGGAAAAAAGATTAAGGCAACTCATGCACAAGGTTTTGTGGCATACCCAAATGCCAATGACATGGAAATAGTTACAAATAAGCAATATTCCAAAAATTATTCAAAAAATGTATAGGCCCCTTTAAGGTGTGGATTTCTTAACATTGATGGTGGAATTGCAAATAAAGTTGTTCCTTTGAATAGCATTAGCTTATTTGATAGCTTTGATATCTCTGGTTATGTTAAAAACTTGAGAAGATGTTAGTTCTGTAGCTTTTGTACTTCCTAAATTTATTAAATTTGTTGCAAGAAATATAAGAGTAGAGCAAAGAGATAGACCTCTAGTAGCATTGCAATGTTAGTGAGGAAATCTCTTGAAAATTATGTGCTTTTATAAAAATTGATTATCATAAATAATATGTTTGGCCTAAAATCTTATGTTAGCATGGTTGTGCTTTCCTTAGTGATAAATCGTGTTTTTCATCACTTTGATATCGGGGTGGCTGCAATATCGGTTATGCAATATCGCAGCCCAAGATGTGATATCATACATTCGATATCATAGGGTTACCCCTGAGTTTATAAATACCGCGTCCAAGTGCACAATTGGGAGTAAGTTTTTAGCAGTCAGTAGCGAAACTCTTGCAGATTGTCCATTTGAAAGTTAGAATATTTTCCAAGTGCCCACAATAGAAGATCTAAGTGTGAACAGATATTTATTCAAGCATTGATGTACCTGAGCACACCATTGTGTTGGCAATAAAGATGAGCTCTTTGATCCATTCCTTGCAGCACTTGAGATTTTCTTTCTTATGCATTTAGATATTGTTATTTCATGCAATTTACATTACTGTTATTTATGCAATAATTAATTTTGATCAATTAAGTAAATCATTAAATTACACAAGCACAACCCCTTCGAGCATACGTATGATAGTTGGTAGCTCAGAAACGATTAGCGTTTGACAGCCTAGTAGTGTTCACACGAAGTTCAGAATGTGTCCGGGAAGTGGAAATAGTTACTTGTGTTAGGCTAAATTAGACTATAGTTTACTTAAAAATTAATCGCTCTTCCTTTTAATCACTCTAATTTTTATTCTTGTTCTAGGTAAGTAATTTCATAAAAACACAAAATAATAAAAATCATATGCCTCAATCACACTTAACCATATAATTGCATTCCACAAGTGGGACTAGGAAGCCAATGAACGAACAACACATACACACTGTTTAGCTCTAGTGTACTTAGTAACTATCGTCTACAGAATTCGACCAGATTGCACGTGAATGTTTGTGATTCTTATGGTTGGGCGTAGGGGTACCTTGTCACTCATCATTGGCATCGTTGTCGGGGACTGTAGTTTTTTGTGTGCTATCTAAGCCTAGTGAAATTTAGTAACCTCATTGTTCGAACCTTGAGAGTCACATCTTATAAAAAATTTATTATTATTATTATTAAATTAAATATCAATTGCACACTATTTATTAACACAAAATATCTTCTTCTCACAGGAGCCCATCTCTGCCTAGGGCAATTCAAGTAACTCAACAATACCGGGTGGTATATGCTCATCCTAATGAATATGTACTAGACTTTACCTTCATCTTACATCAAGATGAACTAATGTGATGGTGCGATATGGAAGGCAACATTGTGTTGCCACCTGATCGATCTATTCCAATAATGCTCCAGCTAATGCTCATACGACACAAGCTTCAACATCTCCATGGAGAATATGAGATGTGAGATCCCAATTCAAGGGACTATCATCCCACTGAAGCGCAAAGATTAAGGGATTGATAGCTAGAGCACCAACATAAGCTTATGAATGGCAAGGGATCAAACATCTTTCCACCTTTGCTTGACCCAATTGATGAAGGTGACCATTTCTTTAGTGATTCTCTTCTCTTTGACTTTGTTCAAGGAGCCCCCAACTAGAATGTACAATCCACAATCCATAATCCAAGTTCTAGTTAAGACGAATCCAATGACAAAATGGATCCAAAGAAGCAAGTCAAGAAAAAGGGGATAAAGGAGATCATGATTGCGATTGTGGTCGCAAGCATCAAAGGAAGGATGATAGGCATCAACATGGAGCAAGTTCCCCTTGTTTTTTCCCTTCATCATCATCTTTTTCTTCATTGGGTTAAGATCGTGGCCACAGATGAAATAACCATGATGGAGGTAACCGACAGGACTAGAATAATAGAAGGGACCATTGGGATAGTCGTGACTGAAGACATGGGCAATCCAGAGAGGCCCAACATCAAGAAAGAAGGGCTAGTAGGAAACATCATAGGCACCACCATCATGGCCTTGATGAACCTCTACTTGCTACTCAGGGCATGTTAAATATTGCAGAGGCTATGAGGATTCCAATAAGGCATGTGAAGGACAGCAAAATAAAGAGGTCGGATATGAACAACATTCCTCGGTTTGAGGGAGGATATGATGCTGATCCACAAAATCATCTTTAGGCCTTCCAAGATGCATATGCCTTGTAGAACATTGAGAATGACTGGAAAAAGCTGAAATTATTTCCAAGGACACTCATAAAGAAAGTAGAAAGTTGGTATCGATGCTTGGAACTAAAATCAATCAGGCAGTGGAGTACAATGCTAGAATTATTTAATGACAAATATCAAACGTACTCCTGAGTATCCAATCTAAGAAAGCAAATTCAAGGGTGAAAAAAAGGAAATCATGAGCCCTTGGATGCTATTATTAGCTGATACTACTCTTTGTTGCATAGGTGTCCTAGCTATGGATACTCTCAGCTTGATCACCTTTGCCATATCGTAGATGGCTTGTAGTCTAAAACCAGGAAAACCCTTGGTGTCTATGCCCAAGGGAGATTCATAGAGTTAAGTGTCCATCAAATTAAAAAATTAATTGAGCAGGTAGCTAAGGAGGAGGGAGAGCTAAGAAAACATGAAAGTGCAAAAGAATACAACAAAGATCCTTCTATACAAAATAAGAGGGTTCGATTTTGTGATAGTGAGGATGAATTTGCTAGAGATGAGGTGGTGAATTAGAAAACCTTTCCATTCCAAAAATTACAATAAGAAATTAGGGCTAAGGTTGATCAATTATGGGACTCCATGGATAATAGGTTTCAAGTTATTTTAAAAATTGTTGAAGAGTCTAAGGAGCAAAGCGGTGAGCAAGAGCATCGGAGACGTAAGAAAGCTGAATGTGCCAAATCTAAGGGTAAAGGTAAGATAGCTGCGATAGAGATGGCTGCGAATAGTGATTCAAATGATGATGGTGGGTGTGATGTTTGCCAGTATGAACATCCTAAGGGATGTTGCCTAGTTGTATCACACTTGCAAGAATTTGGGGTGTATGCTTTACATCCACAATTTGCACAAAGGCAGATGCCCAAAATATTGCCTTATCCACAAGGCAACCTTTGATAGTTCTACCAACCACGGCAATACTATCCAAGTGGAACTCCTTCACAACCTTACAAAGTGTACCAACAATGGTAGCAACCATAATCGTGGGCATTGCCACCTCTAAGATAGCAATACCCTTACTGGCAACCAGATCCCTACGGTTACTATGTTCAGTAACCTTCATCTCCAAGGGACTCCTTTGGTCATATTACTACTTACCAAACTCACTTCTACCCTCTTGAAACATACTAATCATCCTATCTAACAAGGGATACCACCTACTACCCTCATGCACCTCCTGTTCCTGCACCTACTCCTCCACCTCCTGCACAACTACCACTTGCTCTGTCCATGTAGGATGAATTTCTTACACAACCACAACAAAGAAACAATATGAGGGCAATTAACCTGCAATTAGTTAACCCATCTAGTAGGTTGGAACCATGAACAAAGAAAAGATCCTTCTTTCGACCTTACAGTTCACCAAATCCCTTAGATACATCAGTGGTTGGTAACCCTGCTCCTCCACCTTCCTTTGTTTCCTCTCTATCTGAGTCCCCTTCAAACCAAAATTCTTCTCGAATCCATACTATAATGCTGACACAAGTTGTATCCAATTGGATTCGAGCTAGTAACCTACCCAGAAAATTAGCTGATCTTGGGAGTCCCCTAGTTTACTTGCAAATTGCCATGAATGAGCCTTGCAAAGCTCTTCTTGACTCTGGTTCCGGTGTTAATCTGATCTCTCATGAGATGTACACAATGTGGAACCTTCCCCCCTTGAATAAGAGCAACATCTGGCTAGAATTGGCGAACTAGTCCATCACTGTTCCATTGGGACTGGTTGAAGACATCGTCACCACCATTTGTGGGTGGTCATATCTTGCTAATTTCCTAGTAATCAAAGTGGAGAACTGCAAGGGGGACTTTCCAATTATTATGGGAAGGGCGTGGCTAAGTACTATTGATGCCAAAATGGGCATTAGAGATCTTTCCTTGGAGATATCAAAAGAAAATGAATTTGGAAAGATCAAGAAGAAGAGAGTTTCATGTATCGCATACAACAATTCAGGGTGTCATTGTGTGCAGAAGTTGATGAGTGGCGAGGTACCCCTACACTCAACCATACGAATACGAGCGTTACACACGCAATCTAGTTGAACTCTGCAGATGGACTAGTTGTGGCATCTAGACAATTAGGCTTAGGTCGCAACTTGTTGTCTTCCCACCTAGACTAGTATTAGCTTTATCACATATGGTTTAGTCTAGAGTGAGGTGTATGATGTGTTTCTATGCTAATGCTACTCCTAAGGATAATGGAAGGTAATATTAACTAAGCTAAGAGAGAAAGGGTGAGAGAGAATCTAAGCTAGCCTAAGTACGATGAGCATCTATTCCTCGATCATCCATACACATCTTGGACCTCGTGCATGACTACCACTGGGATTNGGTATGATGAGTCGTCGTTTGGGCAACTGCGATATCATGTACGCGATATCGCAACCTAGCCATGATATCGCATACGTGATATCGCAGCCTATCTCCTCATCTATAAATAAGAGGTAGATAGTTCTGATAGGAAGTTTTTTCATTAGTTTTAGTTTAAGTGTTAAAGTTTTAGTTCTTGTTTTTCTCTCAACCCTTTTCCTCCCAGTGTATGCCCGTAGTGTGGTGAATGTAATTGTACGGTATCCTTTATTCGAGTGTGACGTACTTGGACACACACATGACCGGTAATANATATCGCAGTTGCCCAAACGACGACTCATCATACCCCCACGACTGAATGAAAACTCATCCTTGAGCTACAATGATTACACAGTGGATAGGTATGGGATTATTGGATGGTGAAAGTGGGTTTATGCCGCAGTGTGGAAAAAAAATAAAATTAAGATACAACACACACAAAATTCTATAGCTACAAAAATGGTGGAACTCGTGTAGTTCCTAGTGGCAGTGGCTCCTCCATAGGTGCTTTCCCCTTGTCTTGTGCTCCAGGTTTTGGGGCTTGATGGCATTGAAGTATTGCCTAGAGTTTCTCCTCTTCGCTCTAGGGATCTTGTGTCGTCCATGCTAATGTTCCAATGTTTGATGGAGTTGGCACTTCCCATGGGTAGGGTAGTTGCAGAAACATTTGATTGGCCTTGACATACCAAGCCGCAAACACCCATCGTTCCTCTTCGTAGGCTCTAGCTTTGTCTCTGTACTCTTGGAAATCTGCAAGCCGTCAAGCCAAATCTGTTGCGACACCTTTTTGGCCTTGGTAGCTTGCCTTCACCACCTCAAGTTTAGAATTTGCAATCTTCAGTTTTTGCATTACCTTCTTACGTTCTACAAATTTTGTTTCATATTTGATGTAGGTGGTAGCTACCTATTGCTTGACCTCTGTTCTTGGGTGCCTTGCTGTTAACATGGCAAGGTTGGCATATCGCAAGTTTGCCAATTCCATGTATTCTGTGAGATCTTGGATCTACAGGTCCCATTTCTTAACTTCCGCCTAGTGGGTGAAGGCATATGTCTCTTATGAGTGGTGAGGTACCCCTACACTCAACCATACAAATACGAGCGTTACACACACGATTTGGTTGAACTCCGTAGACTAAGTGCCTACATGCCTTATGGAACACTTAAGGTTAATTGTTCGTTGTCTTCCCAGACTTACTTGTATTTGTCACGGTTGTATGGTTAACTAAGTCCAAGGTATGTGATTTTTATATCTTTTCTATTTTATCTCCTATGCTAAGAGGTGAAGGATGAAGAGACTAATTAACTAACTTTAACTAACTAATTAGCCTTAATTAACCTAGCATTAGTATCCATTCCCACTTACCGTTCACACCCTGAACCAATGCAACCTTGGTTACCAAACACTAGTCGTTGCTAGGATCACCAAGCGTAACGCATGTGCTCGAAGCGGTCGTACTGAATGCACTTAACTATGGGAGAAAGGTTGAGAGAGAATTAATTAACTAATAAAGCATTTAAACGGTAAACAATAAAAAATAGTAAATAAAATCACATTTAGCTTAATCCATGCACTGCAAGGTTTATCCAAGAAGTTTGTCTTTATTTCCGTAGACAAACTTGTGTTCAGGTACAATATTTGCTCGAATAAAGATCTGTTCACTTTGGAGCTCCTACTGCAGGCACATGAAAATTATTCTATCTCTGGAGAGGTAAAACTGCTAAAGTTGCACTACGGTCTAGGCCTAGAATGAGAAACAAGAGAGTGCTACCTCTTATTTATAGACTAGGCGGTGCACCACGATATCGTGTATGTGATATTGCGAGGGACGACGCGATATCACGAGGGATGCGATATCGTGGTGGACGTGATATCGCGTACGCAATATTGAGGCCCATGCGATATCGCGCCCCATCATACCCTCATGACTGAATAAAAACTCATCCTTGAGTTCCTTACAAAATATTGGGAAGGTATGGGATTATTGACTCAAATGGAACTAATGGTGAATGGGATGACATGTGAATGGATCATCATTATAGAACAAGACAAAGCTGGTGTTCACGACAACAAGAGTGAACACTTTATACATTTGACATCAGGCCTTAGTTGATAGCTGAGAGAGAAGAGAGAAGAGAGAAGAAGTATGATTCTGCCAATGCCAAGATTGTGCCTTTCATTGTCCATCCATAAGCGCACCATCAATCTTGCTCCTTGCATAACTGCTTTAGCACTGGTCCATTCCAAGTGTTCCCTCCATATCCAATCCATTGTTGTATGATTGCCATCTACACACACAACATAGTCTTATATTAGGAAGGGTGAATGAATCACAATGCAATTGATACCTTGCTTCGGTGAAAGGTTTGTTGGCTGAGCTGTGATATGGCTGATACAGATCTGGAGATATATTCATGGTGACTACCGAAGGTGTAGGGGTTAGGAGAAAATCGAAAAAATTTGGGTCTGGACCCCCATGACTAAGAGCGAACCTCTGGTAGCAATAGAATGGAGAAAGAAAAAGAACAAGAAAGATGGAGAGAAAGAGAAAACTATAATGTCAATGAAATGGATGTCAAGATGGAAATGAACAAAATAGAGTTGATTGCAAAAAATGTTAAGGAAAAGAATTCAACTAGTGCACCAAATGGGAATGCCAGTGGGTCCTCCCCAAAGCAGGCTCATGCCCTTAATGCCCTAACAATCCCACATTCAAAGATTCTGTAGGCTCTGGGAATGTCATTTGGAACAAGAGTTAAATTCTTAACCACAAGCATTTACAACAAAGAAAACGATGTGTCAACAAAAATATACACTAATGATACAACCAGTAATGAGGTGAACAATGGAGAGAAGGATGGAGAGAATTGAATGGAATGGAATCCCAAGAACAAGGTGGTGTATAGCCCCTTGTGTAGTTAATGATTAATGTGACTCAGAAAATCTCATTCCAACTCTGACCTCAACAAACCACATCCAATGACTTCGCATTAATGCATTCAGCCAATCCATCCTCTTGAAGTAACAAGAATGCCTTCACCCAAGAGCCACCACCATTTCGACGAAACGAAGGAGGAGAGAATGGGAAGTAAGAAGGGCCTTAGTTAAAGGGAACATTTTTATTTTTAGTTCCATAACCAGTGCTTGTAGCCCAAATATTATTTCTTCTAAGGGGTGTGCTTTGAATTCTCACCTTTTTTTTTGTTTATGCGTGAGAACCACACCATGCAAAGGCTTCTTATTTTTATTTACTCAGCTTCCTGATAATTGGGTAACGTCAAAGTGGTAAGAAAACGCAAGAAGAAAACATCCAAGCACCCAAGAGAATGGCCAACACGAAAGCATCAAGTTCCTTTGAAGTCATACCCTTTTCAATCTTTGAGTCCTTCCTTAGTTTGAGAAATACCCAATCATCGATTTGTTGATAGTTCTTATTTAGAAAGGTACTATACAGTTCCAAGCCAAGAGAGACCATAGAAATTTGTAGATGTGTGGATGACGTGGACTTATTGCCTGCTATATCAAAAGAGACATACCTTAGTATCAACATCATAACTTAAAGGTAAAAACCAAACATTAGCAACCAAATATAAAAATAGTTCATACCCTCATGAAGAACACTTATTAAATGACAAACTTAACAAAATGGATAAAACACACACAGACACACTTACACATAAAGAAATGAAAAAGAATAATGATGTTGTAAAACAAAAATAATAAAAGTTAAAGAAATTTGTAAAACAAAATATGTAAAAAAAATGTGTAAAACAAAAATTTAAAAGAACTGAGGGCCTCAAATGATCAGCATAGGTGGCCATCTCCCCCATGACTGAACTGAAAGGGAGAGATTTGAAATAATGAGCACTTGTTTGAATTTCTTAGAAGTGTCCAACTTCTCCCAATTGATGTTTTCAAGTTAAGGGTTGGAAGTTGGTGATGCTCTTGCTTCAGTGTATCTATGCTTTCGACATGAGTGCAAGTTGTTCCCCCAGTTAGCTCCATGCATGTTGGTAAGTTGCTCTTTGGATTAGCTATCAACCACGGGGTGTCTTTCTATTGTGTGGTTGCTACATACAAGTGTATGTTAATTCCTTGGGCATACCAGTTGCATGCAGGCAATGTTGAACATTCCTGTATGCAATCACCCTCTGTATCACTGTATGTGATGCATGGAACTTTCTTCTTCTCAATCTTTCCCAAAGTGTTTTCCTTAGATATTTCCAAGGAAAGATCATGGATTCCTAGGCATGCATTTATTGTACTTAGCCATGCCCTCCCCATTATTATTGGGAAGTCCCTTTTGTCATTGTTTACTGGTATCACTAGGAAATCAGCTAGGTATGACCACCCACCTATAGTGGTAATGACATCCTCCACCATTCCCAAGGGAATAGTGAAGGACTGGTCAGCCAACTCAAGTCGAATGTTACTCTTCTTTAATGGAGGTAGGTTCCAGGCTTTATACATCTCTTGTGATATTAAGTTAACTCCGGAACCTGAGTCTAGAAGAGCTTTACATGGTTTATTCCCAGCAACTTGGAGATAAATTAAGGGACTTCCAAGGTCAGAGAATTTCCTGGGAAGGTGGTCTACCTTGATCCAGTCAGTAACAGTGTGTGTTATCATAACCCTGTGCATTGAGCTCTATTGTTGGTTTGAAGGGAGCTCCGAAGCCTTATTTGATGGAGCGATGTTTTGAGGTTCAACCGCTTGTGGTTGTGAAAGCTTGTTTAGGCTTTTGGTTCTGAAGAAAGGTCTTCTCTTTGTATGATTGTCAAAACCAACATCGGGTTGAAAGTTTATAGCTCTCATAACATTACGTTGCTGTGGTTGAGTGGGGAGTTCCCCTTGCATTGCTGGAGCGGTTGGAGCTGGTGGTAGTGGAACTATCGATGTATGAGTGATGGATGGATTCAAAGGATGGTATGCATGTGGTGTCTCCCATAGGAGAAGGAGTTCTATAATACTCTTGAGCTTGGTAGTGATGTCATGGAGTCACATGATCGACGGGGTCAAGTGGAGAGATTGGCTACTACACGTAGTAGCCATATGGATCCAGTTGCCAGTAAGGGTATTGTTGCCTTGGTTGTGGAATCCCCCATGACTATGGGTATTGCCACTACTGGTGTTTTTCAATAGGTTATGATGGAGTTCCACTTGGATAATATGTTAACGGTTGGTGGAACTACCCTGGGTTACCTTGGGGATAAGGTAATCGACGGGGTGCTTGCCGTTTGTTAAGTCTTGGGTTAAGTGCATACACCCCAGACTCTTGTAGATGTGAGATTATTGGGCAACATCCCTTAGGATGGTCATATTGGCATATCTCACATCCATCCGTCATTGTCTATGTCAGAATCCACAACCTCTACTTTACCCTTACCTTTGTTACGTGCATGGTCCAAACCCCTCTTTTTTTTCTTATCATGATCACTACTTTGCTCCTCCCTAGACTCCTCTATGATTTTTAGAATGGTTTTAAGTCTACTATCTAAGGAGTCCCACATGTGATCTACCTTGGCTGACACTTCAGTTGTTAATTTTTTAAGAGGCAAGGTCTTTCTATTCACCAACTCTTCGAGTGATGACTCATCCTCTTCATCGCAGAATCTCACTCCCCTCTTTTGGAGGGAAGGATTGCGGTTGTACTCTTCCGCGCTTTCTCTTTTCCATAGCTCCCCTTCTTCTTTAGCTAGTTGCTCCAATAATCGATAAATTTCATGGGACCTAAGTTCAGATAATCTCCCTTGGGCATATGTCCCAAGGGTTCTCCTGGTTTCATATCCCAGCCCAACTACGCGATGGCGTAGTTAATCCTATTGTGTGTACCCATGGCCTAGCAACGATGTAGCAATGCGTAATATCAGCCCATGGTAGCATCCAAGGGTTCATGATTACCCTGCTTCCATCCTTGGATCTGCTTACACAAGTTGAACACTCTAGAGTATGTTTGATATTTATCATTGAATAGTTCTAGCATCGTACTCTACCTCCTAATGGTTTCTAGTTCTAAGGACTGGTACCAACTCTCTGCTTCTTTTATGAGTGTCTTGGGAAACAACTTTAATTTTGGCCACTCGTTTTTGATATTTTGCAAGGCACAGGCATCGTGGAATGCCTATAAATGATTCTACAGATCAACATTGTATCCCCCCTCAAAGCGTGGGATATTATTCATATCTAATCTCTTGATCCGGCTATCTTTTTTATGCCTTGTGGGTATTCTCACAACCTCCGTAATATTTAGCATACTTCGGGTTGCTAGTAGGGGTTCATCATGATCATCTCTCTCATAACATCTATGATGCCTACGTTTTTCCCTACTTTCCCTTCTATGCCCTAATTCTTGTGAATGCCCTCATCCTCTCTCTCGACTCTCTTGTCGAGGATTCTCATTTTTCTTACCCTTATCCTCACCATTATGCTCTTTGTGATTGTGCCTTAATGTGGAAGGAGAGGGTGAATGGTGTGATGAAGGAGAAGAAGAAGGGGAACCATCACCATGACAATGTTTCTTACCTTCTCTTCTATGGCTATGGCCCCAATTGTGATGATGATCAGAATGCCCATCCTTGTCATGTGTTTTCGTTCCCTTAGTGAATAGTTGGCATTCACGGGGATCAGAACCAGGGTTGTGTATCATGGAGAAAAGGTTCTGATACCCCACCTCCTCATCATCATTAGGAGAGGAAACATCATTCGATGGAGAACCTGTTATAACTAGTTCACCATCTCCAATTTTGCTTAGGACATGCGGGGCCCCTTTGCCCTTCAACAATGTATGGTGGCTCTCCTGCCTTGAGTCCCTTAGATGTTGCGTTGCTGTGGGATGGTAATCCCTTATGTCATAATTTTTTGCAAAGTATTCAGCGTATAATTCCATCATGCCTATCTGTGCAAGAGCACGAAGAAGCATGTTAGGGACTGCACGATCTGGGGGTAACACTATGTTACCTTGCAAGTCTCTCCAATGCAGTTATTCGTCCTGATGAAGGATAAAGGTAAAATATAGTATATACTCATTTAGATGGGTATATACCACTCGGTATTGTTGAGGAACTGGAGGATTTTGATTATGTGTGTTAGATCATCGACTGTCTCTTGTATGATCCCTAGGTGGTGAATTGCTTTTGTTAGAAGAAGACATCTTAGTTTAATTCGGTGTGCTATTTAACCGTTATATAATTTTTTGTTTAATTAATCCTAAGGGTTTATTTAAGCTTCCAACGATGTGGATAATTTCCTATGTTCTACTTAGCGCACAAACACTTAGTCCCCAGCAACGGCGCTAATGATGAGTGGCGAGGTATCCCTACACTCAACCATACGAATACGACCATTACACATGCGATCCAGTCAAACTCCGCAGACTAAGTGCCTACACGCCTTATGGAACACTTAAGGTTAATCATTCGTTGTCTTCCCATACTTACTTGTATTTGTCATGGTTGTATGGTTAAGTAAGTCTGAGGTATGTGATTTTTATATCTTTTTTATTTTGTCTCCTATGCTAAGAGGCGAAGGATGAAGAGACTAATTAACTAACTTTAACTAACTAACTAAGCCTTAATTAACCTAGCATCAACATCCATTCCCACTTACCATTTACACCCTGAACCAATGCAACCTTGGTGACCAAACGCTAGTTGTTGCTGGGATCACCAAGCGTAACGCACATGCTCGAAGCGGTTGTACTAAATGCACTTAACTATGGGAGAAGGGTTGAGAGAGAATTAATTAACTAATAAAGAATTTAAATGGTAAATAATAAATAACAGTAAATAAAATCATATTTAGCTTAATCCATGCACTGCAAGGTTTATCCAAGAAGTTCGTCTTTATTTCCGTACACAAACTTGTGTTTAGGTACAATATATGCTCGAATAAAGATCCGTTCACTTTGGAGCTCCTACTATAAGAACATGGAAATTATTCTATCTCTGGAGAGGTAAAACTGTCAGAGTTTCGCTACGGTCTAGGCCTAGAATGAGAAACAAGGAAGTGCCACCTCTTATTTATAGGGTGGACAGTGCACCGTGATATCATGTACGCGATATCACAGGGAACAACGCGATGTCGTGTACACGATATGGTGAGGGATGCGATATCGCAGCAGACACAATATTGCATACGAGATATCGCGGCCCATGCAATATCACGTCCCATCAGTTTCCAATATGGCCCTCCAGTTAGTATGTTGAGCACTAATAGTGTTGATGTGGGCCTTGGCCATATGGATCTCCTTCTCAAGGATCTGTTTGTACATCCCCACCTAGTCTCAGAAGTGCTCCTTTAGCTTTTCATGTCATTTAGCCTCATTTTTCCACGCGCTTATTTCAATAGCTATCTTTTGATGAATTGTGCGTACCTACTCCATTGAGAGGGTTTGGTTCTCCCTAGCTAAATGACTTATGTCTTCATTGACCCAAATTAATTGTTCTTGCAATTGATGGAAATGTTCTTCGAGAACATTCTCTTGCTTTTCCATAGAGGTCAACCGAAGGTTGTCAAAAACAAGTTGTTTATTTTCCTTCTGTAAGGCATTGAGTGCTTTGAGATGCACATAAGTTTGCACCTGTGCTATAGAGGCATCCCAAACAACCTTCTCTTTTTCTTTAGCCACCTTCTTATTCTTTGTTAGTAGCTTGGTTAGTTGCTTAGTTTTGAAATTGTCTAACTGGTCTGCAGGAACAAATTGCAAAGGGTCCCGCTGTGTTGCTTGTAGGGCCATGAGCTGTTCTTGTAATTTTTGCACCTCTGCTTTAGCATGCTTGACCCTTGCCTCTGTCAAGATCAACTTCCCCTTGGTGGAAATGAGGTCTGATTGAATTACTGTAACATATTTAGGGATGTCAAACAGGGACATCATTACTTGTCCCTTTTGTAGTAATCGATCAAGCACACCCTCATGTTCTGTAGGAGTCATTGAGGTTCTGACCAAAGTTTGAGCATCTCGTGCTCCTGTGAGATCTGTTAGTGGTACAATAGGTACATTTAATGATTCTTTAATGTAGTCTGTAATCACTTCTGTAGCTCCCGCAGTGTCCTGGTGTTGCATGACCATCACAGTGGCCCCTTCACCAGTTTCTAATTGCACTTGGAAAGATGCTACGTTTCTTGAGATTTGTTGTGACCAAGTACTTTCCTCTCCTCCTGTATGAATAGAAACTTCACCCCTTCTACGATCCAAAGAAATTATGAACTATGTGGCATCGTCAATGACGTGGAAGAGATTTGCGTCATCACGAATTCCCCAACTAACCATCTCGGTGATGGCCCTAAGATTGCTCATTGACGGTCTGATATCCTACGGCGATGGTGGTTGATCTTGGCCTGTGCTAGGCCCTACTTCCTATTTTTGGCTGGGTCTCGTACTTGGAAGTTGGTTGGGCCCTGGAAGTTGAGTTACAATTGGTTCAGCTATCTATTCTTTTTCTTGTTCTGGTTCTAGCATCTCACCAGTGATTTTCCTTGTAGCTAGTGGTTCTAACAATTTAGCATATGAAGCAATTTTGGCTTTTTGAAGGACATCATTAGTGTACCCCCTAATACCAGCACATCGGCATAGCTTTCTGATAAGACAAGGAAAGGGTAAGGCAAGCTTCCCTGTCTTCCGTTCCTTGAACTACCTCAGGATCTCCATCAAGTATAGATGAGGCAGGTTAGCGTTAACCTTTCCCATCAGCACTACACATCCTCTTGCCACATATGTTGAAATTCTTGTTAAGCCCTTTGTGGGAAAGAGGTGATATGTTCCAATTTTGAAATAGATTTGATCTTCCATTGTCAACTCTCCAAATCTCTTATCCATGCCATATGTCCTTTCCAACCAAACTTGTCGCACATCGGGGTTTGAACGAGTAGATAACTAAGCAGCTTTGGGCCTTGTATTTGGAAGATTTAATACTTACGAAATGGCCTACATAGAGAAATCAACTGTCACACCACAAATATTGACGATGGTGCCTTGTTCTCTGTTGTTTCAAAATTGGTACGTCTTCCCTAGGTACCAGGCACTGCTTTCAGAGAGGATAGGCCATAAGGGAGACCCCTTGAGGTGATCCCTAATAGCCTTAGGAGCAAATTCTACAAAGGATTAAAATTTTAATTCCACAATCACTACAGTGAATGTGGCCTTTCGTGGATAGCCTAAACACAATCCTGGGGCAACGTGAGATGTTGTCCCTATTCAGGCGTTGCAGCAGCTCCTCCTTCCGCCTGCTCGAAGTGTTTAGTAGTAGGGTCTTCTTGGTGAATGATAAATGATTGTTCCTCTTGTTCTGCATGTTGTCCGATAGGGACTTGTTCTTCTCCTCTCCTAGGTTGTTTACATCCACCTTGAGCAAAACCTTTCTGTTGTTCTCATTTTGGGGTCATCTACAATCACATGGAATCAAGTGTTAGCAAGGTTGTTTCTGAAGTTAAGTTATACCTTACTTCTTGCCTTAACTAAATTGATTTATTTTATCTCCATGTGATGTTTCCCGAATGATTGTAATAGTGAGTCTTGTTACTTAGGTGTTTTTTCAAATTTACTTTTCCTTTATTCCTAGGGATAAAATTGTTTTTGACATAGTTTATTCTTAATGTTATAGCTAATTACCCTTGATAATGTCCTTTGGGCAATAAAAAATTACAAAAAAGTTATGTGCTATTTGACGTATGTCCCTCCCACACGACTAACCTAGACACTCTGATTTCAAGCAAGTTCTGACAGAATTAAAATAGGAGTACTAGCGAGCGAGATATAGGTAGGAAAGCAAGGGTGTCACACTCGCAAGTCGTAGAGAAAAATGCGAAAAACTCCCCCGCATGATTTGAGAAAAATGATGCTAAGTGTTGTGGGGGGGTCACCTATATATAAGTTATAGGGACGCGATATCACGTACAATACATTACGTACGCAATATCGCGTCCTATTGATGGTTAGGCCGAGAGTAAATACTGAATTTTTAGGGTTTAGTGAATAATGGGAATTAAGGACATGAGGCAGATGTGTAAGGGTTGTAGGGTAATTTAATTCATTTCGAAGGCACGAATAATGATATGGGAATGAACTTGAACAATTAAGGCCTCAGGTGGTAAATGAGAGAAAAAGGCCATGTAATGGTACATAGGAACGTCGAATTTTAGAGGGATAGTAGTAGGGAGAGAATGTTATGGAAAATAGGCTAAGGGTAAGAAATGGTGTGTGGACGGTGGAACATGAGTGCAAATTACAAGAATTACACAAGTGGGTCCTCCCCAAAGCAGGTTCCAACCTATAATGCCCTTGTGTAATCACGCTTAAAAGTGTTCGTAGGCACTAGAAGGGTTAAATGTAATCTGCACTGATTCCACAAAACACACACATGTAAATATAGCCGAAATGAGGTAAGGATTCTATGCTATACGAGACACGAGCTACAATTATACGAATAGTGAGATGAGACAAACTATAGAAGGGATTATAGAGATTGGGACATGAGGTAACTGACCCAGGGCATAGTGAATCCTACGTGTAAAGCATGATTAACGTGTCATTAACTTGTCATGCCAAGATTAGGACCAAGTCCATTCCTCTAATCAGTGACATTGCATTGTTTCATCCCATGATGAGTGACTATGAAAATACCAGAAAAACAAGGTGTATGATCACTTAGCATTTTATTCAAGGGAGGAGTGATTTTTTTGTTCTGTGGAACTTTTCATTTCTTTTTCTTTTTCTTTTCTCTTTCTTCTTTTTTGCAATTGCTAAATCTAGAGAAGCCGCCAACCTTTAGGCATGGGTGCATGTCTTTCTAGTGGGACCCCCTAGAATAGCATTGGATTTTTGAGTGCCTTTTGATTACTCTTACTCCCATTTTTCGTTAGATCTACAAGGACCTTAGTACAACCACGTTGCATGATAAGTCTCACAGACGTCACCAAAGAGAATCCGCAAGTCCCCTTGATGTCACACCCTAATCATTTCCTGTTGGTCCATCCTTCTTCATTCTGGGAACAATGAACACAAAATTAATTAAGTTTTAAGAATGTCAAGAATATCACTGTACCCTCAAACAGAACCTCTTATTTGTAGAATGGATGAGTGGGTGTAATGGGCTCACTGTCCAAATGATTGATCATTCGAGACTCGATAACATAGAACACACCTCAACCAACGAGCTACATGAGTGTTTTATTCATAGATGAGATTACTTATATAATAAAAAGTAAAAAGACTAAAAGACAAAAAGATAAAACAAGACATTGAAAAATGAAAAACTGGAAAACAAAAAGTTGTAAAATTAAAGAAAATGAAAAATATTTATTAATCTTGGTTGTTATTAAAATGGGGTATATCCCCCATAATTAAATGTTTGAGGATGGCAAGGATTAATAAATGAAAGATGAGGATCCTTGCATGTTGGAAATATTGGGACCTGGTCATACTTACCCCATCAGGATTCACACAGCTAATTATAGTAAGCATAGTGGGGCAATTTATAAGATGTAATTCCTAGATAACGAGTTGACCCACTATGATACTTGGGACCATAAGGTGGTATGCAAGGATCAGGATGTCTCTCTCCATTACTGTATTCATTGGGCTGTATGGTTGTTGGAGTGTTAATTGGTGGCCCTAATGAAGTAACATGAGGCATTGGGTTTGAAGATTAGGGTGTACTATAGTGTTGGACTTGTGCTGAGTTGGAGAGTGTAGCAGCCTTGGAATTGTATTGTCCCTTCTTACTGTCATGTTGAAAGAAGGGACGCTTTTGATGTTGAGGAGGCCTCTCACTATTGCTGGCAATAGTAGCATAAGTAATGTTTGGGGGTTGTTGCTGTGGTGCAGACACCTTAGGAACAGTTGGTGGCAATGTAGAAGAAGGGAAAGGATGAGAATGTTAAAATTGAGGAGGAGTGTAAGATACACAAGGCGGTGGCTGTGTTGAAGGTATGGGTTGAGAGTATTGAGGAGAATAATAATGCGGTGAGATAGAGTATGTTGATCCTGTTGGGGAAACAAGATGTTGAACTAGATAAGCATTTAGATTTGGATGATACGAAGTGTGTCTCCAGTTTAGGGGTGGTTTCCCCCATGACTGGGATTGTTACCACTATGATCGAACATAGTATCTCTTTACGAACTCTAGATGTAACATGTTTTCCCAATGCTCATATAAATGTAACAAGATTGGGCATTGGCCATTGGGGTGATATTACAGGAAAATTTTGCATTCATAAGTATGATCGGCAGTTGAGCTCTTATTTTCCTTATCTCTTCTTTCTGATTGTTTAATGATATTTTGTCTTGCTTCTCGGGTTGTCAAAACTCTGTCTCCAATAATATTGATAAATTCTCCACACTTTTTATGTGTCCATTCCAACATCTTATTGATCTTTTCCTCAACTTCCTCTAACGATTGTTGTACTGGCAAAGATGGTTCTTTCTCCTTTTGATAGGTTGATCTCTCCTTTTTATGATCATGGACCTTTGTTAAGTTAAGATTTTGGTCCCGT
>MNCI01014252.1:5696-53543 GCA_015680685.1 Gnetum montanum
TTTTTTTTTTTTATGTAAGCATTGTGCATTAAAATAGTAACCATCTTTTCCTCCATAATCTTACCAAAAACTTCATTCCATTGTTATAAATTTTGTTGATGCTTAACTTCATTCCTAAAAAGATTGGATTAAGTAATAGAAGGGTTTCATTTTATTGCTGTGATTTTGGTTATTGCAGAAAGTATATCTTTGACTCAATTATGGCTCTGCAATAAGGACATGGATTCAATGTTTTCCATACCTTTGCAAATTTTCTTGCTTCAGTTTAGTGGTGATATTGCAAGTTGTTCTTTGTTGCAGGTTGTGATTGTTTTTGTATTACACATAGATTGTGATATTATTTTGTATTAAAGGTTAGGGTATTGCTATGCAATTTGCAATATTAATTTTGTATGACATTGATGTACAAGAAAAGAAATGATTGGTGAAGAAAGAAAAACTACCATAATACATTGCATTGTTATTTTTTAAGCTTTGTTGGTAACAAGGTTCTATTCTAAGATTTTATCTAGTGTCAGGCTATGATCAAAGCTTCAATAACGTTTAATCTTTGTTCTTACTTTTTATTTACATTCTTTTTTGGTTGTATTGCATTGGACAAGATTTTAGTTTCAATTCACACAGAATAGTTTTCTGAAACCCCTATGCAAAACAAAATAAAGAATAAATTTTCTTGATTAGGGTTCTGTCAATAGCTATTAAGTACATCCATTTCTAATTTTCAGTTTTTCTTCTTGTCCTTACTAAAATTCCACCTTGTAATTTTAAAATTTATCACTATATTCAATTTTCAATTTTTTCCCTAACTCTATTATTGTTTTGTATTTTCATATTTATTGCATTGAATGACATGTTAGTCTTAAAGCCCTCAAGACATTTTCCTAAAAGCTCTATGTAAACAAAAAGAAAAAAGAAAAATTAGATAACCTTGGTGAGGGTAATTTGGGTAATTAGTAAGTATATCTATTTGTAGTTTTCTTTTAAAATTTATTTTAAATCTTATGAACTGAAAATCTCATTTTCTAATTTTTACCACTAATATTTACAAAATCATCAAGATGAGCTCTATTCAAGACATAGATAGTAATAAGAATAAAATAGGTAATACTCTATTGGAGAAAAATGTGTCACAAGAAGAAAATGTCTTAGATTGTAATGTAGAGATTTTGAAACCATTTGCAAGAGGTAGATTTATTTTGAAATCTCCATTAAAGCAGTTTGTAACATAATTAGATACTTGTAGGAGTGAAGGTGGAAGCAAAAGATGAAAGTTTTATGTATGTAGCCATGAATTCATTGCAAGTGGTACATGAATACATCATCATTTCTTTCAAACATTAGAAAATAAAATAGGAAAAAGTGTTATTACATGTAAATTTCCATATTTCGGTATTGAAAAAGCTATGTATGACTATTTTCAAACAAGGACTACGATAAAGAGTATTACTATAAGTGTTCAAGCAAAGGGAAGCAAAAACAAGACTAAGAACATTGTACAAGGAAAAAGAATAGTTAAACAAAGAGAAATAAATTTTAAAGTTGAAAAAAAAAGCTTATATCAGTATTGCAAAAATGTTCTATGATAATAGATTACTGATGTAGAGTCTGTAATCAATTGCATCAATAGGATGCCATTGATGCAACCTTGTCGACGAGATCTTGTCAACGTAGGGTTATCCAAGTTGATGTGTACTCATAAACATGGCAGCCTATTAGGTCTATAAATATGACACCCTAGCCATGTTAATGAGGAGGGAGAATTTTAGTTGCTAGCAGAACTATTGCAATTTGTTTTCATAAGAGATAGAATATGTTTCTAAGTGCCCACAACAAGAATCAATGAGTGTATGGATCTTTATTTGAGCACTATTGTACCTAACCACCGTAGTGTGTGTCGCAATAAAGATGAGCTTTTTAATAAACCTTACAACACTTGGACTAGCTTAATGATTTATTTATGCATTTATTGTTTTCCATTAATTAAGCTAAGATGATTAAGAATTTAAGTAATTAATTAAACTAAATAGACTAGCATACATAAGTACAACCACTTTGAGCATACATATAACACTTGGTAATCTCACTAACATTTAACACTTCGTCACCCAATAGTGTTGTATGTGTTGAGGATGTGTACAGAAAGTGGGACTAGATGCTTATATTAGGATAGTTAGTTATTAATTAACAATTAAATTTATTGAACTAGTTTATCAATTTATTCTTAATCTATCACCAACCTTAGGTGAACAAAATATAAAATAAAAAAATCATGTGCCTCAATTACACTTAACCATACAACTAAGCCTCACAAATGTAGTTTGGAAGACAACAACCATTCCACAATTAAATTCAAGTTTTGGATTGAATCCTGTACACGAGAACACTAAGAATCCATAGAATTCAATCAAATCAGAGGTGAATGCCTCAGTGATTTGTATGGTTGGGTGTAGGAGTACATTGTTGCTCATCATTGGCAACATTGTTGAGGATTCTTAGCGAGTACCATGTGCTATCAATCTAGGATTAGTAAAAATTACTCAACATCATTGAAATGAACTTGAAAAAATTAAATCATAACAATTAATCAAAACTATACTACAAGCACACTGAAAAAATAATTTTAATAAAAATGTCTTCTTCTTCTTACAGGAGACACAATTCTAAGTCAATAGTATCACAAGAATGTAGAGTGGTGTACACTCATCCTGATGATTTTGTACCCAATTTCAATTATGTCCTTCATCAAGATGAAAAAATGCAATGGTAAGAAATGGTGGGAAACACTATATTGCCACTTGATCCATCTGTTCCCAAGATGTTTCTCCAAACTCTTACAAGGTTGGGCATTAAGGAGCTTCACAAAGAGTACATTATGGAAGATCATGACTTCTGAGACTACTATCCTACTAAGACACAATGCAAATGAAATTGGCAATAGGAAAAGAGACATGAAGCCATGAAGTGGAAACAATTCACTAATCCTTTATTCCTACTAAATGAAAAGCATGATGAGGAACCTCTTTTTGAGGGTTCTCAACATGTAGACTCTCCACCTTTTGACACTAGTGAAGGAGAGCCAAATCCAAATCCTAAATCAATAATCAACAATCTTGGTTTTGGTAATAATGAGTCCCATGGTCGTTGGAGCTCTAAGAAAGGGAGTCAAAGTAGGAACTTGAACAAGCACAATGATGATAACTTTAAGAATTGTGGTAATGAAAAATAGAGTGACAATGGTAGACACCATGATGGTGGCAATCCTCTTCCCTCTTGACCCTGATTTGAATCAACTTCCTCCAAATCTAACAAGAACAGTAGGTGGTAGGATAAAAACAATAATTGTAGAGACCACCATGAACAAAGGGATGGCAGAGAACATCATAGACATCATCAAGATCATGATAATGACCCTCTAATGGCCACTTGAAATATGTTCAACATCACAGAGGCTATCAGAATTCCTACCAGGCTTGTGAAAGATGACTGAATCAAGTGGCTAGATGTGAACAATATCCCTAGATTTAAGGGGGGATATAGCTTAGATCCTCAAATGCATCTTCAAACATTTCATGATATTTTTTCCTTAAAAAATATTGAAAATGATTTGCACATTCTCAAGCTATTTCCAAAAACACTCGTTAAGGAAGTAGAAAGTTGGTACCAGTCTCTAAAACCAAAGTCAATCCATCAATGGAGTACAATGTTAAAACTATTTAATGACAAGTACTAGACCTACTCTAGAGTGTTAAACTTATGAAGGTAAATTGAAGGATGGAACCAAGGAACACATGAATCCTTGGATGCTACCATGGAAAAATATTATTCATTATTACATAGATGCCCTAGCCAAGGTTACTTTCAAAGGGAACAACTTCACCACATCATAGACAAGCTTCACTTAAAAATATGGACGACCCTTGGGGTCTATGCCCAAGGAAGACTATCAAAATTAAGAGCCCATCAAATACAAACATTGATTGAGTAGGTAGCAAAAGAAGAAAGAGAATTGAAAAAACATGAAACCGTAGAAGAATATAACAAGGATCCTTCCATCAGAAAGAAGGAGGTCTACTTTTATGATAGTGAGGAGGAATCACCTCTTGATGAGATGGTGCAATGAAAGGCCTTACTAATCTAAAAATCTATGTCTAAAATTTCAGCCAAGGTAGATAAAATGTGGGATTTGTTGAATGAAAAATTCCAAACTACTCTAAAAATCATACAAGAATCAAGAGAGCAGAGTAGTGATTATGACCACAGAAGGCAAAAAGAAGTTGAACATGCCTACCAAAGGGCAAGAGCAAAGCTACTATAGTAGAAGAAGTTGTGGAGACTAAATCACATGATGATAATGGATGTGACATCTACCACTATGAATATCCTAAGGGATGTTACCCTATTGTGTCACACTTATAGGAATTTGGGGTGTGTGCTCTGAATTTACAACTATCAAAAAGGTAAACACCTATAAGATTATCATATCCTTAAGGTAGTCCTAGGCAGTTCCACCAACAACAACCTTATTATCCAAGTGGAACTCCACTATAATCATATGAGCAGTGTCAGCAATGGTAGCAACCACAGTCGTGGGGGATGCCACCACCACAACAGTAGTACCCTTACAAGTAGCCAAATTTGTATGGGTACTGTGTTCAATAATCCCTTTCTTCATATGACTCTTCTAGTGATGTTTCTCCTTTCCAACATTACTACCATCCTTTTAAATTCCATCAAACTCATTTTTTAACCCCTAGGGGGGTTCCATATTCCATCCATACCTTCCTCTTGTTCCTACACATGTTCCTCCACCCTCAACATAGATACCACCTACTCCATCCATGCAACGTGAGCTTCCACCCTATCTACAACAAGATAATACTACAAGGGTTGTTAATTTATAATCAATTAACCAATTGAGTGGTTTGGACCCTACATCTCACAAATGATCATTCTTCCAACACAACAATCCTCCTAAGCCCTCACAAACTCATGTGGCTAGTCACCTTGCTCCTTTCTCTTCCTCTACAAATCATCAAATCAAGATCCCTTCAAACCAAATTCTTTCTAAGATCCTTACTATTATATTAACTCATGTTGTATCTAACTAGGTTTGGGCTAGCAACCTTTCCAAGAAATTAGCCAATCATGGAAGTCCCCTTATATATTTGCAAATTACTGGGAATGAATCATGCAAAGCTATTCCAGATTTATATTCCAGTGTTAATTTGATTTTCCATGAGATGTATACCATTTGGAACCTATTACCTCTAAAGAAGAGCAATATCAAATTAGAATTGACAGACCAATCCATCACTATGCCATTGGAACTACTAGAAGATATTATGACCAATGTCTATGGGTGGTCTTATCTTACTGATTCCCTAGTAATCAAAGTTGAGAACTACAAAGGGGATTTTCAAATCATTATGGGAAGCACATGGCTAAGTATTGTTGATGCAAGAATGAGCATCAGAGATCTCTCCTAGGAAATTTTCAAGGGAAATACATTTGGAAAGATTGAGAAGAAATGAGTTTCATGTATCACATACAATGATACAAGATGCAACTACATGCAAAAAATATGGTCTATAAAAAGAGCATCCATTTCTGCACAGAGTCAATGTGCAAATGAGGTAGATATTCAAAGGTGCCTATACACAGTAGCCATAAAACAAGAGGATGCCTGATGGCTGATAGTTGATTTTGAGAGCAACACAATTTCCATGGAACCAACTAAGAGCTAGTTCATCACCAACTCTCTAATGACAAAAATAATGATACTTATTGGGAAAAGTTAGAAATCCCTAAAAATATTAAACAAGAATCCCTAGATTTAAAAAATTCTTATTGTTAGTCTAGAATATGCATTTTTGAAAAATGGAAAGCTAGTTATAATCAATGCTAAGCTTTCTCTTGAACAAAAAGAGAAACTATTGAAAGTGGTTAACAGATGACCAACAACCTATGCTTGGTCATATCTTGAACTCACTAGGATTGATCCATGACTATGCTAGCACTATATCTATATCAATCTAGTCATGAATCCAAGGTGGTACCACAGTGGTAGTTGAACCCTAAATTAAAGTAAATTTCCAAACAGAAAATAGAACAACTCCTAAAGGTTGGGTTCATCTATCTTATTGTGGATAGTGAGTGGGTTATCTCACTCATGATTATGCCAAAGAAAGGTGGCAAGTGACAAGTTTTTATTGATTTCAAGCTATTGAACCTCGCAACATTCAAAGATCATTTTATGTTGCCATTTTTTGATCAAGTTTTGGACACCATTTCTAGACATTGCTATTATAGCTTTCTAGATGGTTATAGTGGCTTTAGCCAAATTCAGAATGCACCAAAAGATCAAGCCAAAACTACATTCACAAGTCCCTCGGGAACTTTTGCATATAAAAAGATGTATTTTGGTGTGTTCAATGCTCCTTCTACATTTCAACACTTGGTTTTGAGCTCCTTTTAGTAGCAAATTAGTAGTGATATGGAAGTCTTCATGGATAACTTTTCTACTTATGGCACTACATTTGAGCAAGCCTTGGACCACCTTGAGCAAGTAATAAAAAGATGTGTGAAGATAAAACTATAGTTTAATTGGTAAAATAGCCATCTAATGGTCCAAGAAAGCATAGTCTTTGGGCACAAAATCTCATAAGAAGGGCTTGAGGTAGACCCTAAATAGATAAGGGTCATCCAAGGACTAACTCATCAACCTAAAATAGTTAAAGATGTTTGGTCATTCATTGGACACATTGGTTACTACCGATGATTCATAGAGAATTTCTTTAAGATCACAACCATTGGTCGAGCTAACAAAGAAAGATGCTCCATTTGTTTGGACCAAGAAATGTGAAAATGCATTCCAATAGCTAAAGGAGAGACTCATAGAAACTCCAATTCTATGAGCACCAAAATGGTCTAGACTATTTAATATCATGACAAATGCATCAAATTATGCTTTGAGATCCATGCTAACATCGTTAGATGATCAAAAACATCCATATTACATCCATTATGCATGTTGAAGCATTGTGGGTGCACAACTCAATTACATCATAATAAATAAAGAATTGATGGTAGTAGTGTATGCTTTGGAAAATTTTAGGCACTATGTGCTTGGGTAGAAAGTGTTTGTACACACTAATCATAATGTCATTTGCTTCCTAATGAACAAGTCAATGGTGAGTCCCCATGTCATACGATGGCTAGTGATATTGAATAAATTCAATCTTATGATGGTAGATTGAAAAGGAATTAAGAATATAATTGTTAACCATCTCTCTTAATTAATATGGGATAAAAAAGAGGAGGAGAGCCTACTCTTTGATCAATTTACTAATGAACTTCTCTTTGTCAAAGTAATTAATGACCAAGTACCCATAGAACCAAAATGGTATGATGACATCTTCACATATCTTCTCACATATAAGATGCCACAAGATCTAGATCATAGGAAGAAACAATAGTTTCTTCATTAGGCCAAGTGCTTCATGGAAATCAATGAACACCTTTATAGGATATGCACCGATGGCCTAGTTTGTTGGTATGTCCTTGATACTAATTAACTACACATTCTCCAAGGTGCTCAAAAAATCCCTTGCAAAGGCCACTATGTAGGGAGATACATGACCATTAAAATCCTAATGGTATAGTACTATTGGAAAAAAATCTTCAGGGATGTCCACTATTTTGTTTATTCTTGTAAACATGGTCAACAAGATTGTGGGATGATTATGCGAATGGAGGGACCTCAATAGTGGATCCAACCATTGGAACCTTTTAACATATGAGGCATATACTTCATGGATCCTAATGAGTCATAGGTGGCTATGGATCCAAGTGTAATTGGGAAAACAATGAATGACCTTATGGAAAGATTCACTTCCTAGAAGATTACTGCAATGAAAACTATAAAGTCCACAAAATTCAACTAAATCACACATGAACAGTTTGTAATTCGTACATTTGAGAGTAGGGGTACCTAGCCACTAATCATTGGCATCATTTCTAGGGACTTTATTTGTTGAAACATGTGCTATATATGGTTAGTGGATACTTTTAATATCATTGGATAAACCCCAAGGTTGATATCATTTCCAAATAAAATAACTACAAAAGCACATTGATACTTTATTTGTTTACAAAATGTCTTCTTCTCACAAGCAAACTAATATGAAACCACTAGTTCCAGAAGAGTGAAAGTGACATATACTCATTCAAATGAGTATGTGCTTGACTTCACCTTCATCCTATATTAGGATGAGCAAATGCAATGGTGTGATATGAAGGGCAACATTGTATTGTCCCCTAATTGATCTATGCTCAGGGTGCTACTTCAAACTCTGAGGAAGTTAGGCATCTCAAATCTTCAAGAGGAATACATTGTTAATGGCTATGACACTTAGGACTACCATCCCATTGACACACAATGCAAGTCAAATTAACATCAAGAGAGGCATCATGAGGATGCTAAGGGAAAATAGTTCACAAATCCCTTATCCTACTAAATCAAGATGATAATAAGGATCCTTCCTTTGAAGGCTCTCAGCATGAAGATTCTCTACTCTTTATTACTAGTGATGAGAATTTTACCTTGAAACTGTAGTATATAATCCATAATTCAAGTTCAAAGAAAGATGGTAGTCAAGGCAAGAAATCAAATAAGCATCAAGATGATACAACTCCACCACATCATCAATGGGCTCAAAGCAAAAATAAGAAAAACTTTTGGGGTATTCCCAAGGGAGATTTTCTAAATTAAGAGCTCATTTATGGAGATGGTTACAAAATAAGAATGTGAGTTATAAAAAAGGAAAAGTGTAGAAGAGTATAATAGGGATCCTTCCATAAGAAAAAGGAAGGTCCAATTCTATGATGAGGATGCACCATTTGATGAGGTGATAAATAGAAAAACCTTGCCTATACAAAATCTATTTCTAATATTTTGGAAAAGGTTAACAAATTATAAAATTCTTTGGATGAAAAATTCTAAACTACTATGAAAATTGTAGAAGCACCCAAAGAATAGAATAGTGATCATGAATGTAGGAGATGAAAAGAAGCTGAATGTGTCTAGCAGAGAGGTAAGGGCAAGGCTACTACAATAGAAGAAGTTGTAGAGACAGACTCTAAAGATGATACTGGTTGTGACATTTGTTAATATGAACATCTAAAGGGATTTTTTTCTATGGTGTCACACTTACAAAAGTCTGGGATGTATGCATTAAATTTGTAACTAATAAGGAAGCCAGTACCCAAACGATTGCCCTATCCTCAAGGCAATCTACAGTAGTTCCTTCATATGAGCAATACCAATAATGGATCAACCAAAATTGTGGGAAATGGCACTACCAAGATAGTAATACCCTTATAAGAAACTAAATTCATACAGGTACTATGTTCAGCAACTCGTCTCTCCACAAAGTTCTGCTAGCCACACATCATTTCAACATCAATATTATCCTCTAGAGTATCATTGAACACATTTACCATCTACTCAAGGGAAGAGCCATATCCATACCACCCTTCACATTTTTCTAAACACATCCCTACACCCTCAACCTAGTTACGTCCTACTCCATCCATGCAGGGTGAAATTCCCCCATAGCGACAACAACAAAATGCTACAAGGGCTATGAATTTATAATTGGCCTTCCAGTTGATTAGTTTGAACAATCATTCTAGGAAAAAAACCATTCTTCTAACCTAATAGTCCTCCTAAACCCTCACAACCCAATACAGATACTCACCCTACATCTCCAACATCCTCATCCTATGCATCAAATACATTCAAGTGCCCTTCAAACCAAATGTTGCCTCAGATCTGCATTGTGATGCTAACTCATGCTATTTCTAATTAGATCAAGGCTATCAACCTTTCCATGAAAAGATCTAATCAAAAGAGTCCTATCATTTACTTGCAGATCACTGGACATAAGCCATGAAAGGCTCTTCTTGATTTTGGTTCTAAAGTTAATCTTATTTCTTAGACATGTACAAAGCTTGGAACCTACCACCTCTCAAGAAGGGCAACATCCATTTGGAATTGATAGACCAATCAATCATTGATCCTTTGGAGTTAGTGAAAGACATTGTGATCACATTTAGTGGCTACTCCTATAATGCCAATTTTCTAGTGATTAAGGTTAACAACTGCAAAGGTGGCTTTCCCATCATTATGGAAAGGGCTTGGTTGAGCATAATATATGCACAAATGGGTATAAGAAACCTCTTCTTCAAAATCTTCAAGGAAAAGGAACTTGGATATTTAGATAAGAAGTGTGTTCCATGTATTGTGTATAGTGATAATAGGTGCAACTGCCTACAAAAGATCTAGTCCATCAAAAGTATGTTCATTAAAACATGTAGTCTAGGTGCACATGAACAAGATATCCAAAGATGTTTATATGCAACAATGACAAACATGAGGGTAGCCAATGGCTGACAGTTAACTCTAAAAAAAGCACATTATACATGGAAATAACTAAGAGCTTAACATGTGCTTATGTCAAAGGCATGGATGAACTTGAGCAAGTCCATCACCAACTCTCTAATGATGAAGATGATGATACCTATTGTGAGGAGTTGGTAATCCATGATAATTTCAAGTAGAAGAATTTAGTGTTAAAAAATCTATTGGTCAACATGGAGTATGTATTTTTGAACAATGATAAGTTAGTCATCATCAATGCCAAATTCCTCTTGAACAAAAAGAAAAGTTGTTAAAGGTAGTTCACATGTGGCCAACAACATCCCAAACTAATAGGAATTGATCCACAAATATGCCAGCATCAGATCTACACTAACTCAGCCATCAAACCAAGAAAGTAGCCATAGAGGCAACTAAATCCCAAATTGAAGTAGATTGTCAAGGAGGAAATAGAAAAATACCTCAAGGTAGGATTTATCTATCCCATCACAAATGGTGAGTGGATTAGCCCACTCATAATTCTACCAAAGAAAGGTGGTGAGTGGAGAGTTTGCATCAATGTCGGGTTGTTGAATATGGTAACATTTAAAGATCATTTTTGATGGTCATTTGTCAAGTAAGTATTGGACACCATCTCCAAGAATTGTTATTATAGTTTCTTGGATGGTTATAATGGCTATAAAAAAATCCAAATTGTGCTAGAAGATCATGCTCAGAAAACATTCATGATCCCTTGGAGGACCTTTTCATATTGTAAGATTCCATTTTAGTATTTTATAACAACAGATTGGTAGTAGGATAGAAGTCTTCATTGATGATCTTTCTACTTATGGGACTACATTTGAGCAAGCCTTGGATTGCCTAGAGAAAGTACTAAAGAGATGTGTTGAAACAAATATTAGCCTCAATTAGTAGAAAAGCCACTTAATGATACAAGAAGGCATAGTATTAGGGCATAGAAATACTTAGGTAGTGATTTATGTAGATCTAGAAAAAATAAGAATCATCAAAGGAATTATGCATTAACCAGAGATAGTTAAAAATGTTCAATCATTCCTTATACATACTGGCTACTACCAATAATTTATAGATAATTTTTTTAAGATTTTAAAGTTGTTGGTAGAGCTTACAAAGAAAGATGCTCCATTTATCTAGAATAAGGAATGTGAAAATGGATTCCAAAAACTAAAAGACAAACTCATAGAAACTCCAATTCTACGAGAACCAGACTAGTCTAGACCATTTCACATAATGATAGATGCATCTAATTATGCTTTTGGAGTGGTGCTTACATATTTGGATGATAAGAAATATCCATATTACATCCATTGCATGAGTCGAAGCATTGTGGGTGCACAACTAAATTACACCACAATGGAGAAAGAATTAATGGCAGTGGTGTATGCTCTTGAAAAGTTAAGGTAATATGTGCTTGGTTATAAAGTATTTTTGCATACAAACCATAGTGCCATCTACTTCCTAATGAATAAGTTGATTGTGAGGCCCCATATCATACAGTGGCTCATATTCTTGTAGGAATTCAATCTCATGATGGTAGATGGAAAAGGATCTAAGAACTTAGCTGTAGACCACCTCTCTTGATTAAGATGGAATAACAAAGAGAAGGAGAGCCCACTCTTTGATCAATTCCTTGATCAACTCCTATTTACAGGACCAATAAATGACCAACTTCTTGCAGAAACAACATGGTACAATAGCATCCTCGCTTACCTTCTCACACAAGAGATGCCACAAGGTCTAAACTTTAGAAAGAAATAATAGTTTCTTCATCAAGCAAAGTACTTCATGGAAATCGATGGACACCTTTATAAGATGTGCACTGATGGCCTAGTTTGTTGGTATGTCCCTAATCCGAATGAACTACATGTTCTCTAGGATGACAAAGATCCTTGTAGATGTCACTATGCATGGAGATGCATGATCATAAAAATCCTAATGGTAGAATACTATTTGTCCACAATGTTTAGGAATGTCCACCAATTTGTTTGATCTTGACAACATTATCAACAAGATGGTGGGATGACCACACAAATGAAGGATCCTCAATAGTAGATTCAACCACTAGAATCCTTTGACATATGATGGGATGTGATATCGCAGCCATCGTGATATTGCATCGCTCACAATATCGCGTATGTGATATCACGTCTTCCCCTACAATATTGCATACGCGATATCGTGGTGCACCATCATATCTATAAATAAGAGGTGGCTCTCCCTTGTTTTCAATTTTAGGCCTAGACCGTAGGGAAATTTTGGTAGTTTTTCTACTCCAGAGATAGATTAATTTCCATGTGCCTAGAGTAGAAACTCCAGAGTGTACAGATCTTTATTCGAGCAAACATTATACCTAAACACAAGTTTGTGTACAACAATAAAGATGAGCTTCTTAGATAAACCTTGTAGTGCACAGAATAGGCTACTTAAGATTTTATTTATTATTATTTATTATTCATTATTTACATGCTTTCCTAGTTATTAAATCTTTCTCAACCCTTCTCTCCTAGTTAAGTGCCTCAATATGACCATTTTGAGCACGTGTGTTACACTTGGTGATCCCAGCAATGATTAGCATTTGGTAACCAAGGTTGCATCGGTTCAGGGTGTGTACGGTAAGTGAGAACAAATGCTGACACTAGGTTAATTTAGACTTAGTTCATCAGTTAAAGTTAGTAATTAGTCTCTCTACCCTTTAGCTCATTAGCATAGAAGACAAAAACATAAAAAGACATAAAAATCATATACCTCAGACTTAACCATACACCATGACAACTACAAGTAAGTCTGGGAAGATAATGAATGATTAATCCTAAGTGTTCCATGAGGTTTGTAGGCACTTAGTCTATGAAGTTTGACTAGATCACGCATGCTACGCTCATATTCGTATAGTTGAGTGTAGGGGTATCTCACCACTCATCATTGGCACTGTTGCTGAGGACTAAGTGTTTGTGCGCTAAGTAGAACATAGGATATCACTCACATTGTTGGGAGCTTAAACAAACCTTAAGGTTAATTTAAAAGAAAAATTATATAAATCGTTAATTATCACATCAATAAATAACAATGTCTTCTTCTTCTAATAAAAGTAATACACCACCTAGGGATAATACACGAAACATTCGGCAGTCAAAAACACATAACCAAAATCCACCAATTTCTCAACAATACCAAGTGATATATACTCATCCTGATGAGTACATAATAGACTTTACCTTTATCCTCCATTAAGATGAATAGTTGCACTGGAGATATTTGCAAGGTAACATAGTGTTACCTCTAGATCAAGTAGTCCCAAACATTCTTCTTCATGCTCTTACACAAATAGGCATGATGGAATTCTACACTAAATACATTGTAGGAGATTTTGATACAAGGGATTATCATCCCATAGCATTGCAACATATGAGGGACTCAAGGCAGAAGAGCCAACATACACTGTTGAAGGGCAAAGGGGTCCCACATGTCCTTAGTGAAATCGGAGATGATGAACCCATTATAACATGTTCTCTATCAAATGATGTTTCCCCTCCTAATGATGTTGAGGAGGTGGGGTATCAGAACCTACACTCCACGATACATAACACTGGTTCTAATCTTCATGAATGCCAACTATTCACAGAGGGAACAACAACATATGAAAAGGATGAGCACTTATATTTTCATCATGATCAAGCTCGTAGTAGCTAAAGAGAAGGTAAGAAGCATCATCATGGTGATGGTTCTCCTTCCTCTTCCCCTTCATCACATCACTCACCCTCTCCTTCCACATCTAGGTGCATCCACCAAGAACATAATGGTGAGGATAGAGGTAGGCAAAATGAGAGACCTCAACCAGAGAGTCAAGAGAGAGGACAAGGTCATGAACGAAGAGAAAGTAGGGAACAATGAAGACATCACAGGAATCATGAAGGAGATGATCATGACAAGACCCTACTTTCCACTTGAAGTATGCTTGATGTAATAGAGGCAATAAGAATTCCAACAAGGCATCAAGAGGATAGTCGAATCAAGTGCTTAGACATGAATAATATCCCACGCTTTGAAGGGGGATACAATGCAGATCTACAACATCATTTACAAGCATTCCATGATTCCTGTGCCTTGAAAAACATAGAAAATGAGTGGCAAAAACTTAAGTTGTTTCCCAAGATACTCATCAAGGAAGCAAAGGGTTGGTATTGATCCTTAGAGCCAGAAACCATCAGGAGGTGGAGTACGATGTTTGAACTCTTCAACAATAAATATCAAACATACTCCAGAGTGTCTAATTTGCATAAGCAAATCTGAGAATGGAAGCAAGGTACTCATGAACCCTTGGATGCTACCATGGGCTACTAGTACTCATTGTTACATTGTTGCCTAGGCCATGGATATCCACAATGGGACCAACTTTTCCACATCATAGATGGGCTAAGGCATGAGACTAGAAGAACTCTTAGGACTTATGCCCAAGGGAGAATATCAAAACCTAGAGCCCATGAAGTTCAGCACTTGTTGGAGCAAGTAGCCAAAGAAGAAGATGAGCCATGAAAAAGAGAGAGTGTAGAAAAATATAATTGTGATCCTTCCCTTCGAAAGAACTGAGTGAGATTTTGTGATGAGGAGGATGAGTCACCACTCGAAGAGTTGGTGAACAAAAAAACCTTGCCAATTCAAAAACTAACAACAGAAGTATCGACTAAGGTGGATCAATTGTGGGATTCCTTAGACTCTAGACTTGAAACTATCTTGAAAATCATAGAAGAGTCTAAGCTGGAACAAAGTAGTGACAAAGGTAAGAAAAAGTGGAGTGATTCAGCCACTGCACATAACAAGGGTAAGGGAAAAATTACTATCTCCGATGAGGTTGTGGACCTAGACACAGATGATGAAGGTGGATGTGAGATCTGCCAATATGACCATCCTAAGGAATTTTGTTCAATCATATCACATCTACAAGAGTCTGGGGTATATGCACTTAACCTGAGACTGAACAAACTGCAAACACCCTGAAGGTTACCTTATCCCCAAGGTAACCTAAGGCAGTTCCACCAACTGTTAACGTACTATCCAAGTGAAACTTCACCATAACCCATCGAACAGCATCATCAGTGGCAATACCCATAGTCATGGGGGATGGCACCATCGACACAAAAATACCCTTACCGGCAACCCGATCCATATGGTTATTATGTGCAGCAACTAGTTTCTCCAAGTGACTCTATGGGTCATACAACTTCCCAACATCACTACCAAGTTTAAGAGTACTTTACGTGGAGTCCTTCTCTTCCAAAAGACATCCCACATTCATCCCATCCTCTAACTCCATCTGCACCTCTTCCACCTATAGTTCCCATACCTCTTGCTCCAACAATGCAAGGGGAACTCCCCACTCAACTACAGCAACGTAATGTTGCAAGAGCTATAAACATTTAACCTACTACTAGTTCTAAAAATTGTAAAAAGAGAATACATTTCTTTAGAACCAAAATAACAGACAAGCTCTCGCAACAACAAGTAGTTGATTCTATGTACACTCCTCCACCATCCAAGACTTCAGAGCACCCTTTAGTCCAACAATAGAGCTATATGCATACGATTATGTTAACACATATCGTAACTAACTAGATCAAGGTAGGCCACCTTCCTAGGAAACTTTCTTATCTTGGAAGCCCCTTAATCTATCTACAAGTCATCGAGAATGCACTACATAAGGCTCTTCTTAACTTAGGTACTAGAGTTAACTTAATTTCATGAGAAATGTATCAAGCCTGGAACCTGCCCCAACTCAAGAAGAGAAACATTTAACTATAGGTGGTTGACCAGTCCATAACCATTCCCTTAGGATTGGTGGAGGACATTATTACCATTGTGTATGGGTGGTCATACCCAGCTAACTTCCTGATGATAGAAGTCAACAGTGACAACAAGGCCTTCCCAATTATAGTGGGAAGGCCATGGCTAAGTACAATAGATGTCTACCTAGGGATACGCAATCTTTCCTTGGATATATCTAAGGTAAACATTTATAAAAAGATCGAGAAGAAGAGAGTTCCATGCATCACATATAGTGACTCAGAGGGTGATGACATGGAAGAATGCTTAGCATCTCTTCCATGTAATCGGTGTGCCCAAGAAACACAAATTCAAAGGTGCCTGTATGTAGGAACCACACCAGTAGTAGACACCTTGTGCTTGACAGTTACTAGAAAGAGCAACCTAATATGCATGAAATAAGTTGGGGGGAACAACTCATGCTAAGAACAAAGGCATAGATACATTGGAATATGAGCATCACCAACTTCCACCTCTTAATCTGAGAACATCAACAAGGAGAAGTTGGGCACTTTTACAAAATTCAAATAGATGTTCATTATTTCAGATCTTTCCCTTGCAATTTAGTCATGGGGGAGGTGGCCACCTATTCTGATCATTGGAGGCCCTCAGTTCCTTTTACTTTTTATTTTACACATTTTTTTTTACAAGTTTTTGTTTTACACATTTTTTTTTACATGTTTTTGTTTTACACATTTTTGTTTTACACATTTTTGTTTTACAAGTTTTTATTTTACATGTTTTGTTTTATGCATTTTAGTTTTACAAGTTTTTGTTTTACATGTTTTTGTTTTGCAAATTTCTTTAACTTTTCTTGTTTTTTTTTTTACAACATCATTATACTTTTTCATTTTTTTTATGAGTGTGTGTGTGTGTTTTACCCATCTTGTAAGTTTGTCACCCAATAAGTGTTCTTTATGATCGTATGAACTATTTTTCCATTGATTGCTAATGTTTGGTTTTTACCTTTAAGTTATGATGTTGATACTAAGGTATTTTCTTTTGATATGGCAGGCAATGAGTCCACTTCATCCATTCATCCACAAGTTCTATGGTCTCTCTTTTCTTGGAAATATACAATCTTTTTCTAATAAGAACTCTAACGAATTGGAAACTAGGTATTTCTCAAACTAAAGAAGGACTCAAGGATTGAAAAGGGTGTGACTTCAAGGGAACTTGATGCATTTGTGTTGGCCATTCTCTTGGGTTCTTGGATGTTTTCTTCTTAAGTTTTCTTACCATTCTAATGTCACCCAATTATCGGAAGCTAAGGCAATAAAAATAAGAAGTATTTGCATGGTGTGGTTCTCACGCATAAAAAAAGAAAAAAAAAAGAGAAAAGAAAGAAAGTGAGAATTCAAAGCACACCCCTTTGAAAAAATAATTTCTTGGGCTACAAGCACTAGTTATGGAACTAAGAATGTTCCCTCTAACTAAGGCCCTTCTCACTTTCCCTTCTCTCCTTATTTGTTTCTTCAAAATTGTGGTGGCTCTTGGGGAAGGCATTCTTGTTATTCAAGTGGATGGATTGGCCAAATGCATTGATGTGAAGTCACTGAATGTGGTTGGTTTGAGGTTGGAGTTGGAATGAGATTTACCAAGTCACATTAATCATGAAACACACAAGGGCATGTACACCACCTTGTTCTTGGGATTCCATTCCATTCTCTTCTCTCCATCCTTCTATCCATTATTCACCTCATTGCCAATTGTATCATTAGTGTATATTTTGTTAGATACATCGTTTTTGTTTTGGTAAATTTTTACAGTTAAGACTTTAACTCTTGTTCCAAAGGACATTTTCAGAGCCTACAGACTCTTCGAATGTGGGTTTCTCAGGGCATTAAGGGCATGAGCCTACTTTGGGGAGGACCCACTAACATTCCTATTTGGTGCACTAGTTACATTCTTTTCTTGAACATTTTGCAATTAATTTTATTTTTTTCATTTCCATCTTGACATCCATTTCATCGATGTCCTAGTTGTCTCTTTTTATCCATCCTTCTTCTTCCTTTTCTTTCTTCATTCTCTCGCTACTGAAGGTTCACGATTAGTCATGGGGTACGAGGCTCAATTTTTTTCAATTTTCTCCTAACCCCTACATCTTCGGTAGCCATCATTTATATATCTCCAGACCCATATCAGCCATACCATAACCCAGCCAATGGACCTTTCACCGCAACAAGGTATCAACTGCATTGAAATTCAATTACCCTTGCTAATACAAGACTATGTTGTATGTGCATATGACGATCATGCAACAACAGATTGGATCTGGAGGGGGCACTTCAAATAGATCGGTGCTGAAGTAGCTTTGCAAGGAACAAGATCGATGATGCACTTATGGATGGACAATGAAAGGTGCAATCTTGGCATTGATAGCAGCAACACTTCTTTTCTCTCTCTCTTCCTTTCTCAACTACCAAATAAGGCCTAATGTCAATGTAATAAGGTGTTCACCCTTGTTTTCATGAACACTAGTTTGTTGTGTCTTGTAATGATGATTTGTTCATATGTCATCTCATTAGTTTCATTTGAGTCAATAATCTCATACCTTCTCAATATTATTGTAAGAAACCCGAGCATAAGTTTTCATTTAGTCATGGGGGTATGATGCGACATGGTATCACATGGGCCACAATATCACATGCACCGTCATATCTATAAATAAGAGGTGGCTCTCCATTTTTTTCAATTCTAAGCCTATACCGTAGGGAAACTCTAGCAAGTTTTCCACTCCAGAGATAGATTAATTTTGATGTGCCTGTAGTAGGAACTCCAGAGTGAACGGATCTTTATTCGAGTAGGCATTGTACCTGAACACAAGTTTGTGTATGGTAATAAAGACGAGCTTCTTGGATAAACTTTGCAGTGCATGGAATAGGCTAATTAGGATTTTATTTATTATTATTTATTATTCATTATTTACATGCTTTCCTAGTTATTAAATCTTTCTCAACCCTTCTCTCCTAGTTAAGTGCCTCAATATGACCATTTTGAGCACGTGTGTTACACTTGGTGATCCCAGCAATGATTAGCATTTGGTAACCAAGGTTGCATCGGTTCAGGGTGTGTACGGTAAGTGAGAACAAATGCTGACACTAGGTTAATTTAGACTTAGTTCATCAGTTAAAGTTAGTAATTAGTCTCTCTACCCTTCAACTCATTAGCATAGAAGACAAAACCATAAAAAGACATAAAAATCATATACCTTAGACTTACTTAACCATACACCATGACAACTACAAGTAAGTCTAGGAAGACAATGAATGATTAACCATAAGTGTTCCATGAAGCATGTAGGCACTTAGTCTATGGAGTTCGACCGGATCGCACATGCTACGCTCATATTCATATGGTTGAGTGTAGGGGTATCTTGCCACTCATCAACATATAGGACATTGACTTCATTGGTCTCGTCATGTGCATGTCTAATGGAAACACATATATTATCATAGTAGTTGACTACTACACCAAATGGTAGAAGCAACAACTGTCACTAACTATACATCATCCACTACTACTAGATTTATACAAAAACATGTTGTAAATAGGTTTGGGATGCCACATGTACAAATTTTTTATAATGGAACTTACTTCATAAGTGCCACTTTTTAAAAGCTTATGCAATTCTTGGGGGTTGAACATAAATTAACAACACTGTATCATCCCCAAGCCAACAATCAAGTAGAGGTAACTAACTAGGAGAACACAAAGATCTTAACAAGAATCATGAGCAATTATAGGAGAGATTGTAGCACAAAACTCAATGATGCCCTTTGGGCCTACTGATCAACATGGAAACTCCCTATTGGCTACTCTCCCTATGAGATAGTGTACAAAAAACTACCAATGCTCCCAATTCGATCTAAGCTTTGTACACTCTCAATAGCCTACAATTTAAATCTTGACCTCAATCTAGCACAAAGAGAAAGACTGATCAACCTTAATGTGCTAGATGAGAACTAACTAGTGGTTCTATCTTTGAATGAAGTAAACAAGGCATTTAATAAGCAATGTCATGACCTCAAAATATAGAAAGTGAAATTTCAACCAGGAGATAAGGTTCTCTACTAGAACTCCACACACATATACCAAAAAATAAAGTTCTAAACATTGTGGGAGGGACATTATATAATTGATAAAACCTTTCCCTTTGAGTCCATGTTAATCTACAAGCCTAAGAGCCCAAATAAAAAGTATTTGATCAACATCCAATAAGTGAAACATTTTCTAGAAATAAGACAAGCTAGTGCAACTACCACCTCAACAGATGAACAACCACATTCAATTTTTCAAATCTCCTTCTTTCAACTCAGTCATGGGAGAGATGGCCATCTATGCTAATCATCCATATGGCCTCTCAGTTTTTCTACTTTTTTTCACATTTTTAAATTTACAAAGTTATTTATTTTACAAATTTTTTATTTTATTACATTTTTTTGCACCTTCGTTAGTACATTTGAATCTTTCTTGGATAATCTACACTTTCTTATATATTTTATGTTTTTTTGGTTTGAGTGTGAATTTTCATTATTTTTGCTAATAAAAATTCTTTATTACCATAGGAAATAATGCCACTGTTGTTGTTTACTAATGATGATTTGTGCTTAATGTTGTGATTGTTAGTGTCTAGTCTCTATTTTTGAATTTTGATCTTTGATGACTATGATATGGTTTATTTTTCATAGAACGGGTAGTGAGTCGACATCATGCACCCATCCACAAACTCTATGGTTTTCCTTGTTTTGGAATTTTAACATCCCTTTCATTAAAAAAAACTTTAAATTAATTGGTATCCTTGCTAGTTTCTAAAATTGAAAAGGATTCAAAGATTTGTACAGGGTGTGACTTCAAGGATACTCAATACTCTTTGTACTCTTCTAATTACTTGCGTTCATGAGTTTTTTCATTGACTAGTTACTGTTCCATGTTCCAATAATCGAAAGTCAAATAAAATATTTGCATGGTGTGGTTTCCATCCAAAAAAACAAAACACAAGAAAAAAAACATGATGGAAACTCAAAGCACATCCCTTAGAAAACTAAATAGGCTACAAGCACTAGTTATGGAACTAGAAAAACATGTTACCCATGCCTGAAGGTCTCCTCTAACTAAGGTCCTATCTCAGTTTCTACTTCTCTTTTCTTCTCTTTGTGGTATGGTGGTTGTTTATGGGAGTACTCTAGTGTCTCAAGGGGATGGATCAGTCTTGGAATGGCAATGCAAAGTCACTAAAAGAGGCTAATTTTGGTCTAGACTAAGGATGGATCTTCTCAGGTCATTTTAAACATAGGCTCTACAAGGGACTTCTTATGACCTCAATTTAGGATTCCATCCCACCTTCTCTGTCATCCATCTATGTTGCCATAACTCATCTCACTACTAGTTTCTATGTTATGTTTGATGTCTTAGTTTGATATGCTAGAATTCTTGGATAGATTCTTTCTTATTGGTCCTTAACTTTTCATGACCATTAATTGACTGTGGGGACCCACAAACTCCTTAGTTGAGGTTGTGTAAGATCAAAACGAACATGTCCCTATTATGGGGAGGATCCACTTGCATATCTCTTGGCTTCGTTAGTTAAGTTCCTTACTTTAGACATTGCTACAATCCTATCTTTTGCATATTTCATTGTGTATCCCACAAAGTGCTCCTTAGACTTCCATAATATTTATTCTCTAGACTATTTTGTCAACTTTCTCAATTTTTTGAACTCTAATATCCTCTTCTACTATTTTCATCATGTTCATGGTTTTTTGGGCTTCCATTTGATCCAAATTTCGCTCAAAAAATCCTTGTATTTTGGAAGTTTGACCTATGTCAATGGAAGTATATTATGGTCAATAGCTGCATTGACTAGGCCTAGTCATTGTAGCCAACCTCATCGATGGAACCTTGTCAACTAGGCCCTATCAACGCATGTCAAAAATCCTATAAATACCATCACATACTTTGAATTTTTTTATTATTTGCTTCATAACACAAGGGGCGTTTTCCATTTTTTAGAGCCCAAAACCTTCCAGAACCCATAACTTCCCAACCGTTTGTTCAAATTAGTCCATTATTTGATCCTATAGCTATCAGAGGTAAGCTCTTCATTGTGGGGGCCACAAACCTTAATATTTTTGATGAATTTTTTTGACACTTTTTCTAACTCCCCCAAAGGGTTAATAAATACAATGATATGAAACCATCAAATTTTGAGAGTTAGCCTTTCCAAAACCCTTTAAAATGACTTATTAACATTACAATACAAATAAAATAAGGATGAAAATTAATTAAATTAGCCATAATCACAACTTAGCCAAGTGTAACTATCCTAAGAAGATAAGGTATCCCAATTGTTTCATGTTACACAACAATTGCTAACTAATGGTCATGTTGTAATTATAGATGATGCCAAGACCAAAACAATTGTAGGAGGAAGAACCCTCTCAACCAAGGGAAAATGGCCCAAAACTGGAAAGGGCCAACAAGAATAAGCCCAGGAGCCACCAAAGGCAACCCATGCAATGGGACCTCTTCAAGAGGAGCTTAAAGTGAAATTTGTTCAATAGATTCTTGAAGAAGAAGTTTTATCAAAACAATCACAATGAAGGGAAGCACTAGCACCCATCCCAAGGCTTAAAGTCACACTAACACAAGTTTGCCTTGATAGCATCAAGCCTCGTGATATCCAACGCTCAGTTCTCCAAGAACTAAACATTGAGCCATTTCTAGAACATGCTCCATCAAAGGTGAAAACACAATTACAAACTTCTCCCATGTGGCTAGTCATCACTTTTAGTGGAGAGTAGTACATGGAAGAAACATACCTCTTCTAGAACAACAAAAGGACAGGCTCCATAATGAATATTAAGGATATTCAAGTGTCCTACTTTGCTGATGCTATCACATAGGTGCCAATGTTTCCTAACACAAGGACATAATTCATAGAGTTGTTAACACAAGTTAACCCTAAGGCCAAAACGAAGTGGACCCAGTGATGTTATAGGGTTGACTATAAGAAATTTGGCATGTTCACATCAACAAAATGTGTATACTTTAAGATAGCAGCCTATCACCTTAATTCAATGGAGAGGCCCAGCAAGGTAATTCCCTTTTTCACCTAAGCATGCATCACTCTAAGTGGGAGATTTCTAGCAAACCTTCCACAACTAATCTATTTAAAGATCAAGAAGTGCTTCAAAGAAAATTCACATAGAAGGAAAACCTTGCCTTTTTCATGCTTCATCTAAAAACTTTGCAAAAGGGTAGGGATTTTCTACTATGCAAATGACATGATTAGGCATGCTCCTTTAGCCTCATGGTCTAAAATAATGAAGGCCAAGATACCTACCATGAGGCCACCACTGCCATCACTTACTCAAGAAATAATGTCAGAGGTCTACGTAGCCATTGAGCACTTGCACAACATCCAAGAGTAGCTCTTGTGTGAGCAAGAGTAGTGTGTAGGAATGAGTGGCAAAGATCCATCCATATATTAACTTGTAATGAGTCATCTTAATGAGGTGGATTAAACAATTAGCTAGATGGAAAGAGGTGGCATGATATTCTTTGTTTAAAGAATGCAGTTGCTCATGAGGTCAGATTCCAATGCCTAAGAGGTGACAATGTTTTTATCTCAACAACATTTTTTCCCAAAAATCTCTGGAAATGCCACCTCCGTTTTGGTGCATTTGGAGAAAGACAAGGGGGAAACTATACTAGTGATGTAGCATCAAGGGTAGGAGACCACTGCTAAAGTAGTCATTGATCAAATTTCTAAAGTACTTAATGGACCTACAATGTCTATACCAGACGTATCTACACTTCAAGATGTGTATATGTCCATAGACATGATTAGTGGAAGATTGAATGTAGCCTAGAATGAAGAATTGTTGGATTAAATGGTAGGAACCAGGTTGCTAATTTCAGATATCTTCAATTTTTTATACAACATGACTACAACCTAGTCAAAGATGCTAGAAGCAAAGGGCAAGCACATTATACCAAAAGGGAAACTTGAATGGCCCAAGCATAAAACCAATGCTTGGTGATAGAAGTTGTTGAATTGCATGCCCTTTTTGCTTCTCCTACACTCCTCAACCTAGCAACAACTAGAGATGAAGCTTTTCAATAGCTTCAGGAATGATTTAGAAAAGTTGAGGAGGAAATGGTGATTGCCATCTTCAACTAGTTTATAGCAAAAGAAAAAACCTATTCAATTCAAAAGGACTTGATTCAGATGCACCAAGAAAATGAATCATTAACCACCAAAAATCATTGTGTGCATAATGTTAATGCACAAAAAAAAATGCAAGAATTCATTCATCAATAGTAAGAGTAGCTCACTAGGGTAAACACAGAGTTAAGGAAATTGGTTGTAGAATATTGAAATTTTTCTATAGAGGAAGTCTGAGCCTTCTGCTAGAAATTGGTCATTGAGATTGCTACCTAAAATATTAAGGCTCTTAAATTTTAAAAAGTCAAGAATCATTATAGAGACCAGGTTGGCTTGTAGAAGGAAGTGAATGAGAAGCACATTCAAATAACTAAGACAAAAGTGAACAAGGCCCTCTAGCAACTCCAACAAGAAAGAAAAGTATGGCAATCCATCATCAATGAAATGGATGCCTATAATAGATCAGAGATCCACCTAAAGGAGTTGAAAATTGAATAAATGATAGAATAGATGGAACTGAGCAATCTTTGCTATGAAAACCTAAAGATGTTAACTGCTGGATGATCATAGTCAGAGCTTGAGAAACAAGTGGCCAACTTGTAGTTATTGTATGAGATTGAGTTCAAGCACAACAAGGACATCAAGAACTAGCTTGTGATAGCAAATGCCAAAGTTGAAGTTCTCAGGGCATGATTCATGGATCAATGAACAACTATTGAGAACTTGGCTAAGAGAATGAATGATTACTAGGAGAAAAATGCAATCAGAGTGTTCGATATCAAGCATAAACAATTTTTTACCTCATTAATCAATACAAAAAAGCTATTTCCAACAATTCCCTATCCTTAGAATTTACTTATTCTGACACACACTGGTGAAGCTACGTGGATGGTGCATGAACCTAGGAGTAGGGATGAAAAAAAGAAAGCACAGCTAGATACTTTTCTCCTCCCACCAGAAGTTGTAGCAACAGCAAGATAGCCATAACCACGTCAGCTACCACATGTGCTTAAAGCCAACGAAGGTCCCTCGGAACCTCAGGAGCCACCACTACCTAAGACTATTTCACCTTCTTCATTTTGTAATTTTTGGATAGGGAATCAAACCTCATGTCATCAAAAAAGTGTCATCCAATTTTGTAGAGTCATGTCATGATGTTCAATTTTGTATCATTAACACCATAATTTTTGTAATTTTTTGATCTATACATGTAGGAACTTACTTATGTTAAGTCAATTTGTTTTGTTAAAGAGTTAATCAATAATTCCATACCTTTTCAATTTTGTAAAGAACTTGAGGATGACTTTTTATTTAGTTGGGGGGGGTGGGGGGGGGGATGATGAGCCATAGGTGGCCATGTTGATTAGGCCCATTCAACTAGGCCCCATTTACTTGGCATCATCGGTGTCGGATTTGTTCTTGCCTATAAATACATGATCACTAGTTGTATTTATAGCATTAGCCAATCATAGTATAGTGAAGCTCTTGCAGTTTTTCCATTTGAAAGCTGGAATATTTTCTTGAGTACCTGTAGTAGGAGTCATTTACTGTACGTATCTTTATTCAAACATTGTTGTAACTAAGCATAATAGTATGTGCACCAATAAAGACAAGCTTCTTGATGAAACTTCTAACATTCTAGATAGTTTAGACATTTATTCATGCATCGAATGTTTTCAGTTATTTATTTAATGTTTTTCAATAATTAAGCTAACTTAGCAAGATAAGCTAGATAAATTACATACATAAGTATAACCACTTTGAGAATAACACATATTTTCTTGGTAATCCTAGCAGCATTATTAGTTAGTGCATCCAATAGCATAGCACTTGGTAACCCAGCAATGGATACATGGGTTCAGGATGTTTATAGAATGTGGGATTGGATGCTTATGCTAAGATTAGTTAAAAATTAGTTAGAAAGAAAATTTAGATTAGTCATTAAGTTACTTTATCTCTCTCTCTCTCTCTCTATCTCTCCAAGAACCAAAGAACATATAACATAAAATGATAAAAATCATATGGCTTGATTACACTTAACCATACCTTTGTACTTCACAAGTGTATTGAAAAGACAAAGAATGACCTTAGGGCAAGATTCACTTCTTAGAATATTACTACACCAAAAACTATAAAGTCCATGGAATTTGACTAGATTGCACATGAACACTTTGTGATTTGCATGGTTGAGTGTAGGGGTACCTAGCCACTCATCAGGTCCTATCACATCCATGTTGAATAGAAAGACATACATTATCATTACTGTTGACTACTATAGTAAACGAGTGGTTCAAATAATAGAATATGAAAAAGATCCTTTTCTGACACAACAATCCACCTGAGCCCTCGTATACACATGTAGTTGACAACATTGTGTCTCCATCTCTCTCTACATCTAATTCCTTTGAGTCCCCTTCAAACTAAATACCACCCAAGATCTATACCATTATGCTCACTCATGTCATCTCTAATTGGATCCATGCTAGGAACCTTCCCAAGAAATTAGCTAATCCTAGGAGTCTTGTTATTTATTTGTAGATTGCTAGGAATGAACCATGTAAAGCTCTTCCTGATTTAGGTTCTAGTGTGAATTTTATTTCTCATGAGATGTATACTACCTAGAACCTACCGCCTCTCAAGAAGAGTAATATTCAATTAGAATTGGTAGACTAGTCCATTACTATTCCATTGGAAGTAGTGGAAGACATTGTGATCACTATCTGTGGGTGGTCTTATCCTACTAATTTCCTAGTAATCAAGGTTGAGAACTATAAAGGGGACTTCCCAATCATCATGGGAAGAGCATGGCTAAGCACTATTGATGTAATAATGGACATCAAAGATTTATCCCCAGGAATATCTAAGGAAAATGCATTCAAAAAGTTCGAGAAGAAGCAAGTTCCATGCATTATGTATAGTGATATAGGGTGCAGTTACATGCAAAAAATATAGTCTATAAAATGAGCATCCATTTCTACATGCAAGTAGTGTGCACCTAAAGTATATATTCAAAGGTTTCTATACACAGCAGCCACAAAAAAAGCGACACTTAGTGGCTGACCACTAATCTTAAAAGTAGCACACTTTGCATGAAACCTACTAAGAGCATAACATGCGCTTATGTCATAGGCATGGATGAACTAGAGCAAGTTCATCACTAACTCTCTAATAATGAAAATGATGACACCTATTGGAAAGAGATGAAAATTTGTGAAAATTATAAGTAAGAGTCCCATGAGCTAAAAAATCTACTTGTCAACATGACATATGCATTCTTAAAAAATGGGAAGCCAATAATAATTAATGTAAATCTTGCTCCAGAACAAAAATAGATGTTGTTGAATGTGGTAGAAAAATGGTTAACAACCTTTTCTTGGTTATATCCTAAACTCATAGGGATTGATCCTAGGATATGCCAACATCGTATCTACACTAACCCATCCATGAAGCTAAAGAGGTAGCCATAGACGTAATTGAACCCCAAATTGAAGCAAATCATCAAGGAGGGAATTGAAAAACTCCTCAGGGTAGGGTTTAACTATCCCATTTTGGATAGTGAGTTGGTTAGTCCACTCATGATTATGCCAAAGAAAGGTGGCAAGTGGTGTGTCTATATCGATTTTTGGCTATTGAACATTGCAACACTCAAGGACCATTTTCTGTTGTCATTCATTGATCAAGTGTTAGACACTATATCTAGGCATTGCGATTACAATTTTTTGGATGGTTATAGTGGCTATAACCAAATATAGATCATGCCAAAATAATATTCAGGAGTCCCTAAGGAATCTTTGCATATCACAAGATTCCTTTTATTCTATGCAATGCTCCTACTACATTCCAATGCCTAGTCTTAAGCATCTTTCAATACAAAATCAATAGTAGAGTAGAAGTCTTTATGGATGACTTCTCCACTTATGGTGCTACATTTGATGAAGCCTTGTACCACCTCGAGCAAGTACTAAAAAGAATTGTGAAAACATATCTATGGCTCAATTGGTAAAAGAACCATATCATGGTCCAAGAAGGCATTGTATTGGAGCACAAAATCTCACAAGAAGGAATTAAGGTCAACCTAGAAAAAATAAGGGTCGTCCAAGGAATTACCCTCCAACCAAAAACTGTAACATATGTTCAATCATTCATTAGACACATTGGCTACTACTAGCAATTCATAAAGAATTTTTCTAAGATCGCAAAACTATTGGTCAAGTTGACAAAGAAAGATGCTCCATTCATCTAGACCAAGGAATGTGAAAAAACATTCCAACAATTTTACGAGAAACTTGTAAAAACTCCAATTCTATAGGCACCTGACTAGTCTAAACCATTTCATGTTATGATGGATGCATCAAATTACACCTTGGGACTTGTGGTTACGTAGTTGGATGACAAGAAACATCCATATTACGTTTACTATGCAAGCTGAAGCATTGTGGATGCATACCATAACTACACTAGCACAAGAAAAGAATTAATGGCCATGGTGTTTGCTCTAGAAATGTTCAAGAATTATATGCTTGGATACAAAGTGCATGTGTACACAAACCACAATGCCATTTGCCTCCTCATGGACAAGCCAACGATGAGCCCCCATGTCATACGATGGCTGGTGATCTTATATAAATTCAATCTTATGATGGTAAATCAAAAGGAAATTGAGAATGTGGTCATTGACCACTTGTCTTGGTTACGATGGGACAACAAAGAGGACGAAGGCCCACTATCTGATCTATTTCTTAATGAACTCCTTTTTGTTGGGGTTATAACCAGACAATTGCCCACTAAGCCTAAATATACAATGTCAATCTCACTTATCTTCTTACTCAAGAGATGCCACAAGGGCTAGACTACCAAAAGAAACCATAGTTTCTTCACTAGGTAAAATGCTTCATAGAGATCTATAGACACCTCTACAAGGTAAGCACCAATGGCCTAGTTCATTGGTTTGTCCTTGATACTAATCAACTATGCATTCTCTAGGATGCTCATGAGGGTCCTTGTGGGTGCCACTATGCTAGGAGACACACATCCATTAAAATCCTAATGGCAAGGTATTATTAGCCAAAACTTTTTATGGATGCTAACCAATTTGTCCACTCTTATGAACACTATCAAAAATATGTTGGAATTACTACTTGAATGGAGGGACCTCAACTAGAACCCTTTGACATCTAGGGCATTGATTTCATGGGTCCCATAATGCCCATGTCAAATGCAAAGGCATACATCATAGTCACTATTAACTATTGTACAAAATGGGCAGAAGCAACAGCCATCATAGACTTCACATCTTTACTATTGCTCGGTTTGTACAACAAAATTTTGTAAATAGGTTTGGTATGCCACATGCATTAATTTTTGATAATGGAAACCACTTTATAGGTACTACCTTTTAGAAGCTTATGCAATTCTTGGGGGTTGAACATAAACTAACAACACCCTACCACCCTCAAGCCAATGGTCAAGCTAAGGTTACAAATAGGGAAATCAAAACAATCCTATTGAGAACTATCAACAAATATAGGAAAGAATGGAACACAAAATTTAATGATGCCATTTGGGCCTACTACTCAACATCAAAACTTCCTATAGGCTTTCTTCCTATGAGTTAGTATATGAAAAATTCCCAACACTTCCTATTGAATTTGAGCTTCATACACTTTCAACAACCTATGACCATGAACTTCACTTAAGTCTATCAAAAAAGAAAAGGTAAATGACTCTCAACTTACTAGATGAAAACCGATTGGTGGCCTTATCATCTAATGAGTTGCACAAGGCATTCAAAAAAATACCATGACCTTAGAATTAGAAGAGTCAAATTTCAATCGAGAGATAAAGTTATTTATTAGAATCCCACACATGTACATCAATGAACTAAGTTCCAAACATTGTGGGAGGGACCTTATATCAATTATGAAACTTTTCCTTCTAGAGCCATGTTGATCTACAAACCTAAAAGACCATACAAGAAGTATATGGTCAACACACAACAAGTCAAAGCTTTTCATGAGCCTAAACAAGCTAGTACAACAAAGGCCTCATTGGATGGACAACCATGCTAAATCTTTCAGATCTCCTTCTTTCAACTTAGTCATGGAGGAGATGGCCATACATGCTAACTATATAAGCAAATCCTTAGTTTTTCATCTTTTTATTTTATACATTTTTTAGAACTTATTATTTTTTACAACTTTTTGTTTTGCACATTCTTTATCTTATACCTTTTTGTTTTTATGTTATTAAATTTTTAAAATTGTTGGTTTACAACATCGTTAGTATGTTTTATTTTCTTAAATATTTTATGATTTCTTATATATTTTATTTCATTTGGATGTGATATTCTTATTGTGTTTTAATAGCAACATACCTTATTACCAACTAGGTACAGTGTGGTTTGATTAATATGGGCATGTTCCATTTGGTTATTTAATTGTTGGTGTCTAGATTCTAGCTTTGAATTTTATTACGAATAACTAGGACATGGTTTCCTTTTCATGAAATAGGCAATGAGCCCACAACATCCACCCATTCACAAACTCTATGGTTTTCCTTATTCTGGAAGTGTGATGTCTCTTTTTCTTTAATAAAACTTTAATGAACTTGTGACTTTGGTAGTTTCCATATTTGGAAAGGATTCAAAGGTTTGAATAGGGTGTGACTTAAAAGGAACTCAGTACTCTTTGTGATTTTCTACTTGGGTGTATGTGTGTTTTCATGGATTTCTTACCATTTCATGTTGACCAATAATAGAATGTTGAATAAGTCTTTGCATGGTATGGTTCTCATCAAGAAAATGATGGGAATTCAAAGCACACTCCTTAGAAAAAATACATAGGCTACAAGCACTAGTTATGGAACTAGAAAGACATGTTACCCATGCTTAAAGATCCTCTCTAACTAAGACCCTTTCTCACTTCCTACTTCTCTTTTCTTCTTCAATAAGGAATAGTGATTTTTTTGTGGGAGCACTCTTGTCTCTCAAGGGGGAGTGGACTAGTCTTAGAGTGGCAATGCAACCTTACTATATGTGGTTGATTTGGTCTAGACTAAATATGAATTTTATCAAGTCATTTAACCACAAAATTCACAAGGGATTTCATGTGATCTTAATCAAGAACTCCATTCCACTCTCTCTCTCTCATCTATCTATGCTTTCCATGTCTCACCTCACTAATGATTTCATGTTCTTGTTTGATGTCTTGGTTTCATGTGTCAAACTTCTTAGGTAGTTTCTTCCAAGTTTTTCTACTTAACTTTTCATAATCATTAATCATCCATGGGGCCCACATACTCCTTAGTTTTAAGTTATGCAAGGATAATAAAGGGAATGTGCCTACTTTGGGAAGGACCCACCTGCATACCCTTTGGTTGGGTTAGTTAAGTCCTTTATCCTTAGACATTCTCACAATCAAATTTCTTTTTGTGTCCCATAAATGACATCCAATTGTGCACATCTTCACAATGTTTTTTAGTGAAATCCTCTTTTTATTTTTGTGAACTCTTTAACCATCTTCAATCATTTCATTGTGTTTGGACTTTTCAAAATTTAATAATGGGTAGCTTATCCATTCCACCCTATTTTTCAGTCTTCCCACTAACACTATTAATGCAGTGATCTAGCCATAATCATAACCTAGCCAAGTGTAACCACTAACGAGACAAGGTACTTAAAGGCTATATGCTACACATTGCATAATAATCCATGATTTTGTTGTGATTGTAGTGGGAAGCATGGACTAGAAGCAAGAATGTCTTCACCAAGGACGACACAACAACAGATGCGATGAGGACCATTCATGATTGTCAGATCGTCTTCCTCACCCTTTAGCTACCAAAGGATTTGGATGTCAATTTTTTTTAGTGTGTTCAATTCTACTATTATGAACATGCAATTTTGTAAAAGATTGTAAATCCATACACTCAGGTACTTAGAGTCTATCTATTCTGTCTAAGTCAGTTTACATGTAAGTCAATAATCCCATACCTTCCCAATACTTTGTAAGAAACTTATTCCTCCTCTTATTCACTTGAGGACAAGTTTTCGTTCAGTCATGGGGGTATGATGAATCATATTTTGCAAGGCTTCAATATCGAGTATCCAATATTGGGCCACAAGATGCGATGTCAAATATCTAATACTGTGAGATATGTACCAATCTATAAATATAGTGCTTGGGCACATGGTTTCCATATAGTTTTTATCATAGCATAGCATAGCTCTTGCAATTTCTTTTCCCTAAAGTTAGAATATTATCCAAAGTTCCCACAGCAGGAGTAATTGAGTCTACAGATCTTTATTCAAGCACTATACCTAAGCACGGTAGTGTATGCAACAATAAAGACAAGCTTTTTGATCAAACCTTGTAGCACCTTGGATAGCTTAAATATTTTATTCATGCATTTAATAATTTATTCAATTCCCTTTAATGCTTCCAAGTAATTAAGCTAAATTAAGCTAACTAGATTAAATAGAAATTAATTGAGCACATAAGTACAATCACCTTGAGCATGTGTATGACTCTTGGTAATCCCAAAAATGCTTAACCTTTGGTAACCCAACAACATTATATGTGTCCAGGATGTGCATAGAAAGTGGGATCAAATACTTATTTTAGGATAGTTAGTTATTAATTATCAATTAGATTAATTAAAGTGGTTCATAAATTACCTTTTTATTAATCGTAGAAAAATAAAATATAAAATAATAAAAATCATGTGCCTCAATCATAATTAACCATACAATTAAGCTTCACAAGTATAGTTGGGAAGACAATGATTTTCATGGTTATATTTCACATCTTAGAATGCATGTACTTAAGAACTTAAGGTCTATGAAATTCAACTAGATCATGCGTGAACACTTGTCATTCGTATGGTTGGTCATAGAGGTACCTCACCACTCATCAAGATTATTGAGAGTAATGTACAATAAGATGAGACATATATGATGGTAATTTTGCACATGGAGTTGTGGCTTGATGATATTTAGCAAGATAGTAGCAATAAAAAGCATAAGTAGAAGCATTCCTTGAAAAGACAAGTTATTAAATGTAATAACTGCAAGGATCTAGTATTTCGTAAGGTTATTTTTATCTAGGTGGTGGAATTTCCAATGGCTATGATTTCTTCCACTATTTATGGTATTAATCTTAAGTTTGAGAATGAGCTTCATTAAGATAAGATATTTGTTGTTGGTAGGGTTGTCTATAGTTATCTTACATATAAGGTAAATTCATAGGCTTTTGTTTCTTCACAAACTTTGGGTTCAATGCATATGCCCCATATTGCTATAAGTGGGTCATGATTGGATAACATCCCTTAGGATGCTCATATTAACATAGGTCATACTCATTCTCATCTTCTAAGTTGGAATTAGTAACTTTTTTTGCAACAAAAAATTTCCCTTTATGGTTATACTTAATGTAGGGAAAACTATTTTGAGCCCCTTTTGCATTCCTAAAAGTAGTTGATTAAAGGTTTGGAAAGTTGGAAAAATGTCTTGGTGATTTAGAAGATGTTTGAACCAAGAGCTAGGATGTGATAGGAACTAGCCCATGTGACTACGAGACATCTTGCCAGAAAAGGACATGTCTTGTTTTGGCTAGAGACATCTCTAGAAAGACATTTATCCCAAGAAAATGATGTCTTTAAAGAGACATATTTCCACTAGATGATATGTCTTATGTAGAAAAGAGACATCTTTCCTAAGTTAAGGGCTTGTGAGAGAGACATCTTACCAAGCTTGTAGACATTCCATATAACTAAGAAAAGTTTTGAGTTAGAAGTTCCAAGATGGAAAACAACTTGGCAAGATGAGATCAAGATTAGAAACATCAAATAATTTCCAAGTTGCTTATGAGGAAGGTCTCTAATGAGTACCAATATTGGATCCCCAATATCAGATCCTCGATATTGGACCCATGATATCAAATACGTGATATTGGAGATGCTGAAGCAATATCTGACATGCGATGCTGGAACCTGTCTTGTTCCCTATAAATAAGAGACAAGGGCACTTAGTTTTGGTATTAGTTTTTAGCCCCTTAGTCAAATTCTTGCAGTTTTTCTATTCTAGATTTTGAATTATTTCTAAGTGCCTATAGTAGGAGTCATAAAGTGAACGGATCGTTATTCGAGCATTGTGTACCTGAGCATGCCTTGTGTCTAGAAATAAAGACAAACTTTGTGATAAACCTTGCAACATTCAGAATAGCTCAATTATTGTATATCATGGTATTTATTGTTATTTGATGCTTTTAATAGTTAATTAATGTTATTTTCATCAAACCATTAATTATCAATTATCAATGAATTAGCACACTCAGCAGGACCACTTCAAGCATACGCGGAACACTTGGTAACCCTATAACAACTAGCATTTGGTAATCCCAGTNACGTATGCTTGAAGTGGTCCTGCTGAGTGTGCTAATTCATTGATAATTGATAATTAATGGTTTGATGAAAATAACATTAATTAACTATTAAAAGCATCAAATAACAATAAATACCATGATATACAATAATTGAGCTATTCTGAATGTTGCAAGGTTTATCACAAAGTTTGTCTTTATTTCTAGACACAAGGCATGCTCAGGTACACAATGCTCGAATAACGATCCGTTCACTTTATGACTCCTANTCACATAACTCATTCTTGTTCTATGTAGGTACATAAGCACTTAATCCTTGGAGTTTGACCAGATCACGTGTGAACTCTTGTATTCATATGGTTGGGTGTAGGGGTACCTCGCTGCTCATCATTGGTGCTATTGTTGGGGATTTTGTTGTTTCTGCACTGATTAGAACTTAGGAAATCTTTCCATTGTTGAAACAAACCCTTAGAGTTAACTATCCTACAATCACTGAAAAAGGGCATCACACACTAAGTAATTAATCATGTCTCCTCCTTCTTATGAGAGTGCATCACCAACTAGGTCTGATACCATGAATAATCGAAGGAAGGGTGCACATGATGATCCACCAATGCCCCAATAGTTTTACATGGTATACACTCATCCTGATGAGTATATACTAAACTTTACCTTTATCCTCCACCAAGATGAACAACTTTGATGGTGTGATTTAGAAGATAACATAGTGTTACCTCCCGATTGCTCAATCCTGGGCATGCTTCTTCATACTCTCACATGAATTGGTATACAACACTTACAATCGGAGTACGTTGTGCATGAACAAGATTCGAGAGATTATTAACCCATGGAGGTGCAATGCTAGAGGGATTTGCAATAGGAAAGACATTACAAATCCATGAAGGGGAAGTGGTCTAAGGATGTCTCATATGTCCTAACTAAAAACAAGGGTGGTGAACTTGCCTTGGGAGGCTTTCCACAAAATGATGTTTCTCTCATTGACTTTGGTCAAGGAGTTGTGTATCAGAATCTTCACTCAACTATTCATAACCCAGGTTCTAGTACCAATGGATACAAAGGATGCAAAAAAGAAACATTAACACATGATAATGATGGACATTTCGATCATAATCATGATCGAGACTACAACCACTAAAGAGAGGGTGACAGACGNCGATCATAATCATGATCGAGACTACAACCACTAAAGAGAGGGTGACAGACGTTGTCATGATGCCAATCCTTCTTCTTCTTTACCTTCATCATCTCCTTCCCCATCTCCTTCAAGATCTAAACATAGTCGCAAAGGAAAAGACCATGAGGACAATGGTAAGAAAAATAGAAATCACCAACAAAATAATCAAGAAAGGGGATGATGGCATTCCAAAGAGACACATTATGAAAGAAGGGAGAGTAGGAAATAGCATATGCATCATAGACCTCATAGATAGTATGATCACAATGAACCCCTACTCTTCACTCGAAGTATGTTAGATATAACAAAGGCCATTAGGTTTTCATCAAGGCACCAAAAGGACAATAGGATCAACAAACTAGACATGAATAACATCCCATGATTTGAAGGGGGATACAATGTTGATCCTCAAAGCCTTCTACAAGCATTCCATGATGCATGTGCCTTACAAAATATAAAAAATAAGTGGCAAAAGCTAAAGTTGTTTCCATGGACACTAATCAAGGAAGCAGAAAGCTGGTGTCAATTCTTAAAATTGAAATCCATTCGTTAATGGAGTACCATGGTGGAGCTATTCAATGATAAGTATCAAACATACTCCTGAGTGTCCAACCTACATAAGCAACTTCAAGGATGGAAACAAGGAGGACACGAATCCATGGATGCTACCATCGGCCAATATTAAACATTATTACATCATTTTCCTAACCATGGTAACTTGCAAAAGAAACAACTATGCCATCTCATAGATGGGCTTAGGTACAAAATGTGAAGAACCCTTGGGACTTATGTCCACGGAAGGCTATCTAAGCTTAGAGCCCATCAGGAACAAAGATTTTTGGAGCAAGTTACTAAGGAGGAAGGCAAGTTGAGGAAAAGAGAGAGAGTGAAGGAGGACAATAGAGATCCTTCCCTCTAAAAGAAGGAAATCATATTTTGCAAAGGTGAAGATGAGTTACCACTTGAAGAGATGGTGAATAGAAAGACTTTACTCATTCAAAAATTTGCATCAAAAGTATTGGCAAAAGTGGATCAAATGTGGAACTTCCTAGATAATAAATTTCAAACTATTCTAAAAATAGTAGAGGAGTCTAGAGAACAAAGTAGTGACTGAGAGAGAAGGAAAAAGAAAGAAGCTGAGTATGCATGTAACAAGGGTAAGGGAAACATTTCCGTCATTAAAGAGGTTGTGGATTCAAGCACAGACAATGATGGAAGATGTGAGATATGCCAATATGACCATCCTAAAGGATATTACCTAGTAGTATCACATCTGCAAGAGTCTGGGGTGTATGCACTAAACCCATTGTTAAATAGACAACAAACATCTAGAAGGTTACCTTATCCTCAAGGTAACCCAAGGCAGTTCCACTAACCCTTGACATATTATCTGAGTGGAGCTCCACCACAACCAAATGAATAGTATCAATAGTGGAAACACCCAAAATCATGGGAAATGTCACTACCACATCGATAATACCCTTACCGTCAACCTGACCCATATAGATATTACGTTCAGTAGCTGATCTCCTCACATGACTCTACTAGTCACATTGCTCCTCAACCTTACTACCAGATCCCCGAGTACTATAAAACTCCTTCTCCTAGGAGTGATGTTCCACATATGTAACATCCTTCTCATCTGATGCACCTCTTCCACCCTCAACTCCAATACCAGCTGCTCTAACTATGCAGGAAAAGCTTCTTGCCTAGCTATAGCAACGTAATGCTACATGGGCTGTCAACCCTCAACCTAGTGTTGGTCTGGATAAATGATCAAGGAAAAGATCCTTCGTTAGGACCAACAGTCCAACCAAGTCCTTACATCCACAAGCGGCTAATTATCCAAACACCACAGTATCATTTGAATCTTCAGAGCTTCCTTCAAACCAAAAACCACACCCAATGCATATTGTCATGTTAACCCATACAATCATCAATTGGATTAAAGCTAGCCATCTTTCTAGGAAATTCTCTAATCTTGGAAGTCCTCTTATTTAATTGGAAATCACTAAAAATGAGCCTTGCAAAGCTCTTTTGGATTTAGGTTCTGGTGTAAATTTGATCTCTTAAGAAATGTATAAAGCATGGAATCTGCCTCCACTAAAGAGGAGTAACATCCATTTAGAGTTGGCTGACCAGTCCATCATTGTTCCATTGAGACTAGTGGAGGACATTATCACCACTGTTTATGGGTGGTTGTATCCAGCTGATTTCCTAGTGATCCAAGTCAACAACTATAAGGGGGACTTCCCAATCATAATGGGAAGAGCATGGCTAAGTACGATTGATACGTGCCTAGGAATATGTGATCTTTCCCTAGAGATATCAAAATAAAATACATTTGGAAATATTGAGAAGAAGAAAGTTCTATGCATCACATATAGTGACACAGTGTGCAACTACTTGAAGAAGTCCTAGTTTGTACAATGCTTAACATTTCCTACATGCAACCAATGTGCACAAGTGACTAACATACAAAGATGCTTGTATGTAGTAGCCACAAGATAGGAAGGCACCTAATGGCTAATAGTTGACCAAGAGAGCAATTCAACTATATGCATGGAACCAACTAAGAGCTTGACTTATCCCTATATTGATAACATAGATGCATTAGAGCAAGTCCATCGCCAACTTCCAAGGACCAACACTGAAAATATCAACTAGGAGAAGTTGAAAATCCCTAACAAGTTTAAGCAAGAGTCCCTTGAATTAAAACTGCTACCCACCAATATTGAGTATACATTTCTCAAGAATAGAAAATCAGTAATCATTAATGCTAAGCTCGCTCCTCAACAAAAAGAAAAACTATTGAATATGGTAAACAAATGATTAAAAGTCCTTGCTTGGTCATATCCCAAATTAACCAGAATAGATCCTAGGATATGCCAACATAGAATGTACATTGATTCCTCTATGAAGCCTTGATGACAACCGTAAAGATGACTGAACCCAAAGCTTAAGCAAGTAGTTAAAGAAGAAATTGAACAACTTCTAAAGGCCAGGTTCATCTACCCCATTGCTGATAGTGAATGGGTTATTCCATTATTCATTGTGCCTAAAAAGGGAGGTAAATGAAGGGTGTGTAGACTTTCGGCTATTAAACATGGTAACATTTAAAGATCATTTTCCATTTTCATTCATTGACCAAGTTTTAGATACCATTGCAGCGCATTGTTATTATAGTTTTCTCGATGGTTACAATGGGTATAATCAAATCAAATAGCACCAAAAGACTAAGCCAAGACTACATCCACAAGTTGTTAGGGGACATTTGCATATAGGCAAATGTCATTTGGCTTGTGCAATGCTCCAGCAACATTTCAACGTTTTGTTCTCAGTATATTTCAGTAGCAAATATTGAATGGTGTGGAGATTTTTATGGATGATTTCTCCACCTATGGAGTGAACTTTGAACAAGCATTGGACCAATTAGAACAAGTATTGAAATGATGTGTAGAAACCAACCTAAGGCTTAATTGGCAAAAAAGCCACTTAGGTAGATAAGGTCATTGTATTAAGGCATAAAATTTCACAAATAGGGATGGAGGTAGATAAGGTCATCCAAGGAATCACTCATCAACCTAAAACTATAAAAGACATCCAATCATTCCTTGGACATACTGGCTATTATAGATGCTTCATCGAGAACTTTTCAAAGATTGCAAAACCATTGGAAGAATTAACGAAGAAGGATGTACCCTTTAAATGGACCAAGGAATGTAAGCTAGCTTTCCAAACCTTAAAACAGAAGCTCGTAGAAACACCCATTCTACAAGCTCCTGACTTGTTCAAACCATTCCATATAATGACTGACAAATCCAATTTTACTTTAGGAGCTATACTTACACAGTTAGATGACCAAAAACATCCCTATTACATTCAATTGAAGTATTGTTGGTGCACAACTCAACTATACCACAATAGAAAAATAGTTAATGGTTGTGGTATTTATACTAGAAAAATTTAGGTGCTATGTATTAGGTTATAAGGTATTTATACACACAAATCATAGTGCGACCCGGTTCCTTATGAATAAACCAACAGTGAGTCCTCGTGTCATATGATGGCTGGTGATCTTGCAAGAGTTTGATATCATGATAGTAGATTGTAAAGGCACCAAGAATGTTGTTTCTAATCATTTATATCAATTGTGATGCAACAACAAAAAGGAAAAATATCAAATTTCTAATCACTTCCCTGATGAACTCCTCTTTGCTAGTGTAATAAACAATCAATCACCCATAGATATAAATTGGTATAGTAGCATTCTTACTTATCTTCTCATACAAGAAACACCACAAGAGCTAGATACTAGAAAGAAACAATAGTTTCTCCACCGAGTCAAACATTTCATGCAAATTAATGGACACCTTTACAAGGTGTGTTCCAATGGCTTAGTCTGATGGTGTGTTCTTAATACAAACCAATTGCAAGTTCTCCAAGATGCTCATGAGGGCCCTTATGGTGGTCATTATGTTAGGAGACAAACAACCATTAAAATCTTGCTTGCAAGATATTATTGGCCTACATTATTTTAGGATGCCCATCATTTTGTCCAATCTTGTGATTGTTACCAATGTGATGGGGAAATGACTACTAGAATGGAGGGTCCACAATAATGGATTCAATCCTTAGATCCCTTTGACATATGGGGTATTGATTTTATGGGGCCTATTACACTAATGTCCAATGGAAAAGCATACATTTTTGCTGTTGTTGACTATTGTACAAAATAGGTAGAAGTAGCCAATATTACTAACTATACATCATCTACCACTGCACAATTTGTTCAACAAAAAATTGTAAATAGGTTTGGCGTGCCTCATGCACTTATTTCTAATAATAATACATATTTTATTATTATTAGAAGCTGATGCAATGCTTCAGAGTTGAGTATAAACTAACTACACCATATCATCCTCAAGTGAATGGTCAAGCTGAAGTTACCAATAGGGAGATCACAAAAATATTGAAATGGACCATTAGCAAATATACGTGAGATTGGAGCACCAAACTAAACGATGCTCTTTGGGCCTACCGCTCCATGTGGAAACTCCCTATAGGCTATTCTCCCTATGAGTTAGTCTACAGTAAAATTCCAACACTTCCTATCCAAGTTGAGTTTTGTACACTATCTATAGCATGTGACCTCAATCTTGACCTCAGTCTAGCATAGAAAGAATGGTTAATGAACCTTAACTTGCTAGATGAAAATCGATTAGCCACCATATCATCCAATGAACTATACAAGGCCTTTAGCAAACAATGTCATGACTGAAGAATTAGAAAATTCAAATACCAACCAAGAGATATGGTTCTTTATTGGAATCCCACACATGTGCTACAATGAACTAAATTTCAAACACTGTGGGAAAGACATTATATCATTCATGAAACTTTTCATTCAAGGGCCATGATGATCTATAAACCTAAAAGCCCAGATAAGAAATTATTGGTCAACATCCAGCAAACCAAACCTTTCCATGAGCCCAAAATGGCTAGTACTAACACTACCTCTATTGATGGACAACCCTGCTCATTATTTCAGATCTCCTCCTTCTCACTCGACTGTGGGGGAGATGGTCACCAATTCCAGTCATTCTAAGCCCTCAATTTCTTTTGTCTTTTTTGTTTTACACATTTTTCATATTTACGTTTTTTTACACCATTGTTAATATTTTTACTATTTCTTTCTCTATTACATTTTGTTTAATTTACTCTCACTCATCATATAATAACTGCTCATGATGATGGATTATACTATAATACTATTGCTTACTAATGTTTGGTTTTTACCTTTGACCTTCAATGTTGATGCTAAGATATGGTTACTTTTGATAAAACAAGAAATGAATCCATGTCATCCATTCATCCATTCAAGTCTATGGTCTCCCTTAGTTTTGGAATTGTACTATCCTTTTCTCTAAGCAAACCTATCAATGAATTGGTGGCTTGATATTCTTCAAACCAAGGAAAGATTCAAATGGATTGAAAAGGGTATGACCTCAAGGGGATTCAATGCATTTGTGCTAGCTATTCTCTTGGGCACCTAGATGTTTTCATAGGTTTCTTGCCATTCCACTATCAACTAATATCAAAAATTTAAATGAATCAAATAAGTCTTTGCATGGTGTGGTTCTCATGCAAAAAGAAAAAAATGATCAAAAGTCAAAGCACACACCTTAGACATAATAAAGGAACATGAGGTACAAGCATTGGTTATGGCACTAGAAATACATGTTACCCATACCTGAAGGTTCCCTCTAACTAAGGCCCTTTCTCACTTCCTGCTTCTCTATTGCTCTCTTGTTGGAATGGTGGTGGCTCTATGGAAGAATTCTTATTTCTTTAGAAGGATGGATTGGTCAAGTGTGTTGATGCAAGGTCACTAGATGTGGTTAGTTTGAATCTAGATTTGAACTAAATTTTATTAAGTCACCTTAATCACATAGTACACAAGGGACTTTACACAACCTTGATTTTGGAATCCCATTCCATTCTCTCTTCTCTATTCATATTGCTTCCTGTATTCTACCTCATTGCTAGTTTTATGATAATTCTATATTTTGGTCGATGCATTATTATTCTTTGGTAAATTCTTATGGGTAAATTCTTAACTATTATCTCCCTATGTCATTCCTAGAGCCTACAGACTATTTGGTTTGTGGGATTGTCAAGGCATAAAGGGCATGAGCCTACTTTGGGGAGGACCCACTAGCATTCCTTTTTGATGTAATTGTTAAGTTCTTTTCCTTAAGCATTTCTTGTAATCAACTATTTCTCATTCACTCCATCTATGACATCTGTCTTTATCTGTCCTTCTATACATTTTTATTGGCTTCATCGTTGTTATTTCTCTAATCTTCCTTTTTCTTTCATTTTCCATGCTATTGCTACTAGAGGTTCACTTTTAGTTGTGGGGGTCCCTATCACAAATTTTTCCATTCCATTACTTATCTTACCCATACACCTTCGATAGTTATCAGTTACAAACCTCTAACCCAGTATCTGCCATACCCACAACCTAGCCAATGTGCTTCATATCCAAGCAAGGTATCAATTACATTATATCTTATCTCTCCTTTCTAATTCATGATTGTGTTGTGTGTGTAGATGGAGATCACATAAATAATGGACTAGGATAGGAGGTAGCCCTTAGGATGCATTGGAGCAAGAGCATTTACACAAGGAACAAGCTTGGTCATGTGACCATGGATGAACAATGGTCTGCACATTTTTGCCATCGGCAACAACGTGCCTCATTTTCTTTTCTCTCTCTCTCTTCAAACTATCAAATAAGGGTCTAGATGTCATCTATGTATAGTATTTACCACAATGGTTATGAACACCAATGGTGTAATAAGCTTGTCAATCCATTCACCAGGCACTTTGACTTTGTCATTCCACGTCATCGTCAATTGTTGTTCAGTCAATAATCTCATACCTTCCCAATATTTTGTAAGTAACTTAAGGATGAGCTTTCATTCAATCATGGGGGTATGATGAGTACTGATATCAAATCTCCGATATCAGATCCTCGATATCAGACCCCCAATATCAGATACATGATATCAGATATGCCCCAGCGATATCAAACATGTGATGTTAGAACTTGTCTTGTTACCTATAAATAAGAGACAGGGGCACTTTTTTTTGGTATTAGTTTTTAGTCCCTTAGCCAAATTCTTGCAGTTTTTTTATTCCAGAGTTAGAATTATTTCTGAGTGCCTATAGTAGGAGTCATAAAGTGAACAGATCTTTATTCGAGCATTGTGTACCTGAGCACACCTTGTGTCTAGAAATAAAGATGAACTTTGTGATAAACCTTGCAACATTCAGAATAGCTCAATTATTACATTTCATGTTATTTATTGTTATTCGATGCTTTCAATAGTTAATTAATGTTATTTTTCATCAAACCACTCATTATCAATTATCAATGAATTAGCACACTTAACACGACCACTTCAAGCATACATGGAACACTTGGTAACCCAGTAATAACTAGCGTTTGGTAATCCCAATAGTGTTACACTAGTTTAGGATGTGTTCAAAGAGTGGGAACAAATGCTGGTGTTAGGATTAGTTAGAGAATAGTTAATTAGTTAAATCAAATTAGTTATTAAATTACCTCATTTCTCTCTTTTACACATCAAGAACATAAAACATAAAATAACCAAAAATCACATACCTCGAGTTTACTTAACCATACAATTGAGCCTTACAAGTAAGCTTGGGAAGACAACGATCACATAACTCATCCTTGTTCTATGTAGGTGCATAAGCACTTAATCCTTCGAGTTCGACCATATCACCCATGAATTCTCATATTTGTATGGTTGGGCATAGGGGTACCTCGCGGCTCATTAGTTTCCTTCAGTTTCTTGGTCATGTAATTCATAACTATTAATCATGTTTGTTTATGAATGAATGACAATGCATGTAAATTCATGAGAGAGTTAGAAGGGATATTGCATGAGAGTTGTATACATTTCTATGATCAATTGTATGTATTATTGGCCATGATTGTTGTGTGTGTGTGTGTGTGTGTGTGTGTGTGTGTGGAAGAGATCTAGTTCAATTATTCCTTGCATTAAGGTCAGTGATGTGTATGGTTATAAAGTCTCATGCTCTAGAATATCATTGAGAGTGTGAGTATTATTACCTAGGATGTAGTTCCATTATATTTCTAATATTCTTTTGAATTAATAGAAGATAAAATGTTTCCTTGTTTCTATTAATTAAAATATCTTACATAATATTTACATTCGGTGTATTTGAAGTATTAAGGAAAAATGGAATGACCTTGCTCCAATATTTCTTATATCTAGTTTCCTTTATTTCTTCCTATCTTTCCATTTATTTAATACTTTCTTTGCTTTTTCTTCCACTATATTTAGTACAATTGAGAATTTCTTATCTATTGAATCCCAAATTTTTTCAACCTTAAGTATAATATCATTAACAGACTTCTACATCGATAAAATCTTTGTTGCAACCTAAAATTTTGCATGGGTTTAATTATTTAATTTAATGCATGTGATTAATTCTTTAATATTGATAGATGTTTTTCAATAAAATAGCTCTAATATTCTTGGTACAATCATAGGATTATATTACTCTTGTTACTGTTATTACTATTATTGTTATTGTTGTTAGTTTTCTACATAAGTGAATGCAATCTTCTTGCTAGGGTATTTTGTTACCATTTTATATCATTTGTTGTACTACAATTGGAGCCTAGTCATAGATCTTATAAATATTTTATAATTAAATATTAAAATCCAAACACCCTAGGAAGGTTTTCTTTTGTCAATTATTATGCCTTTACAAGTATTTGGTTATGCATATTTTATTCTTTATGCACATTCAGTTATATATATTGAATCTTTATTATGGGCTTTTAGTTATGCATCTATTATTTAAATGTGCATCTATTATTTTTATTATTCATATGTGATTATATAATAATCTATTCATGGAGCAATTTCAAACCCTAACTTTACCCAAGTCATATTCCTTGGTCCTTTTTGTCATTAAACTAGGATTTTAAGTTCATTTTTTATTATAATTAAATATTGTATATATTAGCTTTGTTTTTAAAGAGTAACTTAAGATGATGTCCTACCTATAATTTGATTTTTCCAATGTATTCAGGATGTTTAAAAACATTAGTTTTAACCCTTGGTTCACAAGAATCAAAGTAACATTTTTCAAGATATCACATTTTTAGTTTGCTAAAAACAACATGAAAGTTTCAGCATTTGAATTGGATAACTATGATAAGTGATGCTTGCATATGATTTCAATAGACAATTAGGTAATACACTTGAGATTGATTTGATAGGTTGAAACAAAATTGGATTTGGAGTCTGGATGTACATATTATGAGTGTTCAAGTGTGAAGGTATTAGTGGAGAGAGAAATTAAAGAAAAGAACTTATGAAAATGGTTTATGTTTAAGAAATAGAATGAAAACTCAATAAAAGTAAAAATGGAAATCACATAGAAAAGGGAAAAGGGAATATATATATATTAAACATAACATATATATTTTATATGTTATGTATAATACTTTTTCTCCATCGCATGCACATTATGTTCTCTTCTACCACATGTTTGTTTCCACCATCATTTTTACAAAACTATGTTCTATCATGTTTTTTTGAAACATTTTTTCTACCCTTTCCTCATTTTAAAGTTGATTTTAGGCTAATTCCTTATGTTCTTCCTCTTATAAATAGATTTTTATCCTTAATACATCTCATCTTAATTCTCTCAACAAATTTGGAATTGGTGTCATTCTCTCCAAGTCTTTTGGGATTGGTCATTCTCTCAACACATTTGGAATTGATGTCAATCTCTCCAAGTCTTCCTTCCTAACCATTGTATTGGTTTTCCTCAATGTATCTTTCAAGATGATTGTGTTAAGCATCACCTTAAGAAAGCCTAGAAAATCCTCTTATTTGAGATTATCTTCTTTATTTGGAAATGTCACCTAGATGCTTGGTATCAAAACAAAAACTACAATGAATTTGACTAAGGTATGAAATGATCTATTAATAGTATTTTTCAACTTCAATGTCAAGAACTAGGCTTTATCAATAATATTACCTATTTCTAAATGGTTTCTCTTTGAATTAGTTGTATTGGTCTCTTTCGTCTTGGGGGGTGCAATAAGCTTATGTCTTGTTGCATGTGATTGGGGGGTCATCTTGCAACATTGGGCTCTATTAAGGTTTTCTTTTAATTTTTCTTCTCCAGCTTCTAGCTCACCTTAACAACCCCCCCTCTCCCCCTCATCTTAATTCTTAGAAGGGTTTCTAGTGTGACAGATTTTGAGAATTGGATAGAAAAGAAAGATGCTAAGAATTTTCTTGTTGAGAGTTCCTATTTTGTTTAACTGCCTAGTCTACACGGTCCTTATAATACCTACTTGTAACAAATAAAATTTTGCAAAAACATTCGAGCACAACTCCATGAATCTACTTCTAATTTTCCCCAGAGATAGAGATAGTTCCACAAGAAAACTAGAAATAGAGCAAGATCCATTTTTATCCAAGAAAACTAGAAATAGAGCAAGAAAATTATCCTAACACTAGGTAGAAATAGTGCTGATCCATCTACTAAGAGAAAATATTTTGAGCCAAATAGAAGAGATAAGGATAAAGGTAAAGACAATCAAGTAAAGCAAAGCACTCCAAATCAATCTTTCAATAAATGGATAAAGAGATCAAGCTTTATTGGTGATGGAGAGTATGATTTGATTGAAGACCTTAAACATGTCAAGGCCAATATTAGTTTCTATCAGTTGCTTCAAATAGGAGATCAGCAAAGAAAGGCTTTAGAGTTCATTAAAGGTAAAAGGAGAGTTAGAGAATCAGAGTTAAGTTATGTGTCTAATAATGATGAGAAGTTAAAGACCTCGCATGATAAAGAAGCTCCTCCTTTTCTTTTGAGAATGAAATTAAAGGATAAATACTTACACAATTATTTGGTTGATTTTGGAGCTACATCTACGATAATGCCATTGTCTATATGCAAGAAACTTGGTTTGATCCCTAAAAAATCAAATAGAAAGATTGTTCAAGTGGATAAAAGTAGGGTGAAGATTGTGGATCAATTACCAAATGTCCTATTGGAAATTGCTTCTAAACCCTGCGTCAGAAGTAGAGTAACTATTCAAGTGGCGGATATACTAGATTCGCATAGTCTCTTATTGAGTAGAAGTTGAAGCAAACATTTCTCAGGTTACATATCAACAGATTATTCTCACATGTGGTTACCTTGGAAAGGAGAACCAAATCAGATATACATCTATAGTGAACCT